>JAMZAV010000048.1:600000-803266 GCA_024449915.1 Sweltsa coloradensis | reverse complement strand
TACAAAATGTATGTTTAAAAACAAAATAACAACCTGGGTATCGAACTCTGATCGTTTCGACCACAGGTCTGAACGCTAGAGCATGGCCACGCTCTTATTCTGTTAGCGTATTAAGTACCTATTGACATCGTCCTTTTTATTAGCAAGACAATACAAGACTACAGTAAGAGTGAAATGAGAGACGTGACCTCTATTAAACTTCTACTCTATTGATACTTCAACAGGTAAATCTCTCTCTCATGCCTACTAGGTAATGGCCCCTCTTTCAACCTTCTATGCTATGGGTAAAGGCTTAAATAAATAAATAAATAAATAAATAAATAAATCCGTATTTAGAGTCTACCCACTCAGTCACACAACTGATTTTTAGTGGGGGACAGTAAACCAAAGTGACCAAGCCAACCAAAATTCAAGTGTTGCTCAAATAATTTCATACACCGCAAAATCACTCTTTTGTGTTTGCAGCCAAAATTCTCACCCCATGAATCTTCTTCTATCAGGCTACCTAATTTTTTGTGATGGCCATCATAGAATAACGATTAGCCCTACTTGTTACTTTATACAGTGGTAATCGAACCCAGTACCTTAAATATAACATTTTTGACTTTTTAACCAGGTGCTGTAGTCAGTTAAATATCTTCTTGTTTTTTGTTTCTGAAGCGGATTTTTTCAACCACATTTTGATTTCTTTACCCATGTGTATGATCAAATGTTGCTTTATGCTAGCCTTCTTCAAACAGCTGTTGAAATATGTATTTACATTTTAAATACATATCTTATTAATAATATTCAGACTTGGTGAGTGTTTAAAACTCACAATTAATTAAAACAAATAAATAGTTATTTGCTTATAATACTGAACTGGTTATCTTCTTCTGCCGACCATCTCACCTTCTCACCGCCAGCCATCCTTCTCCTTCAATTCCTCATCGTGGCTTATGTGTTCTTATTATTATAATTTTTAATGTGTTCAATTTAAATTGTATATTTCTACAAATGTAATTTAAGACAAGTTAATTTTTTTTCTCTCTCACAAAATAATTAAGAATGTATTTTTTTTAAAGGATGCCCTTTATAAAATAAGACAAACAAATTAAATTTTCTGGAGGGTCAGGAAATTGTGAAATTATGAAGGCTCTAGAGTCTAGACTTCTCAAATTTGGCTGGCCAAAAATCGACTTTTACAATTTGCAGTTAATTTGGAATTTTTCTTTAAAGAGTCTTCACGAGACAAACGTGTACTCGGCCTGCGCGTAAGCACTCAAATTAAGATGTACAACGCACTGGAGAAAAATTGAAACTGCATACGAGAATTCTAAAATGCACATGACACAGATATTTTAATTCAGAACAACATACAACAAACAGAATTGCTTTATGTAATAAACCCTACTATTCACCATTGATAAGCGTAAAGTCAACGCGATAGGAGCAACCTCTTTTTGTTCCCGTTGCATCAACTTTATGCGTAACCATGGTGTATAGAAGGGTTTATTAGATACATCAATTCTGTTTGTTGTATGTGGTTCTGCATAAAAATATCTGTGTCATGTGCATTTTAGAATTCTTGTAGTTTCAATTTTTCTCCATAGCGTTGTACATCTTAATTCGAGTGCTTACGAGCGTGCCAAATACATGCATGGGCGCCGGCAGGAATTTTAGCAGGGGGGGGCAACAACCACAATTTGTAGTTTCGTTGGGCAAGCACGGGGGGTTTGGGGGGCGGAGCCCCCCAACAATAGCGCCGCAGGCGAAATTTTTGAAAATCAGGTTTTTTGAATGCATTTGGTGGGTTTTAGAAAAAAGTAGTGGGCTGAATACGATACCGAAATTATGTAATTTTTGTGCAGTAGATACTAGAAAGTAAACAAAAAAACATTGTGTCTCAACTTTTATACGGTTACTAAAATGGGTTATGAGTTGAAAATGAAACACACGTTTTAAAAATAAAGGCTATATTTTAATTGCATAAAATTATAATGAATGTGACTGTTTTGATCATATTTTCTTTTTTTACATAAACTGCAACTTGTAAGTTCTCTCCAGGTGCAATGCAATGTGGAATAAAAATATAAAACATAAATATGTTCTTAGAGGTCTACATCGACTAATAATATACTAGCCTACAAATCATAGAAACGATATCTTGTTACATTATTATTATTTATTTCAATAAATCATACACATAATATCACATAACATAAAATAAATGGAAAACGGGCGTGATTGACTACACCCAAAAAGGACAATGCGAAATTTCAATGCATTACTAAGTAGCCTACAAACATAAACACAAATTTCTATTTAAATAAAGAATAAATTATTGTAGGCCTACCGTGTTCTGGGGGTCTATTTACTAAACTCTAAACGACATGCTAAGTTTCATCTAATTATCACTTGTGCCGCTAGTACCAACTTAAAATACCGCCAAATTCAAAGGCAGCACCGGCACCGCTAACTTTGATGAAATAGCAAAAAAAAAAAAAACTTGCAACACTCCGCTCCCGATCAGATCATTAAATATATTAATATTATTAATATTAATTTTCAATTGAATTTCGGTTTCACGAATACATTAATTTATATGTAATAAACGCATATCGCCAGTTAAAATTTATTTTTCCTGAAATCCAGGGGGGGGCAAGCGCCCCCCCTTGCCCTCCCCTCCCGGCGCCCATGAATACATGCCTGTCTCGTGAAGACTCTTGTCTAATATAATGGATCTTTAATGAACTTAAAAATAACAACAAAATTTAAAAAATGTAAATGTCCCTTTCTAGGAAATTTATCAGAAAAAAACTTAAATGCACAACATTTGTCAAAATGCTCTCTCCCCACCTTTTAATTAAAGTTGGTCATGAGATTTTTTTGGTTTATTTGGATTAAGGACGTGCCAACTGTTAGGTCATAATGCACCACTCTAGCCTAGGGGATATGGAGAGGAGGAGCCCATGCTGGTCAGAACCAGCCACGGGTAGGGGGAAGAAAGGGGGGTTCTCACTGGTCGTCTTTGGCATTGTTTGTTGTGTCATTGTCATCATCGTCGGAGAGGTCGTCAAGGGAAGGGGGCAAGGTCCCCAACGACGATTGCCAGAGCTCGCCTCTAGTTTCGGGGAGAAATATACTCCCCTCTTACTAGCTGATGTTTGCGAGGTGGACTTTTTCTCTTGAATTGCCTTTTACGATTAGCAGAGCCATGCTCTGGGCCAATTCTATCCCGGACCCAGAAAAAAAAATTATTTAATAATATTTGCGTTAAAACGACTTTCGACTACTTTTAGTAATTATTATTAGTAGGCCCTAGTATTAGAGTGCTTGAACAGCAATGATTATTTGCGCCTCAAAGATGTATAAAGTCCGTATAAAATACGAAAAATTAACATAAACGTGAAATGCACAGTCATTATCATGTAAGTAAAGCATTGCCCAGGTCGACAAAACCGTGGCGTAATTTGTCGGTATAATTATATTTTGGTAGTAAAAATGGCGTTAGTTGAAATGACTTTTGAGTTTTGACTGTAATATAGGCTTACATGATTTCTGCAGTGAGGCTCTGTTCTGCATTGATTGAACTTCTTGTTCAAAAGGATTCAAATGCAGTATCGGTAGTTTCAATTAGTTTGGAAGGCCAACTGGCTAGTTTAGTTTAGATTGGAGAAGGGTTAACAGGTTGGGAAAGCATAGAGAACATAAAGATAAATAAACATTAATAAACATCAGCAGGTGAAAAGTTTTGTCGCCCTCAGCCCTTCAGGCTGGACTAAATGCAGTACTAGTTTGGAATAATGGTTGGTTGGTTAGGCAGTTAGGCTTGAATCGAGTTTTAAGTTTTTAACACTTGCCATGTTCAATTCAAATGTACTTGAACACCCCTAAACTTGAGTCATAAACTTGACTATGAACTTGATCCACTTTGAAGTTTCCCAAAGAGATATCTTTTTATATTGACTTACCTCAGAAAACAGTCTCTAGCTCGCCACAGTGAAAAACTGTCTACTCTGTTGAAGTCAAGCCGCCAGAATTGTTGCTCCACTGCCGCCATGCACTACGTGTCAAAGAAAATGAGTTACCAATCTATAAACTATATCAACTATAAATAGTGGATAATTTGGGCAAAGGAATTTTCAAGCCTTGAAAGACAAAACAAGTACCTGACCAAGTAAAAAAATAAAAATCAATAATCATGAATACTGAATAGGCATATAACACAATTCCTTTATTGTAGCAAAAGGTATCTAGTACAATTTCATTATTAATGACCAGATCTTTGAAACAGGAAAATTATTTTGTTTCTGTAATAAACAATATCAAGCTTACATAATTATTAATTGACATAATCCCTCCTCAGATTCTTTTTCGTGATTCCTTCCCAAAATGTCTCTTCAGATACACGAGTTGTGCCCTGCTCTCTAGTTGTGCCAGCGATTCTACAGCCGGAGCCATCTGTGCCACGTGGTTCTCGTAGTCGCTGCCTGCAAGTACAACAATGGAGCCACGTTTACATCTACTAATTACATTTGTGAATACAATAAATTTTTATAAGTTATGTCAAGCATCTACATTGCAATTTGTGAAATGCCAGGTTGGGATGGGCTTTTCTAATTTCCGAATTGAATTAAATATTAATACTTTGTAAGTTGCATTGAACTTTTCACAGAGTTGATTAATAATTGGCTAATGCATGGAAGGCAAACCCCTACTGCTCCAAATACTAAATTCTATCTCGCTTCGTCACAACTACCTAATGTCGTAGTACGTTGCTCAAGGTCAACACTAGCAACTATCGAGATGCACACCCTCCCACCCGCCCCACACCAACTTGGTATCGCTTCACATCATTCCGTAGTGCTAGCTTTGTTATTTTATCAATTCTCTCCTCTGATATTACGTCTCCAAAGTAAGGCCGACTATTATTCATCTAGTTACATAATAAATATTGGAGCATTGAATAACTCATAATTAGTAAATGGATTAATGACTTCCTTGAACAACCACAACAAAAGCTGAAATGAAACTTCACAAAACTAAGATTTCCAAGAAAAACAAGTACCTTTCACAAAGACACGAGGGTAATGTCTGTTTACATGACCTAATTAGCACGCTCTCACTACAATTGGTCCGGCATGAGGGCAGAAGTGCGCTAGTGAAAGAAAGTAAGTAAGTAAGTACAGAAGTGCGCTAGTGAAAGAAAGTAAGTAAGTAAGTAAGTAGTTTATTCATTGGACAAATACATGGTATCAGTATTTCACAATTCTCTGTAAAGAGGGATAGTGCAATGAATAATTGCAATTTTAATTCTAATAACTAATAATATTAATATCTAGGATGAATGTACAAAAAATGAAATACATCGTTAGTGCGGAAAACCCCTGTTTTGCACGGCTGGGAATACAAATAGAAGGAACAAAAGATGCACCCGCTAAAGGTCAGCTTTGTATGCAAGAAAATGAAGGCCTAATTTTGATTTGATTATCGATCGACTTACATCAAGTTTGTTGATCGATAATCGATATTGTACATGCGCGATTATTATCAATATTCAAATTCATATCAAACGGCAACCCTTTAATACGGTCATCTAATGTTAAATTTAAATTACAAATTTACCCACGAGACATTTGGAACATACATACCTAACATGAGTTTCTTCTGCCCATACACAACTTTCCCATCAAACTCGTTGGCCGGAACTTTGATGTCGGACTCAACTTGTTGAATGGTCACGTTCAAATGATCCTCGATATCAGCTAAGTACTGAACAGAAAGAAAAAGGGTTAACAATCGTCAATCACCATTCAACTAATTAAATATGTGTTTGTGGTTGGGGAAAGGCGAGAGGAGACCAACAGCTTACCTAGGTTGTAGGTAGCTGCTCGAGACGAGGTGTACATATATTTACAATTAACAACTAACACAAATGTCGAACGTTTCGGCCTACGCGGCCTTGGTCACCGACCGTTGGAGAAGAACTAATATTTAAACATTATTTACAGTTATATTACAAGGCGATATTAGAAGGCGCTAGTTGGCGGTGTGCAGGTGGGAGGGGTTAGTGAGGGTGGCGTGGGAAGCCTACCTCAGATTGAGGTTAGGCTTTTGGCGCGAGCTGGTGATGATTTGGTGCGCCATTTGGTAGGCCGAAACGTTCGACATTTGTGTTCCGAGCCGATAGGCTCTATCTAAACCAACAATAAATAAATATGTGGTATTTTATATTTATAATTAGAGTCTACTCACTCTGGTATAGTGGTCCCAATGAAAGAATGCAGGTGGCTCAAAATTGCTTTCCCAACCTAACAACTTTGTCAATTCTGCTCACGCTAGCTCAGCGTGGATCTTGCACACGGAGGAACTCTGTGATCTAGCACAGGTAATTTTTGCTTGCGTTGGTAAAAGATATTTTTCTTTCATACACAAAGACTACATTCCTTTTACCGCGTATTCATTCTACCTCCATCACTACCAAGCATCTGCATTCTTTTGTTGGAGCAAGTATACAAGAACTCATTTTCAGTGGTGGGCTTTAATTTAACTGGCTCTGAACCAACCTGTCGATGCCGATGCTATCAGCAATCCGTAAAAATTTCATCAACCAGCAATGTTAATGAAGGAGGTACTAGTACTAAAAAATAAAAAAAATCTTTAAAGTTTAGTTCAGCATTAAATAAAAATAAATAAGCAGTAGCCTAAGGGCCGGATGCACAACAGTCGCTTACAAACTACTGCTACTAAGAGTCAACTAAATGACACAGACCCATGTTATTTTCCATAATCAAGTAAAAATGTTCAATAAAGTAGGGGGCAGTGTGCGATGAGTGACTGTTGTCAAATAATACTGTAATAGACGCTTCGGTTAATACAGGAAAGAAGGCTGTTTTTCCATTGTTGTAGCAGAAGAGAATTAAGATCAGCGCCTCTGGTGGCATTGGAGTTACATTAGGTGCGAATTTCAAATCCTGGAGTGTGCAGTTTGTTTTTACCGGTTTTACCAATTTTCCAATTGGGCAATTGAAACGTTACACAAAGTTAAGCAATAAAACAAAGGCAAGATGCCCGTGGGCAGGTTAATACACAACATTACTATCACTAGGAAGCTTCACAAACGCTTTTTTTAGTCGCGTTGATGGATGAGCTTTTTTTAAAGTTTTTAGTTAGCGTGGGATATCTTTACTTTTGCAAGTGCTTTGTTTTGCTGCCTACGCATTGTGGGTGATTGTTGTTAAGTTTCTATTGTTAAGTGTCAATTGTTATTATTTACCGTAAAAAACTTATTATAAAAGCTTTATTTCTATGGATTTCGGCTAACTTTTTTTTCAAAAGGTACTACATCACCCGAACCTTAATGTCCATGTACAATATGAACGTTGTAGCCCCCACCCGTTTGGTCAGAAATGGCCCAAATGGCACGAAAATATCGCACAAAAAATCTAAGAAATCGTAAAAGTACGATATTCATGAGAAATATCTCTTCGATTGTACCCAAAAACAATACACCTCTAAGTTCAGAAATTTCGAAGGTCCCCTCAAATTTTCACCAAGATCGCATATGCAGTTTTGCCCGGTAGAGAGCAAACAGACAAAAAACAAAAAACAACAACAACAAACAAAAAAAACACCCGAGCTAAATTTTTTGGGGTCAGTGAAATTGAAGTCCGCTTCGCTCATCCAATAAAGTAAGAAAACACTTAAACTCGGACCATTTCAGTCATCACTTCTTGCACCTGAGTGGAGTAAGTTAGTTAATCCCACACATAACAAAAACTTGTAAAAATACAGCCAAACCTTACACACTCAAAGAAATGAGATCTAAAAAAAGGGCCAAGCTCATCTACCCTTCCACATTTGCGCATTCTTAATTCATAAACGTACAGTGTCCCGTAACAACACCCTTGAAAAGCTTGGCAAAATAGAATTTGCAACTATTAATTTAAACGTAATAGTTCATCCAAATTCTTTTTTCTAATTAATTTTAACGTAATGGTCATGCAAATTCTATTTTGCCAAGCTTTTCAAGGGTGTTGTTACGGGACACTGTACATTTATGAATTAGAATGCGCAAATGTGGAAGGGTAGATGAGCTTGTCCCTTTTTTAGATCTCATTTCTTTTGAGTGTGTAAGGTTTGGCTGTATTTTTACAAGTTTTTGTTATGTGTGGGATCTCATTACTTTTTCAAGTTCCATTGCAAAATTATTTGTTAAAATACAATAATTTATCAAAGTCAATTTAATTGCTATGGTATTACCAATTAACAATATAATGAAAAAATATAGTGGTCCAAAAACTTGCTTTTTTGTATGTAGGCGATTATTGTCACGTAACTATAGTTACTTGTTGATTGTATGCCTGTATAAGGCTTATTTTAAAACCTTTTATCTGGAAGCCTTCCAGCAATTTTTTAAAACTTTTTCTTTCAAAGGGAATTACATCACTATTACCTTAATGTCCATGTAAAATATGAACGTTGTAGCCCCACCCGTTTGGTCAGAATCGCTGGGCAATTGAAACTGACGAATTAGATAGTAGTAGCCAGTAGTAACTAACGTCCTTAAAGTGATTTTGAGCATGTTTCAAGTCATATTTTCACCAAGAAGGAATGCTCGTACCCCAACCAAATTTGGCATGTGTTGTCGGGTACCTAAATCCCCTCGATTTTGATAGTTTTCAAGTTCACATCACGTTTCATGATGGCTGGGTGACACCTCGAAATCACCCCAACTCTGCTTGCTGTATAAGGTGCCTGAGTGTGTAGCGCACCGCGGCCCGATGGGTTATTATTTTTCCAAAAGAGTGAGGTGAAGGGGAAACGTGGGGGAACATGGGGAGGGTTGGCCTGTGCTGGTCAGAACCAGACACAGGCAAGGGGGAAGGTGGGCTGGGGAGGGGACAGTGGGTTGTGACGGAATCAGGCCGGGGCAGGCACGAGGAGGGGTTGGGGGTTGCACTATGTTGTGGTCGTTGTTGCTTGCGTCATAATCCGTCTTGTCGTCGTCGGTGAGGTAGTCAAAGGAAAGGGGAAAGTTCCCTGAGGGCCGACGACGTCCTTTTTTTTGCCTTGTACGATGAGCATAATAGGTACGCTCTGGGCCTATTCAACTCCCTGGGTTCAGACGTCGCTGAACCCATCTGCACACAGACAGGTACGTGGATAGACACAAGACTTAGTGTGCATATCATTACGTATACTGCCACTACAAGCATTAAAACCGCAAGGCATGGGGAGAAGTTGAAATTCCTTTTAATTTTATGCTTCAATAATCAATATGCAATGCATAGTAACAAAAATCAGATTGGAATATTCTTTTGCATCTTTATTGCAAATGCAGATGATAAATACAAAGATTATGATCATTTCAGGGTTAGGCCTACAACTAATCAAAGTGTGCCAGGAACTAGATTCACAATAATTTGTAAACACATTTAAAAAACATGTACATATACGTATCTAGTTTTTCAGTAACCAATACGAAAATATTAAATACACAAGAACGAGCTAGACAATAACATAGGCTAGTAATAATACGAGAACCTTTGAGCATGACTGTCAAAATAAATGACATATTTTATGTTTAGATCAAAGCAGTCACTTAACTCCCAATTTAATGCCTTCTTTAATGTACCGGTACTTAAATTGTTTTGGCGTCCAGATGGCGGTGCTAATGTAACTCCAACGCTGCTAGGATCGCTGTTGTTACTTGTCTCCCATTTTACAGCCCTCTTTCCTGTAGCAAAGAGTCTATTACAGTATTTGCTGTTGTGCATCTGGCCCACATTTTGAGGTGAAACGTAAAAAGTTAAATAGACCTACAAAATTCGACATGCGAAATGTCTCGATCAAAAATAATTTTACTGTCATGGTTCATTATGAATAATTATGAATTATGAAGGACATGGTTACGATAGCAACGAAGCACATAATAAATTCAGAGTTGTTCTGAATCGGCCTTGTTGATTCTGGCGTTGATTCGCGGGTGTTCGCACTGTCCATACCACTGATAGTGATTGCTATATTTCCTATTAAAAATATCGATCTTTGGTTGGTTATCACTCACTCGTCGATTGCGTCGGGTCCTACAGGGTTGGCTTGGTCGCTTTGATTTACTGTCCCCCACTTAAAATCAGTTATATAACTGAGTGGGTAGACTCTGAATACAATTTATTTATTTCTTTATGGTTTGGAGTTGGACATATGAAAGGGATGGTGAAAGGGAGGATGCCCAAGAGAATGTATGAAAGAAGGATTGACGAAGGAAGAAGACGATGGACGTCTAGAAAGAGATTGAAGGAGGCAAGAGGAGAGCGCTGGGAAAATGTGGAAGATATATAACTGGAGTGGATAGAAAGAAGAGGAAAAATTTGTCTGCAAAACCCAAGCTGACTCTGTCAGAAGCAGGAAACGGCATTGGATGATCAGAGGCAGGTATTTGGGGTGAAAATAAAAGTCAAATTTATTTTTCTTTTGTTTACTATGCAGTGGCCAGAAGCGGTGAATTGACGGTGAAAATAATTCAACATTTAGTTGAAAGCTCTGTCTCTCTCCCCCCTGATGTTTGAAAATTTTGGGTGTGGAACCTTTAAAAGAATTGCAGATTACAATAAAATGTAGCTATGAGAATTCAGATGCAGGTGTTTGTGGTGGAACTTATTTGCATCTTTGGTTTTGTCCTGAAGCCGAGAATTGGTGTTGAAAATTATTTAGAATTTACTGTTTTAAGAGAGTATAGGACATGCGTTTTAGGCAAATTGCTGTTCGCTCGGCCAACTGACACCACAAGTGTCTGAAATTTTGAACATATGTCACAAATGTGGAATTATAGGGCTCTACAGTAACACATTTTTAAATTTTGTTTTAAAATAATTTATAAAAATTAAATTAGTTTTCGCAATTTTGATTTTGTTAAAAACTCCAAAATTGACCATATTCGTGATTTTTTTCTGACTGATTAAGTCAAAATTTGGAAAATCTATGACCACAGGGCTGTCTATGTATGCTTTATTGACAACTTTGCAAAGTTTCATATACGTCGGATGCATCTTGGCCAAGCGAATAGCTATTTGCTAACAGCCAAATGTGTCCCATTCCCTCTTAAGCGATGAAAATTCTATATTAAATAAATAAATAAATAAATTGTATTTAGAGTCTACCCACTCAGCTATATAACTGATTTTCAGTGGGGGACAGTATTTTCCATAAATACCTGCCCCTGATGATGATTGATGATATTTGAGAATTAGTGGATATTGTCTACACCCACCCTAGGTTCGTTATACCAGACGCAGCAACCGCCCTCGTCGGTGGTGCGCGTGTTGTTACAGTTGCGCCCCCTAGAGCTGCACCACTCTCCGTGGTACCACACCTTCTCCGGCACCGACGAGACGAGGGATATCGCGAGGCCCATTCGCTCGGCTCGACCCACACGACCGATGCGGTGGACGTAGTTCGACTTCTCGTCGGGCAGCGTCAGGTTAATCACTGCGACAGAGATATAGAGAAGTACTTTACACTAGATAATACAGCACATTATTTGACAAGTTTGAAATGAAATGAATGTATATGGTATAACCATGGAGTTATAAATAGTACTGTCGTACTGGAGGCGCAGGTGTGTGGTCGGCGGTGTACAAGTTAGCACTTCAAATCGGCAGACATTTTGATTGTTTACTTTGGTAGTAACAAAGGTAACCTAGGGCCTACCACAGTTCATGGTAGCCAAGATTAACCTGCTAGTAGTGGTTATAACAATCAAAATGGCAAATAGGCTCAAACAAACAAACACGATCGTGGACTTGCTGTTCCATTTGAGCTAGACCTCCTTCTCATCCAACTCCATGGTATAACCTTAGTGATGTAAGGCAGTAAATTTACCAAGTGGTAAAATATTCACTTTTTCACCATTATATTATTATAATGATTCTTGAGAATGTACACATCAACAAAGCAGAGTAATTTATAACCTTATAAAGATGGGACCTAGGAAGCATGGCTGACCATTGGTAGTTGATTAGACTAGACATTATTTTTCCCTTCACGGCACTAACAATGCATGACCCAAATTTACCGTATTTAGACCTACAGGTAAATTTGAAAGTAATTTAACTAACTTTTAATTTTATTGTAAATCTAAATACTAAATTTACATCACTTCTAATTCTAAACCGTCTCCTGTACTGAGTGAGCAAATAATTCCTGAGCAAAAACAGATAAAACATTTTTTTATTTTTTTATTTAGGGTACACTTAAGACTGATTGTCGACCATTCTCAACCAAAACATATGCCACGGTTTCTTTTCTTTTCTTTCCTTTCTAGTATTCGTTAAAACAGCCCGCATAGGCCTGCCCATCTAAAATAAATTGTTACCTTCATTTTATAATCTCTTCCCAAAACAATGTATTAATTTTTTTAAACATGATGACGTGAATAACGCTGATTGTGGGCATATGAAAAGACGACGAAGAAAAGGATAAAAGACAAAATATTTTTATTTGAAATGGTAAATACTTTCTAGATGTTTGCATCTTTAATGAAGCACAAAGCATCTTCCTGCCTTTTTTCCCGTGTGTGTGTAGTTTTTTCCTGTAACAAAACCAACCTAGACCTATTGTGTTTATATATAAAAAATACTGTGTTTGGGACCTAAGAATAAGATAATAACATTTAAAGAAAATAAATAGGCTAGGTAGTAACCACAAATGTGTTTGCTGATTGTTTAATGGCCAGAACTAAAATAATGAAACCATTACCAATGACATGAGTTTTATTTGAGGTCTAACTAGTAACTACCTGACAAGTCCACACAAAATTACTTAATTATTTATCATTAATATATAATAACAAAATAGTAAAACTACCGGCAAGTAACAAAGTATAGCTCGGCCTCTTAAAAACAGACTCGGTTTGGCAATGAAATGAAGTGTGTACTCACTGAATGGCAGACCAGTGATATCGAGCCCTCGAGCTGCAACGTCCGTGCAGATGAGGAACTTGACTTGTTCGCGCTTGAACTTCTCCAGATTTTCCTTGCGCTCGTTAGGCTTGCGATCGCCGTGGAGGCAGACACAGCTGTACTGGCCCTGGGATCCTGAACAATAGTCAAATTAGCTATTATTAATTGAGCTGTTCTTGTTCTGTCGCAATGTTCGGGTCGTGAGAAACATGTGTTTTATAATACCAAGTCAATCATTTTCATATAGAAGTGCAAGGAAAGCAAAATATTTGAAACTTGGGAGTGTTACTTAAATACATGTTTTTTGTAAAGGAGATTTTTTTAAAGATCACATAAAAAATATATATTAACATGGTCTAAATAGACAGTTGAAAATATGTTAAAGCAATTCGACTCAATGGGGATATAATATAATCAATTAAAGATTAATACCTGTAGTCTGTAGAAGGACCTAACACAAGCATATTACGTAGCTAAAAAAATCGTGTCCCACCAAAGGAACTTCCATCATAATATGACCATTGAATTCAAGTTGATTATAAAGTTCATTCCCAAAACAAATAGGCCTTATCAAATAAATAGAAATACAGTAATTACAATTCCTGAACGTAATTAATAATTCTACATGTGTACTTGCCAATCTTGTTGATGTAGCGTTCGAGGTTGTCGCAATCGATCTTGGTGCGGCAGAAGATGATTGCTCGATCCATCTTGTGCTCATTGATAGCCCGGATGCAATACTCCCCTTTTAAGATCTTCGTAGCCTCGGAAAGAGTTTCTGAAACAACAAAACATTACAACTTATAATAATAATGTACCTTTTTTTTAAATTACCTAAATAAAGAAGTAGGTAAACAAGATAACACTCTAAAAAACATTATGAGTTAATCAATAGTAGTAATTAAAGAAATATTGAAACAGAAAATTAAAAAAATAAACCCAATTAATGAGACCAAGAAGAGGTTACATTGATAAATAAAATAAAAATAATCTATGAAACTTTGTGACTGCATTATCAAGCGATAATATTAAACGATAATAGCAAATTTTTGGGGGTCAGAAATAGTGTGCAATCTTAGAACCTCCGAGGTTGTGGAGTGTCAAATTAATTAGTTATTCATTGAAGGGATGACTTCAGGTACCCGGAAACCGGTTCCATTACGATCCGGTTCCCCTTTTTCAGAACCAGTTTGATTTTTTCCGATTTTGTTTGTGAAGTTAGTCAATTATTTACTTTATTTTGACAGGTCGTCACTTTTAACACACACGTTCTCATGAACGTGAACATGTCGACGGTCTCGGGCGCCAGAGATGCTCGTTTCTAATGTCCAGCTGTTGAAAACGTACTTTCAGAAGGAACTGATATTGCTCCGTCAGTCACTTATCGGCCGATAACGATGAATAGTGGTGCGTGCGCAGCGTGTTGGTGACGTCACTCACTGGAGCTCCACACAGACGAAATTCGAGCCCCGAATCACTTACTGCCGCCGCTGCCCGCTGATGAGTGAAAGCCTGAATGGTGGCAGCATTAATTGAGCGGAATTTGAGATGAAAAACAATCAAACGAGTACCCAACAACTCATTTCATTACACGGGCAATTATCAACCCGTTCACAGCCCTACACCCAATCATCCCAAAAAACAAAGAATGAGGCAGCTAGGCGATGCAGCAGTCGGTAGTAGCCACCCTACAGAGGTGTCATAAACGTATTTTGAAGGACACGCCATGCAGTTCAACTTCAAACGAATGGAAAGCCGCTTCAGTAAGTGTCACATAAATATCGATGGTGAAGAACCAATACCTTCTATGTGCCAAAAAGCAAATTGTTCAGGAGAGCATTAAAACTGATTTAAAAAAAGTAACTAGTTGGCGGTGGCAGATAGGAGATATTGAAGGTAGTACTCATAGATACTACTATACCTCCACCCGTAGATGTGCTACTCTCTGCAGGCGACATGAAGAACTGTTTGAGACTAGTGGCGGTGCGCCTTGCTCGGACTTTTAACTAACTGAGGTTATGTGGTAATGCAGTTCCCTACTATTTCTACTTATTATTCTGAAATATAAAAACTAAATTTAATAACAATGTAACTACAAAAATAGAACACATGGTTAACAATAAAAATATATTATTTATTGAAATACAAGACAATTTGTATACAATCACATTTTTCATAGCTATTAGTTATAAAATAAATAATAATATATTCAAAGAACATGGTATAAATTACAACATGATTAACATAACATGATGGAAATACAAACATGATTGTGAAGGGATTTTGATATACGCGGAAATCAATGTACCCGGGTAGGTAGTGAAATTAGGGATGACGAAACCCGACTTTTTTTACGACCCGGGTACCCGTCCACTTTACCCGCGGGTTACCCGGGTAGTAAAACAAAAAAAATCGTGTGTGGTGTCTAATGGACTAATATCTCGGACGTAATGCTGTTCTGATTGATTGATTGGATATTGCTTTACGTCTCATATTTATGCAACATGGTTGGCTAATCGAGACGAAGGGAGGGACGTAAGGGGAGACGCGGGGGGACAAGGGGTGGACAGGCCTGCAGCCATCAAGCGTATGGGGAGGGCAGGGGTTCCCCCACGTCGTGGTCGTCTCCGTCTGTGTCACCATCCGTCCGTGTTGTCATTGTCGTCGCCGTCGGAGAGGTAGTCAAAGGGAAGGGGAAAGTCCCCGACGACGACCCAGAGCTCGCCATTAGTTTCAGGGAGAAAAACTCCCCTAATCACGGGCCAAACCACGAGAAAGTTGCGAGTTGGAATTTGATGGCCCAATGCTGTTCTATAAACAATGACGTGCTGATGAAGTAGCATTTCATAATCATGAAAGAGGAACAGCAGCGAGCCGAGATAACACTCACGGTTCGTTACATGTTTTATATCTTGTCACAGTCAAGCCAAGGTCACAATGCGTTGGTGCGGGGCGTGGGAGGGGCGGGGGGGGGGGGGGGGCTGGAGCCCAAATGAGAGTAAACATGATAAGGAAAGGCAATTATCACCATGGGTAATAGCTTTTAAGTTTTGACTTCTAGCAGATTGAAAACATAAGTGATGTTGTGACTGGTAATTATTTACGCGGTATAATCTCTGGAAGATTGCATGAGCAGTTAGGCAGGAGGGGTGGGGGTGGGTGGGGGGCATACTCAGCACACTACCACAAGTCGGCGGCATGAACAAAGGACATTATAATTCAAAAGAAAAACGCCGTCAATAAGCACAAAAGATAATGAGAAAGCGCATGTTTACATTAGCCTTACGCCTAAAATGTGACATCTCAATTCAGGAACTGGGTTAGTGATGATAGATAGTGATGTAAGAAATTCATAAAACCTGACAGTGATCAGACATGTCTCTTGTCCAATGTGGTATTATTGTACCCGTTACGCCATCTGTCTTCATGGTAGCTGGTGGCGGGTTGACTTCTTGGATGTCACAGATGTAGGCCTAGTCCTCATGGCGTCATCTTGATCATCATAATGGTGTACAGGGCTCAAAAAATACCATGCCCGAGATGACCGGGGCATGTAACAAAAGTGGTTGGGCACGTAGATTATTTTCCCACATGCCCGTCTGGGCATGTAGGAAGTCTCACTATCGCCCGCGCTTAGCCCTTAGCTCTCGCAGCCTGGGAAAAAAGATAAGTCCACTTGTCCAGTAACAGACCCCATGCGTGGTGATTGTAGGCCATTAAGATAACACTCACTGTTCCTTGCGTCTGGTTTATATCTTGTCACAGTCTAGTCAAGGTCACGATGCGTTGGCGCGGGTTGGGAGGGCTGGAGCCTGAATGCCAGTAAACAAGATACGGAAAGGCCAGCCTTGGTCATCTTGGTCTTCATAATGGCATGGTAGTCTTCACTCTTCATGTCATCTCATCTTCTTGGATGTTAATGTGTTATAGTTGGCCGATTCATGCAGCCATTAGCAAGAAACTGCCTACGGGCTATTCCGTAGAATTAATTTAAAACTAATAAGGGCATAGCCTAGCAATACTCGTCCTGGGCCCTTTCTCACCTTTGATGGTCAATGATTATCACTTTCTATATTGATTAGTCAGTACATTGAAACATTTTATTATGCCTCAAAATTATTGCCTTCGAATATTGTAGGCCTACTTAATTGCCATGTGACTTTCACGTGCGTTTCTAAGACTTTTGTTTTATCAATATTTTGAAGTAAACAACTGCTATATCGGCCAATAATCGATTAGTCGCGCAAAAAAGCGACGATAACACTCTGATGCTCGGACTTTGAACTACTGAAACTCGAAACAAATGAAGGAACACTGCCACACGATTTAGCATTGCTCTTTCAGCACCCTGGTAGTACTATATGTCTCTTTTGGAGATGTTTAAGCGTTGTTAGATAGGAGCTATTTCCATTAAAAAATTCGAAATAATTTTGTGTATCCATAGACACAAAAATCTCATTTTGCAGAAAATGGCAGATAGAAGGTATTGGTTCTTCACCATCGATATATGTTTTACTTTTATCTAAACAAAATTTAAATGTTTAGGAAACGATTCCGAACCGGATCCGGCGAGGGTGGATCTGGTTCCGGATTTTTCGACCCGAAGTCATTCCTAATTCATCGTAGTTCATACAAGATACAAATTACAATAGTAATGGCCTGTTTTTAATGCTGAAAATTTACTATAGTTTATTGAACATTTTGGATAATTTTTTAATGCAAAATTCATACAATCTGATACTAATAATTTCATTATCGATAATCGTACAATAATATTGATGAATCATTCAACTTAATCGCCAGGGCGGCCGAAAAAATCGCCGAGACCCCCGCCTTCCCCCTCAACAAGACAAAATTTGTTATCCTAAGCGACAGTGTCTCGACCATCCAATTTATCACCCAAGCAGCGAACCTCCATCCGAAATCGCTGCTTTTCAAAAACTCCCTTGCCAGCCTCCGTCAGCAAAACAAACTATTAGAGGCTCAATGGATCCCTAGCCACTGCAAGATCATGGGGAATGAAAAGCAGACTTCTTGGCAAAAGTGCCACAAAAGCACCGCAACCACCAGCAGCGCCTCTCTCCTTCAAAATGTCAAAACTAAGATCAAATCAACCACAAAAAAGATCTTTATGAACACCACAGAAAAGACTTCACGATTAAAGAACTGGTGGACCGAGATCAAGAAAGGGCCAAACATAGACTGGTCGAGAAAGACGGCCACCGCCCATTTCCGGCTTGCAACCGGTCACGGCGTCTTGCAACACCACCTGCACCGTTTTAATATTACCAATGAACCGGCCACCTGTAAACTTTGTAATTTAGAAGACCAAGACAGAGCGCATCTCTTTAGATGTGCCGCCCTCAAAAGTGACATTGACTCCCTGCCCGATGAACTGAGCAGGATTGAAAAGGAGGCAGTCTTATATTGGATAGCAAGACAGAAGAATGGCTAAAGAGGCCAACTTCGCACAAGAAATAAAAAATAAAAATAAAACACAATTCATAACATGAACCTTTTTGCATAGCCTCACATAATTCAGGCCTTGCATGTACAACAGGTCAACAGGTTGTCTCAAGCTACTGTACCTGCAGTGTTGTTCCCGGGTCGGACGTTATCCCTCGCGTGGACCCCGTCCGTCTGGATGTGACTACGCAGCGTCTGCCAGGTGGAGTCCTTCTGAGGGTCCACAACAACAACAACGTGGTGGACCGTCTCCGGGACGCTGTCTTCACCCTTCAGGTCCACCCAGGTGGGGAAATGCATCAGGCGTTCCTGCAACACAATTTACAGTTTACTCATTGAGTGAACAAGGCCATTTCAAGTCGAAAGCGTTTCGACAAATTTTTGCGTTTTTATTATTTCCTATAATAGGTAATACTAATTTATTTTCCATGAATTCTATTCCAACTTGTCTTCTCATCTATTTGTGTCTATAATTACCTACCTGATGTTTGTAAGGTAAGCTGTCGTCCTTCTGTATCTTTTCTGCTACTGGTTCAATTATTGGATGAGCGTAGCGAGCGAAGCGAAGATTCCATTTCACTACACTGGAGAAAAAAATCCGGAATGTTTTTTTTTTTTTTCTTTCTTTCTGTATTTTTGTGTGTTTGTTAACACGATTCCGGCTAAACCAATACTCCGATTGCAATGAAATTTTATGGAGACCTTCGAAATCTCTGAACTTAGAACTGCCAGCGTTTTTGAGCACAATCGGGAAATTTTTTCACATAAAAAACGCAATTTTACTATTTTTTTTTATTTTTAAAAAATTTCTTCGACTTATAACACCTACATGCTTTATCCTATTGTAATGATTTTTTTACAGAACCTTAATTTCATGAATTAATATATTCGTGTTAAATTTGAGCGCAATCGAATAATTATTTCTTATGCAAATTGCAATTTTACGATTTTTTTCTTTAAAAAAAATTACGATTAATTAAAACAATTAAGTTTTTTTTTTTTTTTAATTTAATTATAAAAATTAAGTTAATTTTTTATATAATTTAATTTAATTAAAAAAAATCTTCGACTTAGTAATGATTTTTTCACAGAACAACAGAAAATCCGCGTAACACATGGCATCTCAATGCACCATATACGCTCATCCAACAACGCGGCGGGACTTAAGCGTTTTCCTAGTTACTACAGCTGAGCCCACTTATATAAAGGACTCTCTTTTAGCAAAGTTCTGGATTTAACAAAGTATAAACCAGTTTCTGTCAAGTTCGTTATAAGAGGGCTTCCGTCTTTATAATTTGCAATGTAGGACCTAGTAGGACTACTGTAATTTATGAAGTTTTTATATCTTTCAATATTATCGGTTGTAATAATGGTTGATAATTAACTTATTCATCTCTCCACCTACCACCATCTTCTTGACATCAAAGTCGTGCAGCGTTGCGGAGCAGACAATCATCTGCAGCCTCCTGCCGTCGGAGGTGATCTTGGGAATCTGCTTGTGGAGCCGGTCGATGAGCTGAGTGTAGCCTTGCTTGAGCAGTCCGTCCGCCTCGTCTAGCACGAAGAAGCGACACTGCGTGAGCGACAGGTGGCCAGAGGAGATGAGGTCCTCCATGCGGCCGGGGGTGCCCACCACTATGTCCACCTGCGAGATGGAAATAAGTAAATAACTTAGTATTTAATACAATTAATTTCAGTGGGGGATTTTAATTTAATTTAATAAAAACAACTCAGGTCTATCTAGTAATTTATGCTAAAGTTGATTGAATTTTCAAAATTTAAAATAGGCAATGATTATTTATTATTAACTTGCCTTTGCCAGTGTAAGATGACACAATATAAAACTTATTTCATACCAATCCTTACATATGCAGCAGAAACCTGGACAATGGGAGATCGAGAGGAGAGTCAGATACAGGCGGCAGAGATGAGATTCCTGAGGAGCACAGTGGGCAAGACGAGAAGAGATAGAATAAGAAACACGGACATTAGAGAAATGCTAGGTGTAGAAAAGTTAAGTGACAGAATAGGAAGGACAAGGTTGAGATGGTATGGACATATGAAACGAATGGGGGAAAATAGGAAGGACAAGGTTGAGATGGGGGAAAACCCAAGAAAATGTGAAAAAGGTTAAAAAAAAAGGGGGGTAGACCAAGGAAGAGATGGAAGGACATCATAGCAGGAGACTTGGAGGCAAGAGGATCAAGCTGGAAAGATGTAGAAGAGATACAAATGTGGGAGGATAGAAAGAAGTGGAAAAATTTTGTTGCTAAACCCAAGCTGACCCTGCCAGAAGCAGGAAACGGCAATGGATAATGATGATGAACTTGCCTTAAAAACACAAAATCTTAACTTGAAGGGTGTTCAAGATAATAAATATAATGTAGGGCCCTACAGACAGTAGGCCTACATCCATTAATTTTACAAACTGTTGCTGGTAGATTTTTTTTGTGAAAGGATAAGTTGCAAGATAAAATAAATGTGTTGAACAAGTTACGTAACATTTTGTAAATGCTGTTGCAATAATAATAATCAAACCCGGTTCCAACATAAGTCAGGTCGGGGGGTGACGTATCACCAATTTCTCGGGCTGTGGACTTTCAGTGTTTGCTAGCCAGGCTCAACACCTCCTCATCTACTTCGATGTCTTCTATGACAGGCATTTCTACCAGTTCTCTCCATTTCTTTCTATCCTCCCAGAGTCTTTCTTCATTAATTCTTTCCCATGATTTTCCTCTTTCTTCAATGTTCCATTTTATTTGGTCCCTCCATCTATCTCTTATCTTATATCAATAAGAAAAAAAATACTTTAAAAGTTTGTAAATTGATGGGGGCCTAGTAAAAAAAATGCATGAATTGTAATATACTAATATAGCAGCAATCCAAGTAGAGACCCAACTCAGCAACTATTTGTTGACACATGGTTAGGAAAGGAACTGTTCAAAGTTAAGACTCTCAAGGAAGACTCACCCCAGCGTTTAAGGCAGCTATCTGGTCTTTGACGTTAACTCCTCCGATGACCAACAGCTCAGAGAGTTTAGGGTCAGAGATGTATTTCTTGAACTTAATGATCTGGTTAAGCGTTTGCTCGGCAAGTTCACGGGATGGCTGAAAATAAGAGAATCTGATTAATTAATGTACATAACCGTATTGTCCTGAATACGTATCAGGTATGGACCATACACAGGAGGTAGAACCGTAAAAGGAGCAATGACAATCGAATGCAACTTAGCATCACAACTATTTTATCCGGATTTGAAAGAGAGCATGAAGAAGCTCAGTACACAGCCAACGAGATATAAAAGTACTGAAAATAGTGATAAGTCTGGACCGGCATCTCCACCATTTTAGAGATACTTGCTTAAAACTTGGACAAGGCCTAAAAAACTAGATTAAAAAGTAAAAAGTAAGAATATTATTAAGTAACCCAAAATACAGAAAGTTACAAATTTGAAATTAAATAATATATGTAGATAGTTGTTTAATTAATTAACCCTAGGCCTATAGACAGTAGGTTAGATTGATTGGTTTATTCACTAGTAGGCTAAAGGAAACTCGATGCCCAGGAGTTTAATTAATGCAATTAATAATGTTAGACCTATCGTTCGACAAATGAGCAAATGAGTAGCCTAGGAAATGGTTAGCCGAACATTACCTCAATGATGATGGCTTGAGGTGCGTTGTTGGTTTTCTTCGATACCTGAACACCAGTGCTGCCAACCTCGGAAGTCTTCACGCAGTCTTTGGGAGCCTCGCAAACTGCGACGTAACCACCGCTCGGCTGATACTTGAAGGGTTGCGCACCGAAGTTGAACGACATTTCTGCATTCTACGGACACAGAGATCAAAATCTTTAACTTACCTGTTGATAATATAGGCCAACTGAGGGGCACAATTTACTTTTGCTCATGTAATTGTGAAAATAATTGATAGAACTAGGCAGAGGCTTATGGTTTAACCTAAGACAACAATCACTTGCTCAATCACAATAACTTTGTAGTAATTTGGTGCTTTCAAAGCAACCAAAATGATGTTTCCCAATTTGACAGAACACTGTATCATAAGCGCTCAAATGCAAAGAGTGGGTATTTATTATGTAAAGAAAGAGCCAAAGCGATCACACATACGTCTGTTAGACCCTCCAGCTTCCACAAGATCTTTTACAGGTCTCTACGAAGTGATTGTTGACCAAGGTTTAACAGCTACAAGACAAAAGGAAGAGGAATGTGAAATTTTGTATTTTGTACCAAAATTCACGACGTTGTATTGTATGTATGTTGTTTCACCTCTCAATTACACAAAAATTGAACTATTCAATTTATGAGCGATGGTTTGTTTTAACTTTCAGCACCACGTCCCCAGAAATGTTATTGCTTATTATTAATTTATATAGCCTAACATAACTTCTTAATGACATTGAGTTGGAGTTAAGATAAGCTCAAATAACAAAAATACTGCAAATAATACTACAAATAGACACACAAATTGTTTTTATCTTTAATACAAATCTATTTTGTTAGTCCTATAATGCCTACATCACAAGGTCCAACTTGATCTATTGTTGATTGGTTGTCTCAGCCCTAAATGATTTAATTTGCATAGTACAATACCGCTTACTTAACTCTTGGTTCAGTCACTTACCTTCAGCACCACGGCGGGAAAGAAGGGACCAAGTTTTCCTGGCTGGGGAATACTGAACGCCTGACCGAGATCGATGCCGTTCTTTGAAAACCTGATCTCGCCATCGTCCAAGTTGAGGAAACATCCAATCACGTCGTTCTTGCCGAAAGGTTCGCCGTAGCTGTCAAATTGTTTGTTGTTGGACTTCTTGCCGGTACCACCAAAACCAAAACCAAACCTGCATGTACCTAGGTCGAGGTTGGCCTGGAAATTTAATTTCAAAACATGTTCATTTATCAATTCAGATAGACCGATAACCAGTATGAAATGCGCGTAATTGGTTTATTACAGCCTACCTATTACACATACAATGCACTACTAATTAGTAATTACGTCTTTTGCATTTGAATTAGCGACTGAACACAACTCCCGCGTATCGACTGCTGCTGCGCATCGCCCCGCCCACCCACTCGACGCCAGCCGAATCTGCGACGTGAGGCACGCGGGTGACGTCATCACGGGCTCCGCGAAAAAAGACTGGGGGAATTTCCCGCGTATCACAGGCTCCGTGGAAAATGCCCACCAAAATAACTGTGCATACAATTAAAAAGTTTATTCTTTGGGATTCTTAGGTCACAATGAATGATTCTAGATGTAATCCCTAAATCCCCCCACCCCCCTTAACTGGTGAACTGTGGTTGGCCTATGTGAGCTTGTGCTTGGCCCTACACTGTTAAAAAACATAGGACTACCTAGCCCTAACATTGTTCAAAATGTTTTGTTGTAAGAGTGA
Organism: Sweltsa coloradensis; assembly: GCA_024449915.1. Lineage (NCBI taxonomy): Eukaryota > Metazoa > Arthropoda > Insecta > Plecoptera > Chloroperlidae > Sweltsa > Sweltsa coloradensis. Next base: position 779,443 of record JAMZAV010000048.1, on the reverse strand, counting down.
ATTTCTTGTAGGCCTAGGCTACATATAATTTTCCTTCTTTTTTTTTGAAATGATTCCGAAAAATTGGGGGTTGTGTTACATTTGAGATCGTGCTATTTGGTCCAATACGGTATTAAACCGCCTTGTGAAAAGTAAGTTTCTATTTTAGGCAAAACTCCTTTTTGGTTGAAAATCCTTTATATTTAAAATAGAAACGTAGCAGGAAGGTTTAGCGTGTTTTTTTGTTAATAAAACTGTAAAAAGAAAAACCTTCAACGTTTTTAGGTGCTAGGTGCTAAACACCTTTTTGATTTTATGTTTTTTTTTCATGAGGCGGACGGCCTATAACACATTTTTACCGGCATATCTATTCGATAGTGCATTCAATAAAGTGTTTGATTTTTTGGACTGATGTATTTGTATTTTGTAATGATCAAGTGTTAACCATGAATTGAATGTATATTTTTGTAAAATGATGAAATCAGTTACTTTACTATATGTTACACAGCAAGCCAACAAACTTACCTGAGGTGTGGACCAGCCCACGCGACACAGCCCCTCGTCGGTAACTGTCGCCTCAAAGTAGTGTTTGCCCTTGTATTGGACACCCTTGGTGGTGCGTCCGCCATGCCACTCTTTTTGTTCCCGCGACTGACAGCGCAACCCATCGGGGGTGACAGCCAGTGCTGGACCGCGGTCAAAGAAACTAAGCGTCCAGTTTGGGGCTGAGGGAGAAACACGCATAGTTAGGTGTCGCCCTACTGTACTCAAAAAAAATATTTGATTTTGATTTTTTAATTACTTTTGATTAATTTGGTTTAAGTTAAGGGTGCATCAACCATTAGGTCTAGAAGACCCCATGCTGGACAGATCTAGTTAACGGTCAGGGGGAGAAAAGGGGGGATTATTACATTGTATGTGTCATCATCTGGGAGGTCATCAAGAGGTCGGGATCCCCAATGATGACTGCCAGAGCTTACCTCTAGTTTTGCCTTTGGGGAGTAAAATACTTTGCCTTTATAATGAAAAACGTTTTAGGTCTTTAAAAATTGATTTAGTGGAATTTGTAACAAGACTGCAGGGAGATGGTAAGAGTTTAGTAGGTACCAGAAGCATACTGGTAGGCTTAGGCTTACACATTGGCAAGCTAGCTGAAAAAGGATACATTACAGTACTGGTACCTAAAAGAAAACATTTCAGTTTGTTTTGCATGCAATGCAACTAAGTTTCTCAGTGTCTTTTAGGCATTAGAAACTAATTCTTTTTAAAGGTGACTTTCTCAAACACTAGCAATGGTCAATGGATGATATTAGGCACCTGTATTTGGGTACCGGTACCCAAATCCAAACAAGACCTGAATTGTTTCTGAAGATTTAATTTAAAACTTGTTAGGTAGGCCTACGTTTTTGTTGGACTACATCAACAAACTAAAACATTGCATTATTCACGAGTAGGCCTAAACATTTCGTGGACAAAGAAACAAACCAACACTGTTCACATTTTTTTGCACAAATTAAACTTTTGCGTAAGTTTCCAAAGCCCAGACTTTTCATTCACTATAACTTTGTAGTTTAGTTTGTTGGTGTACAATACGAACCAGAAACTTAGATCTTTCATTATTTTTACTTTTCATAGTTGTACTTGTACTACTACCTAGTGTGCTAAGGTTTCTAGCTAGCCTCTACCTAGGGTATACAAAATGAAGCCTACAGGTATTCGGGCTACCCGAATATGAGAGGAACTGGAACCGAATCCATACCGTATGTTACTACACAATGTCGTCCCTATTTCATTACTACCGGTAGCTTTGTATTTAAACGTAACCCAAATTCACATCCCCAATCATAAACTAACCCTATTCTCAGAAGGTTCACAATATCTAGCCCTAACTCTCCATAACAAGTTAGGTAGGTACCCAACAATATACAAACCTCTTCCTCAATTTCAACTTTTAAGTCCAACATGAAATTATTTCTTATATCCAAAAGTTTCTACTTGCTCCATGAATTCCTCTCTGCATAAATTTAATGTAGGCCTAATGCATAGGAGGCCTACCTATTTTATCATCATGTTAAACCTTTAGTTCATCTATATTATGCTACATTACATTAATGTTTATTTCCACATTAATTTTACACTACTACAGTGTAGTAGTATAGTTCTTATACTTTTGTTTCTTTAAACTTAATATGTTACCTCAGTCTATTCACCTTCTCCGGGAGTAATACTTGTACCATGTGCACGCCAAGCTGAATAAAGTTATTCTATTCTATTTTATTAGCTGGCGTTCCAAATGTATTTAAGCTCAAAGCCATAGGCCCTAAATATACCTAGGGCATGGCTAGTTTTCAGAACAATTATCAATACATACATGTTTGAGCAATTATTTTGCTTCCTTTCCCAGCCTCTAAATCTTTCAATGTCTCCCATACAATCTGGATGATAGGAAGGCAGAACGCTCCGGTTTTACCGCTGCCCGTCTCGGCGCTTAGACATCTCTCCCCGGGACTAGGGATACCTCTGATTGGATTCAGTAGAAACCCTTGGAAATAAACTTTGTTGAAGGCAATTCATTTCAAACTGTATGACAACAACTGGAAACTGCATTTAAATTTGAGGTTGAAGCCAAAACCTGTGCTGCCTAATTAATTTGATGTGGTTGTTTAGACCAAAAATAATACTCACATCCAATCCATTTCTTCAACAGCTTTGCCTAATTCAGGCAAAACGCCCATTTCTGAAATGAAACGATAATTTCATATTAGGCCAACTGACTATGTAGGATTTATACAGCTACAGTATACGGAATCTCATTTTGAAGTTGTTGGACAATCCTAGCCTAGGCTTATCACATCTTGGAATGGTTTCACTGGGTCACGCACGGTGGAAAGTAGCCTTAGAAGTTTCAAGATTTGGTCAAAGCCAATGACTAAGGCCCAGTTCCCACCAATTGGTTTAGTTATAAGAGGATAGGACTTAGGCATCTCTACGTGTTAAATTGTTATTGTTTAAGTATTAAAAGAAAAATTGTTATAACAAACAAAAATTCTTACGACGGACCAATCAGACGTCAATTTAATTCTTACGACGATCAATCAAAAGGAGTAGGCCTACTAACTTCATCATGACAGACCACAAAAACATTACTAAACAATCAGGATAGGCCTATTAGATTTCTTACAACTAAAACAATTTCTGAAGACTTGAACATGGTTGTGGGAACTGGGCCTCAAGGTAGAGATCACCTGTAGGCCTATCTAGGCCATAGTAGCCCCTACGTCATGTTTAACGGTGAGGTTGAAGCCTGATGCATAAGGTACAAAAATAAATGTAGAAAAGGGACTGATAGGAGGAAAGAAAAAGGAATTAGGAATTGAAGGAATGTTGATGAAGAGGAAAGAATGGAAAATAAAATATGCCACTGACCGAATGGTCAACAGCGGAACATCAACAACAAGACTAAGAGTAAGTCCTAGACTTAGGCCTAGGCCTACACTTAAGGCCTTGTTACAGCCCTAGGCTAAGCTGGGCCTAGGCTAAGCCAATCAGTTGATGAATTTGCCAGCTGATCGGACGGCACGTCAAACGCAGCAGTCGCGTCGCCTCAAACGCTTAGCTGAAACAGCAACTTAAGTATTGACAGTTCAGGATTGAACACTTTTAATCTAACTCTGGGATGCATTGGTCTAGGCCTAGCTTATTCACTAGGGTAGCCCCAGGCCATTAGGGATTGGATGCACAAAGCCCACGGAAATATGAGAGGGGATCTTGGAAAACAGACGTATGGAAGTTCTCCTTCATGGTAAAGACAGTGAAAGCGTTCAAAAATAGCCTAAAGCAACTGCCGAACGGTGAACCTGCTAGAGAGGAAGACGAGGAAGAGGATGAGCATTAAGAAACCAAAGGAATAAAAAAAAGATAATGAGAAGAGATGAGATGAAATTGTGTGAGGGGCAAGAAACCAAGAAACCAAGGGAGTATAAGAAATAAAATGAAAATAAACCTAGAGCCTACCACCGATCTAACAGGTCAACAGTAGGAGGAGGAGAAAACAACAACAACCTGGTCTAAGGTGTAAGGCCAACATAACCTCACTTCTTTAAGTACCACAAGTAATCATGCGAGATTATCTAAACAAGACAGTTGTTTCTCCCAAAAACAAAGCAAATACCTTCGAAAGCTGTCATGACTGCGATTCCAGCAGTTTACAGCTTCTAGAGATCGTCCTAGGCCTAGCTAGGCTCAATTTTCGTGGGCGTAAATGCTGCTGTTGACTTTTAATTTCAAGATGCAACCAGCCATGTCACCTTTCTAGAAGGCAGTTTCATTTCATTTCATTTATTAGTCATCAATTTTAGCACTCATATGCTTACACAATTACAAGGTAGGCGAGTATTTGATGTTGTCCATGTTGGTATAAAGTAAAATCCAATACATTACAAAGTATTTACAAAATTACCTATACAGGTATACTAAAGTATCTAGAGACCATTCTATAGCTCATTAAAATAACCCTTTCCACAGAGTCTAAAATATAAATAACACAGGATAAATCACTGAATATCGTCACACAATAAAACCAGAATAAACTCACTAATTCTTATTTGCAGAATGCAGGTGCAGCTCAAACTGCAAATCAGTTACCTACATTAGTTTGTGCTAAAATTATTACTAAAATATTCTGAGAGCGAATAAAACTCCATTTCCAGCAGCCAGGATTTCATCTTAAATTTAAAATCTGTGTCTCCTAAGCTCTCCTTTAAGTAGCCAGGGAGGTGGTTGACTATTTTCCTCCCAGCCTGAGTAGGATCATTATCAGACAACCTTAGCCTACTTTGTTCCTGTGAAGGTTGTCCTTCTGTCTCGTGTTATGGGGGTGTACATCACTGTTTCTCGTAAACAACATGGGGTTATCATTTACAAAAACTGCCATTTCCATTATATAGATTGATGTTACGGTGAGTACCCCTAGGGTTCTAAAAGCCTGCCTGCATGATCCTCTATTGGGTACGTTGGCCATAATTCTAATAGCCCGTTTTTGCAAACGAAAAACAGCTAATGCCGAGGAGGCATTACCCCAGAACAGGATTCCATATTGAATCAAAGATTGGAAGAATGAAAATACACCATTTTTGCAGTACTCTGGTTACACTGCTTTACAACTTTCCTCAAAACAAAACACGCTGAACTTAGTCTACCACACAAGTTCTCAATGTGCTGAGCCCATTTTAGTCTGTAATCTACTGTTAAACCCAGAAACATTGCATGATCTGCAACTTCCAATAGTTCCCTCCCAAGTTCTATTACCATCTGTACTGGCTCACCAATTGCCTGGAATTTCATCAACTGCGTTTTAGCACAATTTAACTTAAGCTTGTTGGCTTCAAACCATTCTATTAACTCTCTCAGTATGATAAGAAATTTGTCTTTGAGACCCATGTTACACAGAGCTCGAATAATAATACTAGCATCATCTGCATATAGAACCACCAAGCAATCCAGAGGCAAGTTGGTAGGAAGTCATTGATGTAAAGAATAAAAAACACCGGCCCTACCACCGACCCTTGTGGAACACCATGTTTAATAAGTCTCCATTTAGAGTGCGTTATTGTTTGCCCCTTGCCCAAGGCCACCCTCTGTTTCCTATTACACAAGTACGAGGTTACCCAGGCCAGTGTGACATCTCTAATCCCCAAATGATCTAATTTGCGAAGTAGAAGTTCGTGGTTGATTGTATCGAAAGCCTTCGATAGATCACACATAATGGACCCTGTTACTTCCTTCTCTTCAAGAGCCCCTTGGATTGCATGTGTAAGTTGAAAGGTTGCCGATTTGGTGGAATATCCAGCTCTAAATCCGTGTTGGCATTCAGACAGAATATTCTCATCTCTCAGGAAGGCATCGAGTTGTTTAAGAAACAATTTTTCTAACACTTTGGAAAAGTTGAAGGCAGTGATGTGGTAGATCTGTGGGTTTGGCTTGAATAAAAGCGGGACGAGATAATTCCATGGCATGGTGCTGGCTTTTTCCTAGTAATTTTAAATTAAAACCTTGGCACAAGTTATGTACAGTACCATTACATTTACAGTACGTAGTTACTAGGCCTACTATGGTTGTAGACAGGATAAAGAGGGAAAGGGCAATTGTCCATAACCATACACTGGCTATAATAAAACCTTTGAAGGATGGTTATATACTCAATGATAAAACTAACAGCAGTATTTTAACAAATGCTAATAGGAATAGCTTTGCTAATAATACGATTAAGATCTAGGTACTATAAAAAATAAATTTTGGGCAAATATAAGTTTTTTTATGAAGTTCTATCCCGAATCAATGCCCCGCCACTAGCACTACTAATCTACTTACTTTCCCTAGACCTTTGGACGTATTATCACCACTACCTCCAGTTATATTTAGGAAGAAGATTGTATTAACAGCAAAGCTAATTCTGATACAGTATTTGGTATTAAGACCTATGCAAAGGTGGAGGTCAAAGGTTTTAGGATAAAACAAGGCCGTGAATGGAGAATGGCATCCGTTTGGATCAAGAACAAGAAACAATATGAACACAATTTGCAAGGTGCATAAATTTCAACAGATTATTTATTTTGTATACCAGTACGGTACGAACAAGTTCAAATAAATAATTCAGTCTGTTCATTTTTACGGTATTTATTAGAAAAAATGGATACCAAACATCAAATTACCGATTACAACTGTTAAACAGAACACATTTTCCACACTTGTTTTAAAGTGTAGACTACAGGTACTAGCTAATTCACAGTCACATTCACTCATGTGCCATTTGTGAAGAACACAATAATATTCACAATACTATAATTAGTGTATTTACATACATCATGGACCAAAGAAAGTACCCTGGACATTTAATTAATAGGTAGTAACAGCCTCGAGTCATTTAAAATGACGGATTTTCATATTTTTTTAAATACTAACTACAGCACACAATTTGTTTCTAATTCCCCTGTTTAAACCTGGAAAATTGAATACTAATTGAAATGGGCAGTGTGAAAGCGGTTAGTTTATGTCCTTGACGGGAACTCAAATTTAGATCTCGAACTTGTACAAAATTTAAAACAGTGTCTTGATAGCCGCAGTACCAGTGCTCTGCAATTTCCATGCCAAAATTCCACATATTGAGATAAGGTTTGAGCAGTATTGGGGAGGAACGCGTTTCACGTTTTGTGGGAACACGTTCCTTTTCTTAGATCAGGAACTTGTAACGTCAAAGTTACTATTTCCTGGGAACTTGGAACGAATTTAACGTTTCTTTATAAGTTCCTTTCGCCGTCGTAATCCCGTCGAATTCCAGTACCTACTTGATATCGTAAACTGAAGTAGAAAAATATCTTGTCGATATTTTGTGTTTTCAAAAATGGCGCCACCCTCGTCAGATGGTCTGGGACTCACTTTAATAAATAAAAGTAATGATAAATTAACTCCTATTACAATCATTATTTAAATCAGTGATGGTAAGGAACGTGAAAGGAACTAAGTTCCTTAAGGAACGTCTCAGTTTCTTGTTAGGCAGAAATAACTTAACTTTTCAAAGTTCCTGTTTTTGGGGGAACGTACTCAAGACTGGGTTTCAGAGAACTCAATTAGCTAATTATTCAGGTATAAGGACACATCATTCAGGTTATTAGTACCCGAAAAAAATTAAAATATTCAAAAACGTCTCGGACTAGAATGAGTTTAGAATAATCTGATGTTTGTCTACATACTTAAAATTCTTTTTTCTTCCTTTTTCATCTCAATTTATAGTGTTTACTCGATTAGAAGTCAAAATGATGATTGCTGAATGATTGCCAAACCCCGATTACTTTAATTAAAGCAAAAGAATGTCATTTTAAGGTACACATATACTATACGTATACATTAATCAAGATACTGTACCACTTAAATTTTCAGCAAGTCTTGACTGCTGATCGTAAAAGGCAAAAAAGTAGCATAGTCCATCTCGCAAACATCAGATGGTTTGTAGGCGAGTATTTTAATCCCCGAAGCTAGAGGCGAGCTCAGGCCGCTGACGTAAAAAACTGCACTCTTCTCTCCTTCTGGCTGGTTCTGACCAGCATGGGTCTTTCCTCCCTACATTCCCTATGCTAGAGTGGTGCATTATGACCTAACGGTTGATGTGCCCTTAAAGTAAACCGAAAAACTTACAAGTCAGAGAACTAAGGGTTGATTATTCCAAGTCAAGGCTAGCTTTTCACACTTGCCACACCTACCCTAACACACAAGTTTTTCTTTCATAACAATTCCAATGAAATAGGCCTACACACAGAACCGTAGGCCGAAATGCAATCGATAAATTATTTACAACAAAGTACAAAAGTTTGGTTACCTAATATACATACTGTACACTATTTACAGTGTTTTCAGCTACCAATCAAAAATTAAAATCCATTTTTGATGAAGGTTCAAGGGTAATGTAACACAAACCCACATCTCTAATATACCATGTGTTTACAATACGTTCAACGAACATTTACAATGAATAAAACACACAATCACTGACAATACAAAAATATACAAAATCAAAAATACTTTTCTACAATGAACTGGTATCAAACAACGATTGGTATCAACGCCTCTTAAACAGAACCTATTTTATATACCGGTAAGTAAACATTATAACAGTCCCTTATAAATTTGACAAGAGTTTTTTAACATAGCACAATTTTATGCATAAATAATGCATTCTTTTATAAATATTTATGTATCGTATACTCTATAAGGACACAGTAATAGAGAGAAATCCATGACTTGCATTATTTCCAACCAAGCCGACCAAATACATAGTGCACGACTGCAATGCACGTTGAACAACCAATGCAGAGTCACAGCTCACATTGTTTAAAATTCAGTCATTAACTCACAATAAGTGAAAAAAGACATCACATAATTTAGTAAGAATTTTAGTTAGACTTTTAGTTTGTGCACACATTAATATTTTTCAGTATAAAGTTAGCATCTCCTTGTAAAGGTGCTGCTCACATATTAAATATTAGAAGATTGTTACAATTATTTTTTGGCAGCATTAGATACACAATATATGGTTTCTTTTTCCTTTTGGCAATTGGATATGGTATATTATCTTATGCAATAAATGATTAGATATCAATCATTCATCATAGGAATAAACCATTGATTTTGGTACTTTTGGATAAGAACTTTGGAACACCTAGTTCTCGAATAACTTGGCAAGACCGTACGTTTAAGCGGTCTTTACATTAGGAAGCAAGAAAAGTAAACGAGAAAAAGTGAAGAGAGAGTAACTTATCTAAGCCTTTACACTGGAAACTCTTTTGAGCAAAGACAAAACGCGTGAACAGAGAGACCAATCACGATCATCTCTCCAAGGACACTTTTCTCTCCTTCTCTCTTGTCGAGCAGTGTCCGATAAGTTGGAAGAATTTTTACTTTTTACTCTTCAACTTTCCAATGGGAAGGTAATGCCAAAAGTCCCATCATAAGCTATATGCTATCTCTACTTCAGAAAAGTTACTCTTTTACAATTTCCCAGTGTAAAGACCTCTTTTATCATTATAATTTTTTAATACAATCTATGCAAATTTATTTTACATTATTTCAGAATTCTGAATTAGTACTACTAGTGAGTACCTTGTTTGAAGCAATGCAGTAGGTGCCTATTTAAAGTATAAATAGTACAAATAAATAAATAATTATAATCTAAATCCGTATTTATTGTCTGCCAACGTGGTTACGAAAAATGATTTCAGCAGGAAATATTAGTACTATTTAGTATTTATATGTGCCTTGTTGCTAGGACAGCTCCATGGATACCGTTTGAAGTTCATTTGAGAAGTTATAAATTCCCTACCTGAACCGGGATTTGAACCCTGGACCTTCTGCATTGAAAGCAGGAATAAACTTTCATGATCAACAAGTCACAAATTTTGTTTTTGTTTTCCAGCATGAAATATTATCAATGTATTTATACATAGAAAAAATATTCATCATCATGGAGAGTATATAAACTAATTGTAGCCTATAATAGGAAAAAAAAGATAAGATGATAATGCATAGTACTAGTTTGGTAGGTACATGTATATGTAGAATGTAGATATTATATCACACACAAAAATAAAAAAGTTGCATCCTCCAGGTACTAGGTACCACTTACTATTTTTCTTTGGGTAAAAATATATAATAGCCTAATAGGCCCTACAATATAAATTATAATCATATTCATAATATAAAACGTCAAAATCTGCTTGGGTTCAAGATTTAAAAAATTATGTTGTGGTGTTTACACCTTGAAATTCTTATCCTAAAAAATGTCTCTTTTGTGGCCCATGATTAAAATACTTAGCAGAAGTAGTACGTACGTACATAAGTAGAAAAATATATTAATTCTCACACTTTTTCTGGCTCTTATTGATCAATTTATGTATAGAATGTACGCTAGGTAGCAGGGATGATCTTTTGTTCTGTGAAGACGCACACAAAATTAAAAAAATTCTATAGGTAGTCAATAGGCCATAGTTTAACATTATTTCATTAGATGTGTGTTAAAAATTATAATAGCATTTTACTTTTGAACATTGTGAGTTTAAAATGTGGAATTCTACAATAGTTGGTTTAAGAGATTCTCATAAGTCTTAAGCAAACCTCAGTAAAAAAATTTAGCGTTTTTAACATAGGTAATGTTTCAACAGATTGTTACTTTTACACGATCTACTTATCATCGCGGTAGAGTACCAGTACGTAGTTACACAAATGGGTTGGCCACAGGTCGTTTTCCATTTCCAAAAAACAAGCCAATAGGCCTACTACACATTAATAAATTATTATAAGATTATTAATTTAATTATTTATAACTTGAAAAATGTTTTAATGAGCCATCAAAACTAGGGTCCCAACATTAATACTTTTAGGCATAGACCTACATCCAATATTGATCCAAAGCTACAAGTGGTAACAATTTACCTAAACAATAAAAACACAATATGTCGACGGTTCTATATGGTTAATTAATAATTATGGTCTTGAATCTGGGATTTGAATGTTTATCAAACTGATACTACCAGACAATTACCTATATACCTAAACCTAATTACATAGGTTATTTCAACATTTACAAAATGAATCAATCAATCATATGTACATAATATACAGCACCAGACATTTGCAGATATAATAGTTTTAACTATCCAACACCCTCGTTGTGATTACTGGTAACAATAATACTGTAACAGGTTTAACACATCATCTTAAAGTTTTAACATTTTTTTAGCAGCAGTAATATATTTTTTTTATGTAAAATACTATGAAGGTTACTTACTTTTGTATTGTACAGTTATCCACATTTTGTAAAAATAATAATGAAAAAGTGTTGTGTGATGATAAGACTTGTGGTTGAAATATAAGGTAGATTCCTCACATAGAATATACTGGAGCTAGGCCATTTTTCAGTTTTTTTTTCCAATCTTAATGGTACAGAATTACCGGTATTTGGAATATCCAGATGTTCTTAGCTATGTCAAGATATAAATATTAAATTTTAATATTCAAAATGTCTACTTGTGACAATTGTACTGACCAACAAAGTGAACGAACACTAGATGTGACCAGTGTGTTGAAAAGGTGTAAACAGTAGTCCCCCTTTAATTTGAAACCCAAAGGATCCTAATACCCCAATTTGAAAAATGTTACATCAAGCCATATCGTCTTGTTGATATCCTTTCTTTTTATATCATTGTCAGTAGGATAGTGAATAGTGATCTGTTAAGTGTTAAGTGATATTGAAAGCCACGAGGAAAGGGCTGCTCAATTTTGTTTAACTTACGAAAAATTAAATAACTCAACAAACCGCGTTTAAACGTTGAAATGTGAACCCTTCTCCAACTAAAAATTATACAGAAATATTTACGAGTGTCTTGGTAAAGTGGGCTTTAATTCTAGTCAGAAATTATACCAAACGTTTAAAGGTCCTATGGTGTTTATTTATACGTTTGTCGTTTTAAACATGTCAGCTCAACATGAGGATTGAGGACTAATGTAATAAGAGTTATTTGACCAACATTAATGGACTAGCTGAAAATATTGGTTCAATAGTTGCAAGAAACTTAGGCCCTACAGCAGTAGATACAATTAATAGTGTACACTTTGTTACTTAATTACACATGTTGTGATGCAGGGACTATGGAGCGGACGTGTTCGTTCGATAAATGAATTGAATTATTGATACGTTGAAGGTAATTGATGCACAACACATTGATACATTTAGATACCAGAAGTGTTAAAAGTTAAAAAGGAAGTATGTACTGAAATCTACTAATGCCTAACGGTGTTCATTAAGTTTGGAAAAGGCCAAATGGCTAGTTTAGTTTAGATTGGAGAAGGGTTGACAGGTTGGGAAAGCATAGAGAACATAGAGCCCAGCCTGAAGGGCTGGGGGCGACAAAACTTTTCACCTGCTGATGACAACTGCAGCTAATTTAATTTAATTTAATTTAAAATTGTTACCTTAAGGTAACAGGTAACAACTTTTTTTTTTAATTTAATTTAAAATTGTTACCTTAAGGTAACAGGTAACAACTTTACATTAGCTGCAGTTGTCATCAGCAGGTGAAAAGTTTTGTCGCCCCCAGCCCTTCAGGCTGGGCTCTATGTTCTCTATGCTTTCCCAACCTGTCAACCCTTCTCCAATCTAAACTAATGCCTAACGGTGATAATTTGGTGAAAAAATGAATCTACAACTGTACATTTTACTGATACTGAATCCATCGTCATTTAAAGGTCACTACATACAATGGACATTGAAAAAGTAATACATAAACATTAAAAATATTATAATGAGTAAATGACTCATTCATAAGAAGAGTATAGTCCTTTGCATAATGGGAATGTGGGTATAAAATTTGGGGCAAAGGTTGACCTATATCACTAGAAAGGTCTTGAAGAGACGATTCCGAATATCCATGATAGACCAGCAGCAGCGGCAGCTTTCTACCCAAAATTCAAGGTCAAAGGTCAAATTATTACTATTTTGATAAATTAATTTCTCATTGTTGCGATTTTTTTTCTTTTTTCTTTAATAAATTTAAGAATCGATTAAATTGTAAATAATCATGAAATATAGTAAAATTTAATATTTGACCTTTTATGACCCAAAATTAGGTCACAATTGCCAATTTTGTACAATATTGCATTTTCTTCTACATTTTGGTGACGTTTCATGTTAACATCCATTTTTATCAGATGCAATAGCATCACACACATGTATTTGGGTGTAAGATTTGATTTAAAGCATGGCCAAGGTCATTGGGTCAGTCGTGGAAAGTTCAAATATGCTTAAAAATGTCGAAAATATCGAGTGGGTACTCTAAAGAAAGGAATTTTCAGTTGGATTGCTACGACGAATGTGATATTGTTCAAAATAGTAATACATCAACGTTAACCTTCAAACTAGATAGTTTGAAACTTGACATTTGAACTTTAAGACGCAAAACTTTGCCACAAAATTGTTAATTAAAAAAAATACATTTTCTCATACGTTTGGATTAATGATTTACTACTTCACATTCATTTTAATGAAATACATAAGTATCTCACACATGTCTTTTGGTGTGTGCTCTGATTATAAATAAACATTGCCAAGATTATTTGGTCAGTCGTGAAAATGTCAAATATGCTTGAAAAAGGTCGAAAATATCGAGTGGGTCACGAGTCATGATTCGATGTTATCACAACGGAGATCTCCTTGTCCTTTTTGGTGATTTTATAGCATTTATATTATACCAGTGAAGATATTATTTTGATGGATTTGCTGATCAAACCGAAATGTAATTCGATAATTGTAATGACAGCGAACAGAGTAGAAGAAATCGCATGATTCACTAACATTTTATGCATTGGCATTGAAACACTACATGATAGCGCTGCGTGATTAGATTGAAAATGCGATGCGTCATCAATAAATATTTGTGCGTACATCAATGTCCGGGGTAGCAACAAAGATCAGGTCGAGATCATTGTTACTGCATGTAACCAACTTGAGGTCCTCGTCAGTCTACTGGATTTAGTTGTGAAGCAATGTAGACAAAAAGTTAATAATTCGAATTCCTTTCCGAGTCCGTGGAGATTCAGCCATCACTATCCGAATCATCGAAACTTTCTTCACCGCATTCCTCATTTGACTGAAAATTTGTGCAATCTTTTAATTTACAAGCGTTTGTGCAAGTGAGTTTGTTTGTGAGGCACTCACAGTTCGGCAGCAAGCAGACTCTTGGGCAATTGCATGCCAACAGTTCCATCACTGCCAATGGTGCTGGACGTCCTTCCATCCACTTCACTGTAAGTTTACCACTCTCATTCCTCCTCCATCATGGGATGTTGGATCGGGAACGGATGGACGTGGTTCGAGACATCTGTACCAAACTGCAACTTGATAATTTGCCCTCGAAACGTGTGCAGACAAACAGTCTTGGCAAGGTGGTAAACGCTCAGAGTCAACTTCACCACACTTACTTCTGAACAGTTCGTAGCGGAAGACAAATGCTTCGATTTTGTTTAGGAGTTCACGTCTAAGTGTCCAATCATGGCCCAGTTGACTTAAATCTTCACTAAAGTCAATGTTCTTGCGAAGCGTTTTAAACTGTCAAAGCATGGAGTCCCGGCAGAGCTCGCAATCTTGGAAACATCAGTATAATGTGTTTTGTTCTTTGTCCGTCTCTTTGAGAACATGGCGAAACGAAGCACAGATATGTAAAACTAGCACGTCCGTGTCAGAAGATGTAATGCCTGCTGACTTGTAGCCTTGTAGTGATGTATGCTTAGCATGTAGCAGCATTCAAGTTTCAGCTTCTTCTTGTGAGGAATTCAGTTCAGGATAAGGCTGCCAGCTGACGGAGGCTATCTTCACGCAAGACTCTTCACAAGTAACGTAGAAGACTCTTGGCACCAAGTTTCTGTCTCTTCTCCTCGGATTTCCAATCTTCAAAAACAAAATTGATTAGCTTAGTTTTATTATGAGAGTTTTGGAGAAATCCTCTCCAGTCACAAATGCAGTGCCCAGCGGTGACATCTTGAACTTTGAGAATTTGGGTGTACTCCTCCGAAATCGTTCCAAGTTTTTTTTATTGAAGACTCTATAAATCAAAGACAATGTCGATGCGGGCGCAACCCTCTGCTTCTCGAAACGCTGATGCCATGTTAGTGAATCATGTGATTTCTTCTACTCTGTTCGCTGTCATTACAACTATCGAATTGCATTTCGGTTTGATCAGCAAATCCATCAAAATAATATCTACACCGGTTTAATATACTATAAAATCACCGAAAAGGACAAAGAGATCTCCGTTGTGATAACATCGAATCATGACTCGTGACCCACTCGATATTTTCGATCTTTTTCAAGCATATTTGACATTTTCACGACTGACCAAAAATTAATAATCTTGGCAATGTTTATTTATAATCAGAGCACACACCAAAAGACATGTGTGAGATACTTATGTATTCCATAAAAATAAATGTGAAGTAGTAAATCAAAACGTATGAGAAAATGTATTTTTTTTAATTAACAATTTTGTGGCAAAGTTTTGCGTCTTAAAGTTAAAATGTCAAGTTTCAAACTATCTAGTTTGAAGGTTAACGTTGACATATTACTATTTTGAACAATATCACATTCGTCGCAGCAATCTAACTGAAAATTTCTTTCTTTAGAGTACCCACTCGATATTTTCGACATTTTTAAGCATATTTGACCTTTCCACGACTGACCCAATGACCTTGGCCATGCTTTAAATCAAATCTTACACCCAAATACATGTGTGTGATGCTATTGCATCTGATAAAAATGGATGTTAACATGAAACGTCACCAAAATGTAGAAGAAAATGCAATATTGTACAAAATTGGCAATTGTGACCTAATTTTGGGTCATAAAAGGTCAAATATTAAATTTTACTATATTTCATGATTATTTACAATTTAATCTATTCTTAAATTTATTAAAAGAAAAAAGAAAAAAAATCGCAACAATGATAAATTAATTTATCAAAATAGTAATAATTTGACCTTTGACCTTGAATTTTGGATTGAGAAAGCTGCCGCTGCTGCTGGTCTATTTTGGATATTCGTAATCTTCTCTTCAATACCTTTCTAGTGATATAGGTCAATCTTTGCCCCAAATTTTATACCCACATTCCATTATGCAAAGGACTAGTAGTAGATGCAATTGAAGCATAAAGGACGGGAACATAACTCACAATCTGCTAATTTTGCTAAAGTAAAGACTCATGTTGGAACCGAGAGTTTGATCTTATACGCTCCTATACACTATATGACTATGTGAATAATTAATTGTTTAGAACAACAATTAATCAACAAAAACAATCAAACACACGTAATTATTGTAATGAGTACCAGCTTGCTAAATAAATAACAATTCAAATTAATTGATGGATGTCCCATTAAAGCTGCAAACAGAATTGTTCAAATGTAAATTGAGTTTTTGTGACACTTCTACATTATGAGAATTCAATGTCATTGACAAGCATAACATTTAAATTTGATGTCATAATCACTATAGGTAGAGGAGAGCCGTATGAAACTGGCTTTTCCTAATTCCTAACCATTATTACAAAATATCTGAAGTGAATCTTTTAAGTACTATTGGTAACTGAGTATTTTAAGATTCATTTTTTACAATATTGTAGCCTATTTTGAATGTGAAAATAAAATACTACGTAATTGAGTTGCCCAACACAAACTAAGTGGGTCAATAATAAGAACAAAATACATTAACTCGTGAATTCTGTAACACTATGGATTGACTAGTCTCTTTTAGAAATAGGCCATATGATTAATTTACAGCACTTCTGCAAAGTTAGTTTGATCGATATAAAATAGATCTGGCATTCCTTGATGATCTGTATGGAAGCCGAGCAGGAATAAACCCGTTAATCCCAGGAACTACACACTGAATAACGCATGGCATCGTAACAATAACAGATAACATTCAATGAGCGGAATCCGTTGATCGACTCAAAGTTAGTGAAGTTCTTGACTGACCTTGTATTTCAACACTCGATGTTCTGTGATTTGACATATTTGTCCGAGATCTCCCGTTATCTCCTCAGCTTCAAAATCGGATATCTGGAACAATACGGAAAGTAAACTTTACGATAAGTAGAATTTAATAAATTAAATGAACATAGGGACAGATTGAGAAACACTGACAATAGTGATTAAAATGAAAATTAGATGACAGGATGGTTAGGACACGGTTGAGATGGTTTGGATATAAAAACAATTACCGTATCGGACCGAATATAGCGCGATGTTTTTTTCCGAAAATACTATCTCTAAAACAGCACTCGCGTTATTTTCGCGCTCTTGCATTTGAAATAGCGCCTGAAGATAGGCCACCTGCAATACAACTCCCGCATATCGGCTGCTGCGCATCGCCCCGCCCACCCACTCGACGCCAGCTGATCTCGTGAGGCGGGCGGTAGACGTCATCACGGGCTCCGCGGGAATATCACCACGGTTCACGGGTTCCGCGGAAAATGACCACCAAAATAACTGTGCGTACAATTAAAAAGTTTTTTCTTGGGAATCGATCCCGAATCGATTCTAGGTCACAATGATCGATTTGTAGTCCCTTAATCAGACTGGTGAACTGTGGTTGGCCTATGTGAGCTTGTGCTTGGCCCTACCCTGTTAAAAAACATAGACTAGGCCCTAACATTGTTCAAAATGTTTTGTTGTAAGAATGAAACTTTAGTCTATTCATTCATTGCATTGTAAATAAAAAATGTTTCTTGTACATTTTAATTTATTTTTTTTTCTTGAAATGATTCTGAAAAATTGGGGGTCGTGTTATATTCGAGATCGTGCTATATTCGGTCCAATACGGTAATACAATGGAAGAAAGGATGTCCAAGAGAATGTATGAGAAAAGGATTGAAGAAGGTAGAAAAAGATGGGGAGACCAAGTAAGAGATGGAAGGAGAACATAGCAGGAGACGTAGAGGCAAGATGAGAGAGCTGGGAAGATGTGGAAGAGATATGATTGTGGGAGATATGTTATGGAGGATAGAAAGAAGTGGACAAATTCGGTTGCAAAACCCAAGCTGAACGTATTCACAACTTACCTGTCGTGACCTTGCCTCTTCTAGCGAATGACTAGCGGACGACATCTGCTGGTGGGAAGTGCGGCTACCTCCTTTGTGGGCGCGCTGTCGAGGTTTAGTTACGTTTACAAGCGCAGTGTGGTGATAGTTGGTTGAAGTGTGGCCGGCGTCGTAAACTAACTGAAGGTTACTTGCTAGACTCTAAAGAAAAAAGGGTGCACACATTATTAGAGAATCTTTGCCTGTTTTTAAGATACGGGTAAAGTAAAAGTAAAATCCCATTCAATAATACAAAATAACGATAAGCAAAATACAAGCTTACAGCGTCGGATATGATGTGCGTCGGTTCTCCGGACGTTATATCTATGATGACGGACATGTTTTCTTCGACGTCCTGGTGATCGTCCGCGTTGTTATCCTGCGACTTCTTCTCGCAGGGATCAGAGGGCATCACAAGTCTCACCCCCACCTCGTGTTCTGCCAGGTGGGCAAGGTAGTTGTCCTTCTTTACCGACCGGAACGAGCACAAAGGGCAGCTAAACATCAGGCCATTGTCCATACCTGGAAAACACATTTGTCAATAGTTTAAACTTAGAGGTATGTAAATTTAGCAATTAAGGTTATTGATGCTAAAATCGATGAACATTTTTATTGAAAAATGAAAACACTTCTTAGTGCTAATTTTAACTAAAATAAGAAACCCCCATACATTTAGAGTTTTGGCAGAAAGGAAAAAAATTCTAATTGAATGCAAAAATGATAAATTGATAAAAAAATGCTAAATAAATAGTATATTAAAATTCCTAAATTAAAATGCAATTTTTTTTTTTTTTTTTACATGTATCAAAGTAATGTAGTATATGGTAAAAAGGACACAAGTCTGAGTCTGATGGCAAAACCAAGATAACAATCATGGTGATTTACTAGGAAAACGCTAAAGTCCCGCCGCGTTGATAGATGAGCGGTTTTTTGTAAGTTTTTTGTTTGCGTTTTTTGCGTTTGTTTGCACTTTTCCTTTGCAAGTGCTTTTTGAATGCATTGTATGTGATTGTTGTCAAGTTTCTATTGTTATACTTGTTAATTGGTATTATAAACCTCAAAAAACTCATATTAAAACCTTTGTTTCTGTGGATTCTGACTAACTTTTTCAACTTTTTCTTTCAAAAGGTACTACATCACCATAACCTTAATGTCCATGTGAAATCTGAACGTTGTAGTCCCACCCGTTTGGTCAGAATCGGTCCAAATGTGACGAAAATATCGCACTAAAAATTGAAAAACTAATATTAAAACCTTTATTTCTATAGATTCTAGCTAACTTTTTCAACTTTTTCTTTAAAAGGGTACTTCAACACCATAATCTTAATGTCCATGTGAAATATGAACATTGTAGCCCCACCCGTTTGGTCAGAATCGGCCCAAATGTGACGAAAATATCGCACTAAAAATCGAAAAAATCGTAAAAGTACGATATTCATGAGAAATATTTCTTCGATTGTACCTAAAAACAATACACCTCTAAGTTCAGAGAAAACGAAGGTCCCCTCAAATTTTTATCAAGATCGCATATGCCGTTTGCCCGGAATCGAGCGAACAAACAGACGGAAAAAAAAACAAAAAAAAAAAAAAAAAAAAAACATTGGAGCTAAAATTTTGGGGGGTCAGTGAAATTGAAGTTTTCGCTTCGCTCGCTACGCTCATCCAATTATGTTACATTTTATTTTTCACCATTCCAAAATCCTTAAAATTAATTGTGTTCTTTTAATATATTTTTATGACTAGGAAGCTTCGCAAACGCTTTTTTTAGTCGCGTTGATGGATGAGCTTTTTAATTATATAATTTCAAATAATAATAAAAACATATTAACACGGCCCATACAAAGCAATCATTAGGTCTGTTGGATCTTTGATTGTTTGTAACAAGGCTGTGAGTAAGGTATAAAATCTCCTGTGAAGTTTTCATACAAGGCTGTGAGAAAGATCTAAAATCTATATTTTCGTGCCATTTGGGCGGATTCTGACCAAACGGGTGGGGCTACAACGTTCATATTTCACATGGACATTAAGGTAAGGGTGATGTATTGACTTTTGAAAGAAAAAGTTGAAAAAGTTAGCAAGAATCTATAGCAATAAAGGTTTTAATATTTAACACCTCAAAAAACTCAAATTAAAACCTTTATTTCTATAGATTCTGGCTAACTTTTTCAACTTTTTCTTTCAAATGTCAATACATCACCATTACCTTAATGTGCATGTGAAATATGAACGTTGTAGCCCCACCCGTTTGGTCAGAATCGGCCCAAATGTCTCGAAAATATTGCACTAAAAATCGAAAAAAATCGTAAAAGTACGATATTCATGAGAAATATTTCTTCGATTGTACCCAAAAACGTAGCAAGTCTAAGTTCAGAGATTTCGAAGGTCCTATCAAATTTTCATCAAGATCGCATATGCCGTTTGCCCGGTAGAGAGCGAACAAACAGACAGAAAAACGAAAAAAAAAAACAAAAAAAAAAACAAAAAAAAACACCCGAGCTAAATTTTTTGGGGGGTCGGTGAAATTGAAGTCTTCGCTTCGCTCATCCAATAAGATCTTTCAGAGAATTTTTGTCAAAGAGATTAGGGTGCCCAGTTTTGTTTAAAACACTTCACCTTTAAGTTGAACTACGTATTTTCTCAAGTGTAGGGCACACATAGAATTGAAAGGTTATGTAGATAGAATGCCAATCGGCTGGGCCGCTGGGGTATAATTGAAAATTGAAAAGCATACAACTGGGGTGCGACACATAAATTAACATGCAAATATTCCAGTCCAACCCGGCTCCTCCACCATTGGTAGAGGTGCCGGGTCTCGGCATTTATAAATTAAGATAATTTAAAACAATAAATAAAACAACTAGATAAAAAGCAATTAGGAGTTTCACTCTAAATAATTCCTTGGCCATAGCAATCAGCCCAAGTAGAGCAGGATGTACGGTAAGTGCGCTTACCTGGATGTTTACTCTTGAGGTGTGCCTTGAAGGTCGACGACTGGATACAAGCGTACGTGCAATGAGGACACTTGTACGGTTTGTCCCCCGAGTGCCGCATCTTGTGACGGCGCAACGAGTTGTGGTCGGCCGTTATGTAAGAACACTCGTCGCAACCAAAGGGTTTCTCCCCTGCGATCAGACAACGTTACAACATGTAATAAGAGTAAAACAATTAGATAACTTAGGTCTACCTAACTTGCACAATGAAATAGATACCACTTACTGTACTCTACTTTGACAAGTGAAGACGGCTGCTCAAGTAGATACTTTAATAGACGATTTTCAAAATCACCAGCGCCCTCTATATCGCACGCACAAAGCATTACGGGAGAAAGGGCATTAAATGCCATATGTATGCTCGGGTGTGTGGCGCACTGCGTTCCCAGCACAGTCAGTGGCTCAGTGCAGACCGCCACGCGCCCAAGTATATGGCGCTTAGCGTGTAAATGCCCTTTCTCCCATAATGCTTTGTAACGGAGCGGTACATACGTAGTTAATTCTGAAAATGGTCGACTATTAAAGATAAGCTAAAAGCTGTTAGTTCTATCAATTTTTCTCACCATAGCCTCTAGAAATCTATCAACCAAATCACAAAACTAATTTTTAGGATTTAAGATTTTGTAAACATTTCTAAAGTCACCAATTTTGGTAGGCCCTACCTACATTTTAACATTTATTTTTGATAAAATAAACAACAATAGAATAGTAGTGTAGGTCCTACATTTCCCTGCCTGACAACTATACAAACTTCCATCAATCAAAATGTTAGCTTGCTTAAGGAAATGTGACATGTCCCCCAAACAATGTAGACCTACTGCTAACTTTAACTAGAAATAAATAAATAAATTGTATTTAGAGTCTACCCACTCAGTTATATAACTGATTTTCAGTGGGGGACAGTAAATCAAAGCGACCAAGCCAACCCTGTTGGCCCCGACGCAATCGACGAGTGAGCGATAACCAACCAAAGATTGATATTTTTTAATAGGGAATATAGCAATCAGTGGTATGGACAGTGCAAACACCCGTGGATCAATGCCGGAATCAACAAGGCCGATTCAGAACAACTTTGAATTTATTATGTGCTTCGTTGCTAGGACGGCTCTAAAGTCACCGTTTACAAACAGTCCTAAGACAAGAACTGATGGACTCCAAATCAAAAGTTAAAAAACTTCTGACTTTGGCGGGAATCGAACCCTGGACCTTCTGCATTGGAAGCAGATACACTAACCACAAGACCAACGAGCCACACAAAAAAAATTACAAATATAAAAAATTATACAATAAGAATAAATCGTGTTGTCAAGTGTACCTGTGTGCTGTCGCATGTGCATCTTGAGAGTTGACCTGGAGGAAGCAGAATAGCCGCAGAAGTTGCAGAGATACGGCCTCAGCTTGCGATGTACGTTGTCCTGGTGTAAGCGAAGCAGGCGTACGCTCGTGAAAGTACGCCCACAGATCTCACAGTCGCCCACCGAGCAACCAGCTGCCTTCGCCTTAGCCTTTGCTATGTGAATAGCCTGAGAATACAGTATAATACAAGCCGGTTTGTAAGCAAGGATAAAGATGTAGATAGATAGATGTATTTGGGATATGTGTCACCGTCACAAGAAATCCGAGATATCGATATTATTGAAAATTGATTAATGTGGCAAACAAGTTTTAAAAGGAATTTTTTTAAAAGTTAAACATAGGAAGGTGAGTTAATTAATGACTAAACTTAAGTCTTCCCAGCAAGTGTACCACTAGTTCTAAAATAAGCTCTTAGGCCTAAAGAAACTGCTTTTTGTTTTGTTAAATATTTGCCTTCAGTATTATAATATTATTACAATTAGAGCTCTGACAAATTATTATTTTGAATTATGAATGTGGTGAATCGTAATGAAGCCTACCTTATGATTACGGAGTTGTTTGGGATTCTTGAATCCTTTCCCACACGTATCACAGAGAAACGGTCGCTCTTCGCTATGTATCAGAATGTGGAGATTGGCAAGCTTGCTGTAACTGAAAAGAAGAAAAACATAAGTTGATAAATAACCCAAATTAGAATATAAAATATACCATATTGTCGTGAATGAATGAATATAAGTCTACAAATTTTTTCTTATTTTAAGTCTCAAAGTCCCTTACCAGCTTAATATAATATTAATATGCATATGTTTGTTATATTTCATCAAGAAAAGTTAGGGGGGGGTCGGCTTATATTCAGGTTCAGCCTATTTCGGCACAATACAGTACTGTACTTGAATTACTGGTAGCCTACACTTAAGGCTGTAGTATCGGTCAGAGGGTGATACAATAGGTAGCCTAAAGAGGGTTGTTTATGAGAGTGAAAATTATAGAGGGTAGAAAATAGGGAGAAGTAGATTTTATGTAATCAATCCAGAAATTACCAAATCCATCTCAGCAGGGTATTAATTTCTGGATTGATTTACATAAAATAATTACACCTACGGGAGTGTTTCCTGATTAATGAAATTGAGAAATAGGGAAAAGTTTGGTTGTTGTTTAAAGGTAGGCCTAATTCTTGTAAACTAAGAATAAAGAAATTTTGCATTCTGGCATAAAACAAAATTCTCTAATTTTGAAACATTATTTTTCATTAAGAATTCCAATCAAATTACCAACAAAACATGCAAAAAACAAAGTAGTAGCTAGGAAAACTGTTAGGGCCTAGCCTTTCTTCCTCAACACATTCACTGAAACAAAACAATTTGTTAGCTACATTTCTTGATTTGGTTGGTCGAGAAACACTGCTGTAGACCTAGGTGAAATTGTTAATACTAGTATTTATAATACAATCCAGAGATTTAAAAATCCATCTTGACCAAGGTTTAAACCTGGGTTACTGTCTTGCTGGTCTTGTTAGCCTAGCAGGAATACGGAAAACCTGAGTTCAAAGTCAAACCCCGGTAAGGATGGATTTTGTAATTTCTGGATTGTATTAATTGACTTGTTACAAGTTTGACGTATGGTATACCTGTTGGTCTTGTAGCTACACTGTGAGCACGAGTACAGCTCCATATCGATGCCGTGCACCCTCCACAGGTGGCTGATGAGTACGCTCCAGTGCAACACTTGATGCGCACACTCGGGACAGACGTAGCCGGCGAGGTTGTGACAGCGCCGGTGATACTCTATGTTGTCGTGAGACTTGAGGCGGACGGCGCACGAATCAACGTCACACCTAGCGAGCAACATTAGAACGTACATTAGAGTGCCGTAACGTAAGCATATTTCAATAATTTTGTAGCATACGCCTAGGTCTAAATTAACAAAATCTGCCATGTGAATCATACCTTTTGACCTCGATCAACCACAACCGAATCGATTACTGTAGAAAACGTAAGAATCCAATTCGGTCAGAGTTATAGAATAGGGGTCCAGGAGTCGATAATTGCAAGCTCACACCCATACCAGTGTCCCGAATTAATGACCTGTGCAGCCTATTCTTTATATCCATTAACGTCATTTGTTCCTCTTCAACAATGCTTTCATGAACGGCAATATGTCAGCCAACAATGTTTATGATGTCACGTGCATACAAAGAATTAATAAACTATCTTGTATTAGATAATTTAAATTAAATCAAGGACCAGAAGACAGATCGTAAATTTACTAACTCATACTATAGGCCCAGTTTGTAGATCAACTGTACTTAATAAATATACCCTGGCTAACATTTGTTTAAGTGACATGCAAAAATTTGTAGATCAACTGTACTTAATAAATATACCCTGGCTAACATTTGTTTAAGTGACATGCAAAAATGTTGATTGATTTGATTTTTGATGAATAACAACTCTATTAGGCTTATTGCAGTATTGCTATTCAAGACGATGATGGGTCATTGATGAGGATGAAGGACAATGACAAAACCAATGGCTTATAGTTATGCAAGATTCGAACCCGTGTCCCTAGTGTTATATGCATCAAATCTGCACCACTATCGAATGAGCCACCGTGGATGGCATGCAGACTACCGTGCTGTGGTCTATTAGGTATTAACTATTCTAACACTATTGATTGACACCTTGTTATTTGAGTTAGTGAATAGATCCCCAGCCCACACGCGGTTGTCTTAAATGTAGTTTGCTTACTTGTATCCCGAGTTCTTGTCCGAGGTTGTGTCTTGGTCCGTCGTCGCTTGTTTCTTCTGCGAGGTGGGCGGCTGGTTCCGGGAACCTCTAGGTCTCCCCCGCTTCTTGGGGGAGCGGGGGACAGGGGGCTCCTCCATGGCTTCCTCGCCACACAACAACAGGTCAGGCAAGTCTGTTTTCACATCCTGTGGAAATAAGAAAGTTTTAATAGGGAGGGGATATCTTATGTAAAACTCTATAATGAATATCTCACATCAAGCTGGTAGGTAGCACCACTAGTAACCACAGCTTGCATGCCACCCCTGACAATTCATACAATCCCAAATAACGTGTGGCTCATTCGTCTTGTGGTTAGTGTCTCTGTTTCCAATGCAGAAGGTCCAGGGGTTGATTCCCGCCAAAGTAAGAAGTTTTTAACTTCTGATTTGGACTTAAGTCCATCAGTTATTGGCTTAGGAATTTGTAAACGGTAACTTTGGAGCCGTCCTAGCAACAAAGCACACGTAATAAATTTTAAGTTGTTCTGAATCGGCCTTCTTGATTCTGGCGTTGATCCGCGGGTGTTTGCACTGTCCATACCACAGTTGGCTTGGTTGCTTTGGTTTACTGTCCCCCACTGGAAATCAGTTACATGACTTGAGTGGGTGTAGACTCCAAATAAATGTTATATTTTTTATTTAATAGCAAAGTCAGGCCTATGTAAGCATTTCTTATCAACAGTTTAATGTGTTGTAAACCTAGGCCTATCACCAAGAAAAAAAATCATTTTTAAATCTAAAAAAAATAAAAATAGTTCCTACCTACCTAGGCAGGCTACCGTAGGCCTAATTGAATTAATTAATTCTCCACAAAAATCTTTACCCAAAAACAATTTTTCAAACTCCTAACCCAGCATTAACTAGCTGTTTGACCCCTTCCATCATCTCACTCTGGAAAACAAATTTAATTTCCAGTACCGGTAGTCTATTAGCTTACCTTAAATTCACAAGGTTCCACAGTTGTTTTGATCTTTTTTGTCAGCGAGTCGTCTTCAAGAGCAGTGCCGTCATCATCTTGCTGTTCCATGTCCAAAGCTCCGTTGCTGTTTGAATCATCATCTTCTTCTTCATCTTCTTCGGCCATGCTGTCGTGATTATAGCTATCTTCAAGTTGCCCATTGTCCACTTCATCTGGCTGATGAATGCTGCCTGGATTAGTTTCCTTGTCTAGATTCCTTACCCTGATTTTGAGGCAGTCACTTGCAAGTAGCTGATGATTCATATCAGATTGTATTGAGTTGCCGTTGAGCTCTTTCTTTCCGTATCGAGGAGTAACTACGTTTTTAGAGTGGTCCAAATGGGCCGATAACGTTTTAGGCTGTGTATGATTTTGGTTATTTTTTAGTTTTGGAACTGGTTTGTGTGTCTCTGAAAACTTCACGACCGTATCGACAAAGTACGAAAGCTGACATTCGCTGACTTGATGGTCCTGCGTCAAGTGAACTTTCAACGAAGTCGAGGAGTAGAACACGTTGGGACATCCCGGGCACCTAAGTTTCCGTCGGCGCTTTGCAGGAGTTAGAGCAATGTTGTGTTCACATACTATGTGCTTGGATATTGCATCTTTTTCCAAGCTCAGGAAAGGACAAAATTTACATTTGAAGCATGTAACTTGCTCAATCAGATTTGGATCCTCCATTTCCAGTAGAACGTTCGGTTCAACTCCCTGTATGGATTCACGAGAACAATGCATGTTTGAGTTTGTGTTCATTGTTTTCCCCGATACCTTGCGGGCTACCGGTTCAGAGACGCCTTTTTGTCGGTGTTCTGTGTGCACCTCCGGCACTAGTTCGTCGGTAGGACTTCCACTTCCTGGATCGCCCCCTAAAATATAGTTCTCGATGTTTATGATAGCGTTATGAATACTCTTTCCGAAATTACTCGCTCTGTGGTTGCTAGACTCAAGCATCTCCTGCTTTATATACAAGACGGGAGATACGCTCGCTTCTTGTGTCAACTGGTTTGCGATCCGTAGGTTGTGCGCAAGATTCACAACGGTTGGATGCTTGACGTTTGAAGCAACGTCCAGGATTGTGGGCGCCTCTTCTCGACTCAACATGTTCATAACCTGTGCAATCATAGTTTCGTCGGAAGCATTCTTCAGACACAAGTTTTTGTCGCCTTTAACTTGGTCAATGGAGAAGGGCACGGATATGTCAAGGTCGTCTGTTTGTGTGAGTGTAGAGACTTTATCCACTGGTGTTGTTGGTAGATGCAGGACCTGAACAATAAATGTGAGTATTACAATGGTTACTTACTATTTATACCTGCAGAATATACCAAATTAGAAGCCACTACTATACCGTTTCACACTTTACAACCAGAAAGCCAAATGTTATACCAGTATTATAAAATTATCGGTATCGGTTCCTATTTCTCAAAGGTGACAATTTAGTGAGTTGGCTTAATACAACATTAAAATAGGCTAGAAAGGGGTCACGTAGCCCACGCACAGTGTCAATAATTTTTTGGGTACCGTAACTACTAACAGATATAGGCTAAAGGCTTAGTAGCCTTATTGGTAAAGAATGAAGATAATAATTTTGATGATAGATGATTAAAATTGACGAATTTTGATGATCAAAGAGGTGCCAATGAACTACCACTGGAACAGCAAATGTCCTAACTATGGTATTTTAAAAGAGTTCCCAACAGCTAAATTGAGATACGTAATAGTCTAGGCCCTATTTAAAAAAATCAGTTGGAAAGAGTTTTACACCGACAGGATTGGATAGATTTGCTTTGATTTAAAGTCCCCTGTAGGGCTTACTGGGAATCAGTTAATGTTTGTGGTTGGGGAAAGGCGAGAGGAGACCAACCTTAAACCTTAAAGGATGTAGGTAGCTGCTTGAGACGAGGTAGGGGAGAAGGTGGAGGGTTGGGACAGGAGAGACATGGGACAAAGGCTGTATCTTTGGAGGGAATTTCAATTTCTGGTGTCTGACACCTGGTGGCTTTTGCAACTACTAGAACAAATATGAAGTTTCAAAGAAATCCACCAGGTGCAACAAGTGTTATTCCAATATGGCTGAATTGGCATGTCCAAAGTAAATGTCAATAGCCTATTTATGAACAGGATATTTTATTAATAACAAGTTATAACATGGTAAGAACTTAACTAAACTGAAACTAATGATGTAATCTATCAGTAGAAATAAGAGACTTCTCCCTGGAACATAATATAAATGGTATTAACCACTTATAAGAGATAGTGTTGTGGGTGGACACATGGGACAGCTTAACAGGGGAGACATGGGACACTTTTTAGGTTAGGTCTAGCCTACAATGTGCTTGTTAAAAACTAATAGAACTCAAGTAAGCACTGATATTTGGTGCATGCCACTAAACTCCATCATGGGCTTACCTACAGAAAAAGTGAGGGTTCTTACAACTATGCAAAAGCCAACTTTGCTAAAATCCCGCCATCATGGAATGATAATAAAACTGCTGGGTTGAATGGCTCAAGGTTCATGCATTGTTACCCTAACTTATCTCTCAGAAAACCATTTCATTTCATTTTATTTTATACTAATTTTTACATATTTGACATGTCATTTCAATAAAGTTCTAGATGATAATAATATGTTGTAACCTATTATTGTATCAGTGTCCCAAGTCTCCCTATACAGTGTCCCAAGTCTCCCTACCTATGGGAGACTTGGGACAGTTTGCAGACCTCTGGTATTTTACTTCTGCACTTATCGTCAACCATAGTACACCTGTATACATTTACCATAAGTAGGTGAAAGATAAGGGAAGATAATGCAAAAGAGTTTACTTCAATTGATTAATTTTTATGTAAGTTATAAATTGTTTTCTGAAAAGTGTCCCAACCCTCCACCCTCTCCCCTACACATATATTTATTAACAATTAACAATTCACACAAAAATGTCGTTTAAATGCACGACAAGAGTGGGTAGACGCTAGATGTACGCATAGGCCTACTCTGCGTCATTTGCGTGGTGTCTTGAAGCAAAGCGTTGCGGATGCGGAAACTCCTCCCAACCTTGTTTTTCCCCCTCAAAGTGTGCGGCAAACAAAACTTTGACAGTCGAACGGCTTCTACCGTTATTACTTGTTTGTGTGTTTGTGTGTACAAAGGTGGATTTGTTCGTTGCAAACTTGTGATATTTACACGCTTAGTTTCCTGCATTATTTATAATGACTGAATGAGGCACAAAAAACATGTTTCAAGTTGGTTCACCTGGATAGCTCTATGAAATCAACATCAACATTAAGCACCGTTAGCAAGACGAGCAATTGGCGGAGGCCTACGGCCTTATTTTATTTATGACAATGCCAAATGTGCCAATGTATGAATGAATGTCAATGTACTTGTCTAGGCCTAGATATTTTATCTTTCTGAATTACTGTCAGAGTTTTTATCCTTTTATCTCACTGAATTACTGTCAGTGTTATAGTGATGAATTGTAAATTATTGTAACTAATATATGTGGGATGAATGTATGTTTTAATTTGTAATTTAATTTTTTTTTTTAGCTTAGCAACTATTGGGCAACTATTGGTCCTAAACCCAAGACTTGACAATTTGATTTGCATCATCTTTAAATTGTACTGTAAAATGCAATTAGGCCTATTGTTATAAACTTTTCATGTATGTTGTGTATATATATATATATTTATGTATGTTTATACTAAAATGACGAAACCCAAATGAATGTAAAATTTATAATGGTGAATAAAACAACTACTACTACTACTACTACATACCGGTAGCCTAGATAAGGTACGTCAGTCTACAGGGAATTTCAAGTTTTAAACAAAAAAAAAGGAATTACTATACCCATTGCTCTGAGTTATGCCCATAAGAGGTTTGCTTTCTAGATAGTTTTTTCCAGTATGAAAAGATAGGGCCTACAGTAGGGTACTACTGCTACCCCCAATTCAATTTTAGGGCCTGTGTTTGATATAGGCCTACCTATGGCGTCAAGACTCGGGATATAAATATTTTTTCTATTACATTTTTGTATTGGTTTTTATGCCCTCCAAGATGTTTTCCAGTATTTTGAAACGACAAAGATTAAATATTGGTTTTATTACTGTATTTATGCGAGTATAGGCCTCGGGTATATTTGAAATTGTCAAGTTCAAAAAGTGGGGTGCGGCCATTATGTGGAGCCATTTATCAATAGTATCTATATTCAAATCTTTCAAATCTGAGTGGTCAAAATAAGGGTGCGGCCTTTACTCGAGGGCGGCCTATAAGCGAGTAAATACGTAACTATTATCGCGTGATTATTTTCATAAAGAGCACACCTCTTCAAATGCGCCGCCCTAAGAGTGACATTAACTCCCTGCCCTACAAACTGAGCAGGACAGAAAAGGAGGCAGTCTTGTAATGGATAGTAAGACAAAAGAATGTCTAAAGAGGCCAACTTTGCACAAGAAAAAAAGTACATATATGAAAAAGTAAACAAAAATTAGTATAGCTTACCTGTCCAGACATAATTTCATGATGTGCACTGTCAGTGTCAATTTCCATAGTACACGAAGCATCAGACGCAAGAGCTGAGAGGACGGACGACACTTGACTGCTACTCATTGTTGGCAGAATACCGGCTTTCAGCTGCGACAATATCTCGGCGGGCGACTGAATGGTATAAGGAGTTGCGTCTAAACTGTTTGAAGTTGTGTATATAGAAGCTTCTTGGGTCGACGTCAGCGATGATAAGCTCAGACAAGTACTCGTCTCCGACACGTGCGAGGAATAAAACGGGATGGTATTCTGAGGAGATGTATTCGCCACCGTTGTTGTATCCGTATTAAGAACGTTGGAGTTTCTCACGGTACCGTTGAGTAAAGAGTGCAGAGACGGAGACTCTGAATTGGGATTAGATGTGGCCACGGCATTGTTTAGTAGGGCGTTGAGGGACGGAGAGCCGGAGTTGGAACTGGAGCTAGACACGGTGTTATTCAGTAAAGCATGTAATTGAGCATTTGCGTTTGTACTTGGAACCGACGTGACCACTCTTGACGTCAATGGTGGTGGATGCAAAGACGTCGTCGATTGGATCGGACTTAAATTGAGAGCGTGGTTCACAGTAGGTCTACTTGGGATGGCCATGATAGGGACACTGGTCAAGGATGTTGTATAAATAGTGCCGTTCGATTGGGAATCAAGTATGTCTTGAATTGATTTGATGCGTTTTGAATTGGTCTGGGTTGTCATTGGCAAAATAGTAGATGATACCAACAAAGGAGCAGTGGTTATAGAAATATTTCCATCGGAAACGATCGACAGTGGTGGTGGTCGCGGATGTGAGCCCTTAACAGCTGCAGGGAACGTCTTATGAAACGGCTGCATTAAATGGGAAACCGAATGGGAAATAGTGGGAGTAGTAGTTTGGGATTCCGCTATGGTGGTTATGGAATTCGAATAGACCGGTAAACAATTTTTCCCGATTAAAGAAGCAAGTGTCGACGTCGTCATTGGTATTTTAGATGAAACAAAATTATCAAGAGGCACATTTATTCGAGTTTGACTGGCCCCTTTCGGCGCTACTCGCACAAGTCTTTTGGTTTTCTTTTTCAAATCCGACATGGGAGGCAATGGTGCACATTGATTATCATGGGTAAATGTCATTGCAGATTCTGAAGTAGGAACCGTTGAATACACTAGAGTTAGCATACCCTCCTTCGACGGTACTGTCGCTAAAATAGGAATAGTCTTTTTCAAAGTAGATTTCGGAAATACAGATTGATTCAACGGCATCGATATCTTCTTGGCATCCAACAAAGGAGACATGGGCATAGGACAGAATGTACTCGTACTGACATCTTTTATCAAAGGTAACGTATCCCCCGCAAGCGTGATTGACGTCAGTTCACCCAATGTAAATGGAGGCGTTGTGAAAGGAGGCGACTTTGGCAATGTTGGCGCGACGTCAACTACAGGTGAAAGTATCTTGGAGCTGACTGTACTACTTGGCACAGTGACTTCGGGAACACTGGTCAAAGACAGTGTCAACTGGCTCATAGAAACTGGTACTGGCAAGCAAAGAATATGCGGTAGATTATTACTCGATACTGATAGGCCTACTGGTAGCAACGAGGCAGTTGAACAGGAAGCCTTGTTACTTGGAGTGGTTGCTGCCGGCAACACAGACTCCATTGGTACAGCCTGAGGGGGCGGAGACAGACTTGTTTTTTCTGTAGAAGAGTCCAGCTCGTCGCTGTCTATGTCTTTAGTGATGGATTCGGGAGGTTTCGTAGCCATCCCATCCTGGTCCGAATAGTTGAACGACATTAATGCCTGAAAATAGTAAAACATATACCTTAATTTGGTCGAACAGCAAAGGAAACAAATAGCCTAAGCCTCAGAGGAGAACTAACTGAAGAGATGGAAACCAAAACCAAATGACAAATGATTTTAATCAAATAGGGGGCCTATATTCTCACCGATAGTAGGCCTAAAGCTGATGTCTTATTCTCCCATATAAAATGTAACGGCCTTAAGAGCCAAACACAAATAACCTAGGTACCGTACTACCGGGATCAAGGGATTGTAGGGAGGGAGCTGTTAAATCTTTGGATGAGCATAGCTCGGATGTCCTTTTTCCACTCTATCGGACTAAACGCAAACGCAGCAGCATTCAAAATTGACGATTGGTTATCAGCAAACAAACTAGGCTTTGAACGGGTCAAAGACCAACTTTATACACTTTAAACTTTAAAAAAAGCCGTTAAGGATAAATTAGTCATTACATTGAATGATACTAATATAAATGAGGTAGACTGCACAAAGGTGCTAGGAGCAAAAATTGATAATTCCCTTAGCTGGAAAGACCATGTGAAGTCGCTATGTGCTCAATTGGCATCTGCATGCTATGCCCTGAAGGTCATTAAACTCTATTGGCAGAAATACTGCAAAAATTGCGTACCACGCTTATTTTGAAGCTCGCCTTAGATACGCTATCCCCTTGTGGGGAAATTCAACAAATTCACAAGATGCTTTTATATTGCAAAAGAGAGCAATCAGGACCATTGCAGGCCTAAAAAATATGGAATCATGTAGGGAAGCTTTTAAAAATCTTCAAATTATGACTATGCCAAGCTTATACATTTTAGAAATTTTAAAACAAACAATTAAAAGCAGACAGGATTTCACAACGAACACACAAGTTCACGCACACAATACACGACAGAAAGAGCATCTTCATCCGAGCCAATACAACACAAAAAAGGGACAGACATCAATAATAAATATGGGCATAACTTTATTTAATAGACTACCTCCTAACATTAAAAACTTAACAAGCACCGACAAACAGATTTTAGCAATAAAAAAATACCTGATAGAAAACTGTTTCTACACACTAAATGAATACATCACCAATGAAAAAGATGACATGTTTACCTGGTAGATACCAAATATATCACTTTTTATCATTGTTTTATCACTGTTTTATCATTGTTTTATTAATCAAACATCCTTGTTGTGGAAAAGCATTTTATAATGTATGTTTATATAATTATGGTACTTAGTCCGGAGTAGTAAATGCTCATTTATTGTAACAGGCTATTTTTAGTTAGTTTATAGTAAACCAAACTGTATTGTATTGTTGTTTTATTTTATATATATATATATTAATAATGTATTGACAAGCCCAATGTTACAATGTAACCTACATGGATGCTAATAAAACTGAACTGAACTGAACGGCTACGGTACTCCGATCTTGAGATTTGTAGGATACTACTGAAATCTCTGAACTTAAACCTGCCACATTTTTGGTACCTACCTACATTACATTTCAATAAATATTTCTCATGAATATCATGTAAATTACTTTAAAAATGTCCTCTTTCTCTGTAGTATGTCGGCAATCTTAGCAATAAGGAGGCTCATGGTGGTTCTAGCTTCCAATGAAAGAATACAGATAGTAGCTCAAAAAATTGTTTTCCCAGCTGACATAGCCTATAGCCTAGGCTAGACCTAGCTGGCCTAACAACTGTCTCAACTCTAGGTCTCAGTCGCCTCACCAGGCCATCATGGATGTAGGCTTAACACATAGAGGAAGACCATGATTTAGCACAGATAATTTTTGCTTACGCTAGGGCCTACATAATGTAGGCCTATATTTCATTATACGTGGTGACATTTCTTTTACCATGCATTCATACTACATGTAGGAAGGCCTACTCTACCGTTACAAGAAAACAAAGCCTAATCATTCGGTATACCGCCCTTTGCACTATACCCTAATACAATTTAGCATTCGGGGCCAAGTCCTTTGATGTGTGTTAACTTCTGTGTGACCAATGTACCGGTACCGTAGCCTACAGGTAGTTCCTTCTCTAGAGCCTAGCCTACGGTTAAATAGCCAGTAGGCCCCTATGTAAATTTGACACTGTTGTAAGCCCTGTATGATTGCAAATTGCAACCCTGAATCCTGATCCAGATTGCAACAATGATTGTGCCTTGTGCATGGCATAAATGTTTATAGCCTGCCATTAATTTGTGTGGCCAAGTCTATTGGTATCAAAGTGTGTTGAAAACTGAGGCCTTGGGGGTACTCTACACCTAGAACCTTTGGGACCCATAACCTTAGAACCCAAAAGCTAGAACTAGGCCTACTTAACATAGGCTTGGGGTTATTTGTTTTGGTAGGCATTGGTAGGTTTATTTTTATAACACTAACAAGGTAGGAGTCCATTTGGTGGATTTAACATCATTTCGTTAAAATTAGGCCTGTGCCTAGGCGAACAAGCCTAGGGTAGACCTATGAACGTACCTGCCGTAGAATACCATCTGCCGGCCAGAGGCCTAATTCTGTAGCTGCAGGTTGTTCGACTGAGGGTTCCTCCCGCTCACTCGAAACTTCCTCCAAGCCAAAACTTAGGCCTAGACTAAGCTTGGCCAGTGATGCACTTTTGGGTAAAGCTAGACTTACTACTTGGCCTGGGCTTAGACTGCTAAGTGTAGACCTGGGACTAGGGTTTGGCCTAGACTTATGCCTAGGCCTACTAACAGGCAAATCTTTCAACAATGTTCGTTTGCATGAACCTTGGGTTTGTAGGCCTGACCCTACATCCTTTGATTTCTTCTCTTCTTTACCCTGATTCTTTTCTTTGGCTGCATATGCACTCTTTTTCGCTAGTCCTCCTAGCCCGACTTTCTCTTTCATAATTATATAATTTTGAGGTTATGCACGATCACAAAAACTGCGCCACACAAATAGATCTAGGGCTACACATTAACATATTGTAACAAATAATAAGGCTAGGTATGCACCGGTACTCTTATGAAAGTACAATTAATACTAAGAAAATTGTTTTCAGATTACTAAAACGTATTAAAAGTACGGGTTATACAAATATACAAAGCTTGAGATTGACATTTTATCACCCTCATAACAAAGACAAATGGCTGTGATAGTTGGTAGCGCTGTCCGCATTTCCGTTCACAAATTTTCTTAAGGTTGGTACACCTGCTAAATAAGCACAACGTTTGTTCAAATTATTGCTTTACGTGCTTCAAGTAAGATTGTTTTTAATTGAATTACATTCTATTGTATCTTAATCATAGTCTTCCAGTGGAAAATTATTATAGTTATAAATTATGTAATTCTATTGTCAATTAAAATCTAAAAATCGTGTTTTCGGTTTGAAGCTGTAGATGGAAAACGATTCTAGGCCTATCCGGGCGCCAAGATATTGAGCTAGTTGAGTTCATGACCATTTTTAGATAATAAATGAGACAATTAGTTGAGCTGCACACAATATAGTATGTAAGTTGTGTTGTGATATTAGTGATTAATCAATGTTTGTAGGGATGTTGTAGCCAGTGGGTCTTTGAGGGAATTTAGATCGTGTTTAGGGGAGGGCAGTAATTAGGTCTGGGGGAGTGAGTGGCTGCCACCGGGCGTTATGTTATGTAAATCCACATTGGTTTTATAAGAGAAGACCTCCTTATGTCTAGGTAGTCCTACTAGGCAGTAGGCATATAATGTTTTTGGAAATTAATCATCAAGCAGGTTTTTAGTAACACTGCAAATCAATTTTTTAATTTTTATTTAAAAAACATTTTATTTTATTCTATGGTATAATATCAAATCCAAGTGAAATCCACGTATAGGCTACCTATCTGTACCTACCTGTGACTGTGACTATCTTGTCACGGCTTGCATTTATGCATGAGCAAACTTTTAATGGCATTTATGGTTTAATGGTATTTATTTTTTATTTAAAGTCCGACAGTCCACAGGCAAATAGTGTGAAATTCTGGTTTATTATTGGGTTTACCTAGTCTAACTCATGGGCAATGAATACTGGTGTACCATGAAGATTGTATGAGGATGTGCAAATTAATTACAATTTCGAC
Source organism: Sweltsa coloradensis (assembly GCA_024449915.1). Lineage (NCBI taxonomy): Eukaryota > Metazoa > Arthropoda > Insecta > Plecoptera > Chloroperlidae > Sweltsa > Sweltsa coloradensis. Next base: position 742,815 of record JAMZAV010000048.1, on the reverse strand, counting down.
GTAAGCCTAGTGATAAATTATCCAGTGACACTAGGCTTCCTTTGATTATTTAACCATTGAGTTTTAAAAACATATATTATTAGTTAACCTGTTATAGGCACAATCAATGTAGGCACTTATCATGGAACAAACTTTCCAATACTAAAGTTTTATTCTCAAGACATCTAATTACTTTTAGCTCCCTTCTGTTATCTATGTTTTCAGCTACCAACCGAACCACTGCAGAAGAGTGTTATAAATACATAGGGAACCGTATCTCAGATAAAGTGTCACTTTTTTGTTTTTCTTGTGTAGGCCCTACCTGTAAAAGCATTGAGATTGACTGCAATATATTTTTTATATGTATGCCTGATGGACCCATGATAATTCAATTGTTTAATCATTTTTTAATGTTATCAATTTGTCTGTTTGTGACTGTAGTACTGCAATATGGACAACCTGCAGCGTGACCGAGATGTACGAACCAGCGATGAAGATTTCTCGAAACGACAATTCCTCACGAGCGTAAACAAGTTTTCAATATATTTATACTTAACACTTAGGAATCAAGGCCTCTTCGATAATACCGACAAGTCAGTTGAGGAGATTGCCAGGGAGTATCAAGTGAAAATGCTTGCAAAGAACACACTGGAGAAACAACAGAAACGACTCGTTTCTAAACTCCTAACTGTGGAGGAAGATGCTACCGGTACCCTGGATGACACCATGGATATGGACGAAACACCTGTGATCGATGAACAGATTTCTACTCCAAGCTTGACCGTGGAGGAACCCAAGTCTGAACCCTTGCAGACAGAACGAGAAATAGAAAATCTAAGGATCATGCAGGCCCTTACCAAAATAAAATTGTTTGTGAATAGCTCAATGTCTGTTTCTATCAAAACGGTACAAGATATACTTGCTCCGATAGTTTCCACCTCTCAACCGTTGGTGGTATTTGGCACACCTAATTACAGACTCGGGCTACAACTCGTTAAACACCAATACCCAGACAAGCTCTACGAGTTGTGGAAAAATTTCGACAAGAGACCTCGGTAAAATCATGAGGGTCTCTAAATGTAACCAGATATTGAGCAAATCTGTAGATGAAGTACTGAAAGGCTTGGAAAATGTTATCTCAAAAAATGACCTGTCTGTTTATAAGAATTGGGAAGGCTCATACTTTGACTCAGCAGTATGTCTCCTTAATCAACTGGTTGAGATTTTTTGTCAAGAAAATGAAGAGAATCGTGTACGCACTAAATGTTCTGAATTTACTCAAAGAGTGATTGTACAGATGATAACATTTGTTGGAATGGACACTCCAATGCAAAAGCTGAAATATTATTTCCTAATGCAATTTATTGGTAATGTTTATGTCTGTTATGACACAATCAACTTCCTCTTTCAACAGTTAATACAATTTGAGACGTGTTCAAAGAATCGTGAAATTTGCCACAAGATACCCATAAACACAATTGAAAACTGCTTTTATATCTTTGAAATGCTGAAATCATTGTTAAATTATTACATGTACGAGATGAAAGCAAAAATAACCACCGGTACTACACCAAACACTAGTTCTAAATCAACGGTTATGAGTTCAAAAAATTGTTTCGGTGATGAGGGAGAGGAATCAGAAGCAAAACAGAGTATACATCATTGGAAAATGACATTAAACCAGTTAATAACATCATTTGCTGATACTTTCCCTCTTCATGCAATCTTTTCATCAGAGCTTTTAGAAATATTGTTATAAACAGGATTTGCTAATCAGAATCTGAGCTATTTTAAAAAGCAAAACTACACAAACTAGATATACTAGATATACTATATAAAACTAGATATAATGAAGTACCTATGCTACATGATTAGCTTCATATGTTATCTAAAGTTTCAATAGATACATGTGGACAAGTTAAAATCAGGTGATATGATCACAGATGAAACTATAAAATTACTATTATTATTAGTGAAACTAAGTTACTACGGGTACATTTGGATTTTGATGTTATTTGTCAATGTTTCTCATCATTGATTAATTATGAATGTACAGGTTATTAACATTGGGATAAAACATTATTTAACTGATACCCCTCCCTCAGATTTCATCGAAATGACTGTATTTAGTTCAGTTTGTTAAGTACAGTTGTATTGTAATGGATTTTACACTATGTAATGTGTTTATGTATTTTGATTTTGTATATCAATAATTTTAACAAAATATTCATATTTGCTGGCTGAACTACATAATATCTGACATAGACTGTAATTTGTTTATGTTTAAAGTGATTTTTCTAAAGATGAATTCACAGTAAGAGTTTTCAGCAAGATGCAGTACGTACCTATCTAAAGTGAAGTGATTAATTTTTTATTTACAGCGTCAACCTGACCTGAAATATTTATTGGTATTAAATATTATAGTAAGCAGTAGAAGGTAATTATCAGTGGAAACGATGTAAACCCAGCTCTCAAAGCTACCATGTGTTAATTATTATGCCCTAGAAATAATCATTTTCTATTTTAATGGTACTCATTTAACTATGCAAAATAATGTTGCCACTAACTCAATTGTTGTTATTTGAAGCGAAGAAAAATATAACTTATTATACAATATGGGATATTTTGTTATTGCTTGTAGGCCTATTAACTATTTTTTCAGTCACATTTAACCTTTTATTTAAAATGTCAGATTATTAGCCTATAGGTACCAATTTAAGTTATTATTATTAGTATTGTGATTTGTTTGGCTTCATCATTGTCTGTACGTAACTAGCGTTATTTAAAGTTTTCATATCCGGATGTTGTAATGTAATGCAACAAAGCATAACAAGCGAAAAGCCTAAAACATTTGTGAAATAATAGAAAACCAACTTGAGGAACAAGTCATTACATTAATTGACTTTTGGTTAACCATCCAAAATATGTTTTCATACTTCTAGCAATGTGCATACATAGTGAAATCCCCCTTCCCTCTCGACCATATGTTACAGGTAGGTATAGGGTGCTCCAGTTTTCTAAACATTAATATACAATTATTTTCAGTAGTACACTAGAAATTGTTTTGAATGCTGAAAGTATGTTATACAACAAACAATAATTAAGAATAAAAACATTGATAGCGCTTTGTGTTCACCATAAGACCAAGGCATTATCTCTATTATTATAAAATACATAATGAGCATTTGTACACGTACAGTACCGGTAACTACTATTTCTATGCAACACATCTAACATTAAATAATCAACACTAATATGGCTGTTTTCAACTTTAATGTTAACATATACATATAATACAAATTTAACAAATTTAATAACATGATAGAAGTGGAAATAATATATAAATTCACATTCTCTTCAATAATAAAAGCCATAGGCCTACATTACTGGTAGGTAGCATTTATAGTAGCATGGAAATTACTAACATGATTTTCTTACTTATATATTATATACAATTTTTACAAAGTAGGTACAATCTAGTATACAAAATACAACACCTAGATGTTTTAATTGATTTATTATTGATATCATTGATCAACATATTTAATTAAAAAACAACAGAATATTTGGATATAGTTTCAACAGAAACAAATCAAAAGGTTTTATATCTGAGGAAATATGAAAAATGCACATGTCAGCTATCCCTTGATTTCTATTGCTTTTCATATATTCATAGAGACCACAATAGCCCCATATAAAGTCTTTACAATAATAGCTTTCCCATTGCATTTTGAATGAAGCAATCTGCAATACATGTATGTATCTGCTACAAATCTATACGATGTGGAGTATCCTGTAAATATTAGGAACATATGGGAAAACTCATTGTGGATTCACATGTGGACATTAATAAGTTTGACGTTCTGTATGACAACACACGATATTTGTTAATTTTATTCGGTACGTCTGATAGAATAAATGGTTTGCAAGACTATGGTATTTGGAATTAACATTATTTAACAGAACGTCAGTAGATAAATTATTATACAGTGAAACCTCTATGCATCGTTTTCAGGGAGTACTTGAAAAAACTATGATCGGAAAAACTATGGATCAAATAGAAATAACAACAAGCTTATTATGGGAGTGTATAAAACACTATAGATGCAGGAAATAGTAGTTTGAGAACTAGGATGAGGTTTCACTGTATAATTCCTTCATGTCAGATAGCTCACACGAAGTTGATTGGTTGATTGCTTGAAAATGATATCCATTGAGCAGAAGTTATGGGCATAAGGGCATAATTACAAATGTGTATTATAATATTATGTCCAGTTTATTTTCATGTCTCTGGTTTAAATTTGGTCAACCAAACTTTAAACACTTTCTGGTTTGTGGTGCAGTAAGTTGCACAAGTTTGGATTAGTTTTGCATCAATACAAAACAACAAGTTCATCTGACAACACACTATAGACATACAAGTGGAGGTGTAGTTTTGTCTTTTCCAACATCACCATTACTGGTGGTACGGTACGTCAGTAATGCCTCAGTTACCAGTTTAACTAAACGTATTTATACTAATACGTCTTCTTACAATCCACCCGTCAATAGGTCTACGTACTACACTCTTACTTAATTAAGTACATGTTTATAAATACAATAATATATTAAATATTTTCTTCCATAGTTTGGTTTACTCATGGTATAGAACCATCATATCTGGTAACTGTTCACCTGATTCAGAAAACACAATCATGTTTTGACCAATTTTCCAAAATGTTCTTCTTGCAAGTTGCATGTAACATGTTCTTTAAGACACAACAAACTGTTACCGTGAGGAGCACATGGCCCACTGATTTCTTGAAAACACAACTGTTTAAAAAATAAATCTCTTATTTATTTACTGTATTTCAAACTCGTTGGTTGAAAGTTTGTTAAAATTATTAACAAATAATTATTATAAACCTGTCCAAAAAAACTACAAAAATATTTTTCAAATAGTCTTAAGTATTTGCAGAATATAATAAGTTAGGTACTGGTATATTGGTTCACATAGTTCATTGCATTAAATTAAATACAATTTTGTTTGGGTTCATTGAGTGAGTTGTAAAATCCGTCTTGAAATTTTAGCATTTGAGTATGTAAGTACTTTACTTTACAGTACGTACTTTATACTTTATAGTAATCACAATGACCTTAACTCAATTGGAATACTATTTCTAAAATTTGATGCAGCTATACCAATACAAAGCTCATAGTGCCATACAAAAAAATTGGAAATGTATATTTATATTATGCTCTTTGTACTACAATTAAACAAAAACTGTAACAAATTATTATTAGGTACTCGTAGAAAAATTATCTGCCAAATGATTTAAAATTAGCACAATTTTCTTCTGCGAGAAACTGAAATTACCTACATACTTCAGTCAAATTGTTAAAATGGATTGATTGGATTGGTTTACAATAAAGTATGTTGTTTATGGATTGTCATAAGACTTTCAACTTTCATTGCATCAACAGTTTGTTTCTCTGAATCCATACTCTTTGCAGAAGAAATTTCTTGTTGGTTGGACACCAAGTAAAATATACCATTAATTGCTTTGAGAAGAAAAAAAATATTCTAAATATAAAAACAAAGAACAGCAATCTTAGATTAAAGAAAAGTTGAGTGAAGGTAATCTTTATAAAATTTATAAACCCACTTTTTTGATTGCCTTGAAAGAGCTAGTACTAATCTTAGTTATACACATATAACAATGGAAATGTATATATTTTTTATTCTATGGCACATATCACTATACTTATTTCCGTGCCTTCACGAAACGCCGTATGGAGTGTCTCAGTATTTTGAAGAGCTTTGGTCATCTCAAGATGATATTGCTCTCATACCCTTGCAGGTCTTTGGAATCTCTGGTAGTGGATGCGCGTCGGAACGGATTCCAGGTTAGTTTTTTGTGGTTATGTCCGGCTACTGAGCCGGCCGGGCTGGGCTGGCCACTGGACACCCCTGAACTAGATGAGCTGTTAGATACGGAGCCTTTTGGTCCTCCCTTAGGCTGCTGAAACAACGAGGGTTTACTTTATTAAATTCAAAACACCCACAATCATTACTCACAAGTACAACTGGATATACCTAGTCTGTTGATGTATTTTTTATTTGAAAGTTCAAAGATGAAAGTATTTTTCCCCTGTAATTTCTTCAAAATCCAAGTTTGTTTTTATTATTTAAATATTGTTTTGAAAAAAGGTAATAAAATCACCTAAAAATTCCAAGATTGCATTTATTCCGCACAAATAAACATTTCAGAAAAAGCTAATAGTAGTGTTTAACAAAGTTGAACTTAAGCCAGAAAGTCTATCCACTCAGTTACAAGAATGTTATTTCATGAGATGTCATTATTGTACATTCTTGACCAATCAAGGACTGGGTATATTAGATACAACTAGACCTCTTGATTTTATTATCGGCGATAATAATAATAATAATAATAATAATAATTATCGCCAATAGTGTACCATTAACATCAATTATATATTTTTTTAAAATTTACTTGTTAATGTAAAATTGTATATCATATTTTGTTATTTAAATGGTTTTACAAATGGGGACATAATAATATATAACTACACATATTACAAAAGAACAGTTTTTGAAAACTACATACCATAAACTACCTTATGTCCAAAATATAATAATGGTCATTGATAAACATTGAAATAAATTACACAAATAAATAATTTAAATTGGTTAAAACTTAAAATTGAATACCTTCCACAAATTTACAAATATTACCTTCAGGTAGTTTCTGTCCATGGGCGTAACAAGCTTGAGACTGAGGGAATCCCCTGTGACCTTGATCAGCTTGACGACCTCTTCGTGCGGTGACCACTTGACGTCCCGGTCTCCTATCGACACGATGAAGTCCCCCTCCTTCATACCACCAAACTGGAAAGGCAAAATACTTAGTTTTAGGAATTTCAAACAAATCATTGATTGAAAAATTATTCTTTGGGTTCCTCCTCCTTGATTAATTACTAATTAATTAGTTATAAATTGAAAAAAAAGTTGGTGAAAATGTAAAAAAAAAAATTTTACTTTGATTTTTATAATAGAAAAAGGTTGAAACAATTCCAATAAACTTAGTTTTATGTTTTCGTTCTTTAACTATTAGAAAGAACACGAAAAATTCAGATAAATTTATTATCGATCGATTTTATCAATGAAGATTCAAGATCATTAGGCAATTAACCATTATCATTCCTAGTTTTACCCATACCATATTCTGTAATGTAGAAGTTCGTTTTATGGCTATTTGTTATTTAAAAATAATTATGTCTGATGGTTAAATTCTTGGAAATAATACTTAAGGCTATTCGACCGCGTTTTTCTATTTTCCAAAATATGCTACTAAGTCAAAATATAGTGAATGACTTTGAAACATGGCTATTTTAGAAAATAAAAAATATTTTTTTCAAAATTTTCTGATCCGTTACACGGACAATACAGCCACCTCAAAATAATTTCCAACTTCAATTCGCCAAGGCACACCATTCAACGCAGGGTGTTGTGTTTTTGTGACATTAATTTTTAACTGTTTTTCTATGGACTGACTGAGAGAAAAAAGATTTATTTTAACAATTGTCTTTCCTGCGAATTTTTTCGTTTGGCGGTATTTTTTACCGATTTGTACTGCCAAACGAAAAAATTCGCAGGAAAGACAATTGTTAAAATAAATCTGTTTTCTCTCAGTCAGTCCATAGAAAAACAGTTGAAAATTAATGTCACAAAAACACAACACCCTACGTTGAATGGTGTGCCTTGGCGAATTGAAGTTGGAAAATTATTGAGGTGGCTATATTGGCCGTGTACCGGATCAGAAAAATTTGAAAAAAATATCTTTGATTTTCTTAAATAGCCAGGTTTGAGAGCCATTAACTATATTTTGACTTGGTAGCATATTTTGGAAAATAGAAAAACGCGGTGGAATAGCCTTAATCTGACTATTTTCCATCAATTGAAACCAAATTTTTGCTAGATTTTTATACCAAACATAAACAAAATAAAGTTTGTGATAGTTTGTTATGTTAGGGGTACTAAAATTTGCAATAGTTTTTAGTAGGAAAAGTCGCAACATTAAGATCGTATCTTTTAAAGGCTATTTTGAAACAGTGCATTTTATCCATGCGCGCAACTTACGTCGGCCAGGCTGCCCTGATCCACCCCGGCGACAATGACCGGTCCGTCTCCCCGCACGCTGAACCCGAACCCCTCTCCTCCGAGCCGTTGCAGCTGGATCGACCTCGGAGCCGTCCAGTGGTGTTTGGCAGAGAAGATGGCTACCGGACCAAGAGACCGGAAGATATCCTCCACTCGGAATTGGGAGAAGTCGGGGGGAGTGAGCGACAGCTGGAACTTTGTGGACGCTGGAAATACAGAAAGTCTTTAGTGGGGATGTGAAGAAACCCTTACCTTGATTTACACAACCGTCCAAAATATGAGTATTATTTGGTATTTATAAGATTAATTTGCTACATAGTTGGTATAGTATGTCCTTATTTCATGGAAAGTACCAGTACTTTTAAATGCTGTGCCATACTTCAAAAATTAATTAATCATTTCAACTTGAGATTTTATAGTTTATACCTGGACTTGCAAACAATTGTTTAAAACATAAACATTATTATTACCATCTAAGCCTAAACAAAGTATTAGGTCATATATAAATACCTAGGCCTACTATGTTTATGTCAACTGTAAAAAAGTAGAAATCATAGTCAATAAGTTACCTTTAATATTTAAAACATTAAATTAAAAATATAATACAGTGAATTATGTTTATCATGTTCATTCAAACTTCAAAGGAGATAATATTAAGTTTATAAAACATAATGTGGATGGTAAAATGGAGATAGAGAATTATTATGTAAGATTTGGTGGAGGTGCCGGGTAGCTGTGAACCCCTTGTAAACACATTATTTATTCAAGTTGGAAGAACCAAGTTGAAAGGAAATTGTGTTTTATTTTTGATTATGGTCAGACACAGCATTGCACTGTCCCAATACCTTTATTGTTCAAACAACTTTTTTCCACTAATCAAAACCTATAAAATAGCCTGAGCTATTTGTTACGAATAAGTTTTATATTTGTTGATTTTCTAATACCCCCCCATAGTTTGTGCGAAGAAGGTATAAATTAATTCAAATATGAAGCAACATAATTATTAATATATATTATAGTATTAATTTTTAAAGCCAGATTGATATCTCTTACCAGTACGTATTTCTTTTGTATATGTTTAAGGTTTCTTCATTTGTACATCATAATTATAGAGAATTGACAGTTTTATGTTACTTCCAAATATTACAAACTTTCAACAGATTTTTAAGAATCAGCTTTTCTAAACAAAACAAGATAATTGGATGAGCAAAGCGAAGACTTCAATTTCACTGACCCCTCAAAAAATTTAGCTCCAATGTTTTGTTTTTTCTGTTTGTTCGCTCTCTACCGGGCAAACGGCATAATATGCAATCTTGATGAAAATTGGAGGGGACCTTCGAAATCTCTGAACTTAGACCTGCCACGTTTTTGGGTACAATCAAAGAAATATTCCATGAATATCGTACTTTTACGATTTTTTTCTTCGATTTTTAGTGCGATATTTTCGTGACATTTGAGCCGATTCTGACCAAACGGGTGGGGCTACAACATTCATATTTTACATGGACATTAAGGCAATGGTGATGTATTGCTTTTTGAAAGAAAAAGTTTTAAAAGTTAGCCAGAATCCATAGAATAAAGGTTTTAATGTGAGTTTTTTGAAGTTTATAATAACAATTAACAAGAAACAATAGAAACTTGACAATAACCACCTACAATGTATTCAAAAAGCACTTAAAGGTAGGTAAAGTGGTCCCACGCAAACTATAAACTTATTTAAAAAAGCTCATCTATCAACGCGAATAAAAAATGTGTTTGCGAAGCTTCCTAGTTTACAAGAATATCCAATATTAGGTATTAATTTAAACTTTCAGCTTAGTTTATTTTGACAGCTTTTCTCAATCACCGGTAATAGCTGCTACTCACGTAATATTAACGGTGGATCCAGCACTTCTCGGAAGTCGTCTTCCTCCTCCGCTGACGTGTAAGCGTCTAGCGCATGCGCATGGCACTTCCTCAGCACTCCGGTCAGCGCTGCCTTGTTCTTGAGCTCGCGACACATCCGGTGTAACCGCTGACTCTCCTCGTGAAGGAGAAGGGATTCCCGGAGGTGAGCACGACCTTGAAACATGGTTGTTATTGTGATTATTCTGTCATTCTATCAATTTCAGAATACAAAACATATAATATGCTGCTATTACTTGAGGATCATTCATAACAAATAACTAATAAGAACAAAAATAATATTCTTGAAATTGATTAAGCAAGCTAAAAAGAGCTAGGTAGTTTGAGCAGTGGAGCTTGCTTAATAATGATTAAAACTAAAATAGGTGAAATATTTTAGAGAACAAAATGATGAATAATTACATAATAATGATGTGAGATGGTAAGATGATTAAGAAGATTATCATTAAGAGAGGCTTATTAGGGGGATGTTTCCTACATATCAGCCTAGAAGTTTTCTATATTTTTGTAATATTTGCATTAACGCATTTTCTTTTTATATTATAATATTTATTTTAGTGGTGTGGAGGTACCGTACCCAAAATTTCGGGATGGGTTATGTAATTGGGGCCAACCCCATGTCAAAAAACGTCATCCTATTTTTGGATAGCAAAAATGTTTCTTGGTGATGGTGGAGGTGCCGGTCCAGAACATTTAATTTATAGCTCATACAAAATGCCATTCAATAAAAATTCATACAATTTAAAATTAAATCAAATGTAAGATTCTGCACAAATAAAAATCAATGTCCATTTTTTATTCATGCAGTATTATAACGACCGTCTTTAACTTACCCGACCCAACTGTCAAAACCTCTATCCGCACAGTCCTAATTTATTTTAATCAAGAAATTCTTTTAAAAATATGTATTCACCTCTCTTTGAAGTTATAACTAATTTTACTGCTGCACTCTTTATGAAGTCAGTGGTGTCTGTCAGTGGTGCCTGTCTAGTGTCTACCACAGTCTTCGGATCTATCAAGAATATCTAGCTACCGGTGATAAACTATAGTTTTGTAAATACATTCAATTTTCCATTGTTGATTTGTAAAATAGTTATGTGAGTGTATTATGTCTTCATAAAAATAGAATTTGGCACTAAAAAGTTATGCTGGTATATAATATTGCTAATTTTTTCAATCCAATATTTTGTAGGCAACTATTTATAGTATGGGACACAACCCGAATATTAAAAATCCAGAGCCGTTTTTCAAGTACCTAATCCAATCTTGAAAATGTGTTTTTAATTTATTCCAATTTCAATTAACTAAAAAGAGCTCACTCACCCATCAGTTTCCTCTCCGAGTCATCCTGCGGCACCTTGATCTCCAGCTGCATCCTGTTATCCGAGTCCTTGTAGAGAAACTCCAGGACCTCCTTCGTCCTGTTTGAGAGGTCCTTGAGCTCTAGGTTTATCAGCCCGATGGCCACGTGGTAGTGACTGAGCGCGGTGTAGTGCTCTCGCTTGACTAGTACGAGGGCCACCCACGAGTAGGGGACATAGTCCTTGACGGGCTGGTTGGAGATTAGGATGTGTACCTTGTTGTAGACGTCGGCGACCTAGAATATAGACACAGAACATAATTTAGAGTCAAACTTTGAATTGGCCAATATTACTTGTCACCATTTAGTATCGAGATTAATAAAGATCCTTGCTTAGATATCATGCACATGGATATATTAAATAAAGATTTATATTTTGTCAAATTTTACAAAAAAGTTACAAAAAAAAGTAAAGAAATAGCAATTGTTTTCATGATTTGGGACTTTAAATTTAAAAACAAAGTAAAAATAATTCATTCTGGTAACTGTTTACAAATTAAATTACCATGTACTTTAGATAAACTACGACCTTAGATTAGTACACATATGTTTGCTTAAAAACGATGCAATCTTTTGATATTTACTGGTTGTAGGAAATGTACCCCTTAAATTCCCAAATTTGACTGCCCACTCTTATAGCTAAAACAAAAAAGTATTCACGAGTATTGGTTGCAAATGTACAGTGAGCGATCAGTATATTATATTATGTATATAATAAATGGCTATTTAAAATACAAATTTAAAGTAGGGCTACAGGATATTTATTTCACGATGGAGGGAGAGAAAGTAATAAATTTTTGAACTTTAAAAATACATTTTCAATTTTGTTTTCGATGTGACTGCAGTTGAAATCAACAAAATCTGGTGGACAAATAGGGTATGTCTGTGGACAAACTGACTATGCTTTATGTACACGTAAGTAAACTAATATGCTACTGACCTGTGCTGCCTCCTGTGCCAGGTCCAGAGAAACGTCGACGTCTCTTCGTTCTCGGGACTGTAGTTCCAGCTTTTCAAACAAACACTCACGAGCTTGAGCCTGGAAATATAAAGAAGACTTTCAGACCTAAGCACAAAGTTTATCAATCCAGGACTGCAATTCTGTAGGAATAGTTACAGTACTAATGTCGCTTTTTACATTCACACATTAATAGCTAATCAGGCAGTTAGCAATGATATTTTCTTTGATAACAATTTATAGATCCGTCATCCGTACCGATATTCGTGTATCATAAAAACGGAGTGCAGGTATGTCTCTAAAACCTGAATGTTAAAATATTTGGAAGTACGTAAAATGTTCCATAATATGTTATTAATACTAAGTTTCTTGAATATTATATGCAACATACGTTTACCGAGTAAGAACAGTAACAAAGGTTTGTGGGATGTCAAATAAACGGGTACATAGTAACTATTTAGAAGTTAAAAAATCCATCCCGATCGGGATTCGAACCCGAGTCTGCCACATTTCAGGTAGTCGCCTTAGCCAACTAGTCCACTGACACAGTTACTATTTAACTTCTGATTTGTAGTTGCATTATAGATCTGAATGAATGTGAATGTGAATGGGAGACTCGGGTTTGAACCTCGATCAAGATGGATTTTTTAACTTCTAACTTAACTACTAGCCAAATCGAGAAATATAGTAACTGTTGTAATGTATATAAATAGTTATATAAAATAAAAATACAAAAAATAACTACATTTTGATAATATCTACATTTCTATTCTTATTGTTAATGCAATTATGCAACAATTCGCCCAAAAAGATGTGGGAAATTTAACATGAAAGTGTGAGACACGCACCAGCATGAGTTGCACTAGCATCTCCAGCATCTCTGGTCCCAGGTCCATGCTCGGTGCGTTAGTGAAGTTCTCGTGGATGTACTTGAAGGTGCCGGAAGATCTGAGGAAGCTGTCTACGGCAGAGTCGAGTCCCTTGGACGTCAGTCTGTCTTGCTTGGCCCCGATCTGTGTGTAGACGGCCGCCATATTGAACAGTACGCACGCCTTCTCGAAGGCGACGGTTCGTTGGCAGCTGGGAACTCCGGTCAGGGAGTCGTACCTGGTTGGAAAGACACATCACGTTTAGATATTTTAAGATCATTGATCGTTAAAACCAATATTATGTTAACTCTAAATTTATGACCAGCCGGGGGTCTATTTAGTAAAAGTGACAGAGACAGTGACAAACGACCACAGTCGACCGAAACGACAACTTTAGTGAGGAGAGCAAGTGAGAACTGCCACCTCGAATTTCCATCATACCAAATTAAATAGTAATTACTTACACTAATTGCTAAATGAAGTTGTTTATAACGTTAAGGAAACATTGGCTGATGGCATAAAATGATAAATGTGTAATTGTTGCCAATACACAGTTTATAAGCTTGTATAGCTGCAGTCAGATGCGTGACTATTGTCACTAAAGTTGTCGTTTCGATCGACTGCTGTCACTTGTCGCTGTCGATCGACTGTTGTCACTTGTCGCTGTCGATCGACTGTTGTCACTTGTCGCTGTCGATCGACTGCTGTCACTTGTCGCTTTCGGTCGACTATTGTCTCTTGTCGCTGTCGATCGACTGGTGTCACTTAGTAAATAAACTTCTTGTAATGTACTGTCTATATGATTGTAGGAATATATTCTTGTAATAAAATTGAAAGGAAGTGTGAATGAAACTAGTGAAACCCTTGATTGCAATACCAAGGATCAACGCCATTGCAACAAAATGGTGTGTGGCTCATTGCGTTGGTCCTATAGTGCAGAAGGTCTTGGCTTCGAATCCCGTTATAGAATTATAATTATAGAATTTGAGTCCATCAACTCTTGGCTTAGGATATGCAAACAGTGACTTTAGAGCCGTCCTATAGCAACGAGACATAAATAATTCTCAGGTTATTCCAAATTAGACATTGATTCTAGCGCCACCCGCGGGTGGAATCGTGTTAAGCTTATTTGGTCAGTGTTTCCCATTAAAAATATTGGTCTTTCGTTCTCGTCGTGGCGTCGGTGTTCACAGGGTTGGCTTGGTCTGCTTTAAATATAATGTCCCCCACTGAAAATCAGTTATGTGACTGAGTGGGTCTGGGTATAGACTCTAAATAAGAGAATCCTTGCTAGGTCCTATATTCTTTGCAACTGCCTTGCTTGTGAGCTGAGTGTAACATCCACAGCGTTACATGTAAATTATTACTATTAGAGTAACGACTATATTTCTAAGCCACCTACCATTCGAAATAGATGCCCAGACTTCTATCGGGCGGGAAGAATCTTCGTTCCACGAAATACAAGTGGTTGTAGTACTGGAAGAGAAGCGAAACCCCTGTTGTGTCTCGTAGAGGTGTTCGCATGGCCTGGAAGAAAATATACATTCATATAGCTCACGGTTCAACTCACATTCCTTTCATAACGACAAGCTTATTGGTACATTTTTACATCAGTTGACGTTTTTTGTAAAAATTCTAAAAAATATCTAACTTTATATTATTTTAGAATGTATTTAATTAGTCTGGACAAAGGAGTGTATATTGATTATGACCGTGACAAACCATGCCAGATTAAACTAAATATAGAAACAAAGGTTTAATTAATTTAATGGAAATCGGTCAGACTTCTCCCGAGCTATGTATGAAATTGGTTAGTTCTAAGACAAACTCCTATTGAGTATATTATTATCATTATTCTTACTTGCTTTTCTGATATTTTTGGGGGGATTGTTTGACATTGGCTCTAAATTTATTTGTATTTAATTTTTTAAGTGCAGCCCCTCCCCCCCCACCTATTACTTTCTAAAACCAGTAAATAATAATGCTAACAAGAAAGGGTATGTGGGAACTCAAATTTGGGAGCAAAGCTACATAATAACAAATTGTCAAAGAAGGATATATAAGAAAATAGATCAACGTTTTGTTCCAGCGTTAATCTCACTGTTGATGGAGGTGCCGGGTTAATCGAGCCCTTTTGTAGGAAGCTAGCTCCGCCTGCTAGCCTGCTCATTCTCAGACTCAACATAAACATTATCTAATATCCTTGTTGAAGGGTAATGTAAAAAGACAAAACGCGTCAATAATATGTCATGTTCGGTTTTAATTGTGCGACGTGACACATGCACAGACGGACGGAATAGTGATATAGAGGAGCCCATTTCCCCATTAGTGGTGTTTCGTAAAAGCTATTCGTAAATGACTGTCCCTTCTCTTAGTTGTTAATTGTGTTGTGTTTCAGTAGCACGAGTGTGCCTATATCAAACGTTTTCAGACCCTCACCTGTCGAATGTCCATGAACTCGGAGATGGCATCTTCATACTGGACACCGTCCTCGCTGTAATGTTCCAGTATGAAGTCCTGAAACAAGAGAGAAGGAAACATTAGAGATGTTATTTCATCAGAAGAGTTTTCTTGAAGAACAGTCACTCAATCCACATACCGACAGAGGAGCCTAGCTAGATTATGCGTAATGCATGGGACTCTGATTCAGAAGGTCGCATATTCGATTCCTAACCACCACATCATGACTGGAAACTTTTTCTCAAGGGAATTTTTTAGTCGTGATCTAAGGCGAATGCAAATGAAAGGATTAAAAAGCTCCTGGACATTCCTTCACCATTACCTAACACCGTAGTCATCTAAAAAGGGCCATATCACCGGATCAAAGCGATGTATAATGTATAGTGGAAACACTACGAACAAGTTTCTTTTCAATCACGTCATTCATCAATTTATTTCATATAATATTTCATTCATTCATATAAATATTTCATACAATATTTCATCAGTTATATTTATTTAGTTGTCCTCCTTTGTAAATCAGTTTTGATAACTGAATAGAATAGACGTTAAATAAAAAAAATAAAAAAACAAAAACATCAATAGTCGCAAAAAATGCTTTCTTATACAACTTCACACACAATATCAAATGTTTTAACAATAATACACTATTGTTAATAAGCACGAGAAATATTTAAGATAATATTAAAATTGCGATAATATGTCTAAAAATCAGGAGTACCTTGACAAAACAATAGAGGGTCCTAGTGAGAAAGAAGCTATGCTACATGTCTAAAATCTTGAGTTTAGCCAGGTTTCAGTAGTAAAACTGCTGTCTTAATTTTTGCATGAATCACTGTTTTTTATAATATTTACCAAAAAATCTTCAAACAAAATTTAAGACAGCTGTTTTAACTAAGTAATAAAACCTTGTTAAACTCAAGATTTTAGACATATGTATAGCTTCTTCTCTCACTAGGCCACTCGGGATCAAATCTTGTATTATTCGATCGAACTCAAACCATAGTCTGTTTAGTCCCTGAAGAATGCTGTGATAATGGTTGGTTGTGTTGTAAGGGCCATTACATTTACATGTTTATGACCTCAAACAGATGGTGGTATGACTGACAACTGTGGTGTAATTGAACTATAGTAATTGCCTTCTCAACGACTGGAATGTCTATTTGGTTGAGATTAACGGTTCTGTATGTGTATTCTGCAGACCTCGATCGAAATACAAGTGCAACAGCTGCCCCTTCGGATCCTGCTACCTACACCCGCTCAACACCAGAGTAAGACAAGTTGCAGCGCCAGGTTTCACTTCTTGCCAACAGATGGTGCGGTAGCCGCATTATTAACACAATTACACGGGTACGGGAGTTTCCATAATAGGGAGCGAAGCTACTCAATAAACAGATTGAAGACGAAGAAAAAAATGTTAACGTGCATTACAATCTCTTGGTGGAGGTGCCGAGTAGGTACAAAGAAAGATCTTACCGTGCATTGAAATCTTTCATGCTGGATATGCTGAGTACACAATTAGTCCCACTTAAAACGGTAGCCTACTACTCTGACCCCAGGGTCACCAAAACATTCGTATCATTCTTATTGAAGGGCAATGTCAAGAAACAAACCGTTTGTCAATCGGAGGTCATGTTCGGTTTTATGATGAGAGGTGCACAAGGACACACGTAAAAATGATAAATACGAGATCTTCACTCTAAAAATAAATTTTCAGAAAATAAAATTACCATTCTAAGCGTTATACAATAGTTTAAAACTTGAATACCCGTGGTAGCTAATACTTGGGGAACGTATGAAACTCGGGGGCTTGGGTTCGAAACGTGTATATCTTTGTAATTGCCCTTCGTCCACATTGTATCATCCCTATACCCTAATAAAAAGTTTGTTTGTTTAGGACTAAGTAGTGTGTACTTATCTTAAACAAAACTCAGGACAAATTTGTACTATACCATTTAAAAATGTATTATGTAATTATTTGTTTGGAAATAAAAGTATAATATAACTTTTTGTAGGAAGCCTGCCCAGGGTGCAATTCATACCCCTCTTCAGGTGTCTATCTAGGGGTGTTGCCGATAGGACAATTGTGAAGGGATGTCCGAGGACTCAATCCCTTGCATTCGCATTAACGACTGAGGAAAACATCGGAAAAACCTTCGGTCAGGATTGCCGGTCTCGACGGGATTTGAACCCGTGCCAACACTGCCGGTGATCTATGAACTATTCGTAAAGCAACAACCAAAGAGATCACAATACTTGCATAGCGGATGGTTTCGAGCACAACCTATAGTCACGGATGCTTGTTAATTGCATCATAACAAGATGCACGTATCCATAGCCATTAACCAGATTGTTCCCGTTAGTTGTGCATACGTTAGGTTAGGTGTGCCCTGCAGCAGGTAAAGCCAGGTAAGTGGTGTACCTCAGAGCTACCGTATTGCAACAGCCAAGACTGTGTCATGTCGTTAATATTATACCAGCAGCACATCCTATGGCTAGGGGTACAGGAAAATAGTTTAGATTTTAATTTTCATTTTTTTTGTAAGGGCCTGTATAGTGTTATGTTTGTAACATAGGCGTGCGCAGAGATTTACAATTATTGGGGGGGTGGGGGGGGTGCACAGCGGAGGCGATTTTTTGGGGTTGACTTATTTGGCAGGCTTAAATGTATTTGAAGTAAGAATGGCTTCGGAAGAACTAAGGAGATATTTTTATTTATTTTTATTTCAAATAACAATTTTTAGCGAATTTTCATCGTATTATAAGATATGAAACATGATTAGTTATTTTATAACATTCCTAGGCCTAACTGGGGGGGGGGCAAGGCTCCCTACGACCGCCTTTGGTTTGTAATACAGCTATAACGAAAGCATAGAACTCAGTATTTGGATAGATATTTCCAAGTATATAAAATTTAATAAATGTGTTTTTTTCACTTTGCATGCAGTGAGAAACCGCGATCATATAATACAATATAATTTTATAATGACACAGATTTTATGACTTAATTTAAAGATGCAAGCAAATGTTTAAATATACAATTGAATTTTTTATGATTGTATTAAATTTTATCTTTTGTAACGTACGTTTCAAAATGTTAAAATGTAAAAAAAAAAGTGTTTGACAAATTATTGTAACGTGAAAATGCATCTGTACTTAAAAACAACAAAACAATAAAAGGTTCATTCAAAAGTAAAAGACAGGCAAAGCCTACGCTAGCAGGTATTACATACACTATACATTCAATTTCATACTAGAAAGCTTCGCTAACGCTTTTTCCAGTCGCGTTGATGGATGAGCTTTTTTGATTGACTATTTCTGTCCTATGATAACTAAGTTTTTTGTATGCTTGGGATCTCATTAATTTCTGCCCAAAGACTTGCTTCTTGTACGCATTGAAGGTGATTATTGTCAAGTTTATCTGTTATTGATATTTTACTTGTTAATTACTCAAAGATTTTACTCCTGTAAAAGGCTTATGTTAAAACCTTTATTTCTATGAATTTTGGCCAACGTTTTCAACTTTTTCTTTCAAAAGGTCCTACATTACCATAATCTTAATGTCCATGTAAAATATCAATGTTTTAGCCACACCCGTTTGGTCAGAATCGCCCAAATACCACGAAAATATCGTATTAAAAATCGAAAAAGATCGGAAAAGTACGATTTCAAAGAGAAATAATTCTTAAAATGTCCCTTAAATCATAACATATCTAATTTTCTAATTTATTTTTATGAAAAACATTTCCATAAAGTCTGATTTAAATCTGAGTAGCCGCTTTACCCGGTCGAGGGCCAAATATCACGAAAATATCTCATTAAAAATCGAAAAAGTAGTAACAGTACGACAATATTAAAGGGGCTAAAAACCCCAAAAATTATTTTTTACCACGTGATCTATAGCACAATACTACACTTAAATGACCGTTTAAAAAATTATATCTTATAACTGTGATTTAACACGAATTTTTTAATTTTTTTGATCCAGAAATTGGCAAAAATTGGTGTTTTGGAAAATTTCCTAAATCGGCTTTAACCTGCTTCTTTTTTGGTCCACATAGATACTAGAGCATAGTATCAATCTAAAATGCCCCTTTATAACATCGTGTCTTGAAACTGTGCCCAAATATACCCTCAAACACGCAAAAATATGCATTCCAAAATCACACCCCATCTTGGTAATCAGCATATTTTGACCAAACTACTTGCCCAAATTACAAACCAAAATATAGAGAATTTACAGAAAAGGCTGTCGAGTACGTCAATAATGGCCAATATTTTTTTGGATCAAAATCCTCCAAGGTCACGGGGCATAAAGATCGTCCCCATGTTATTTCTTATGGGAGATTTTTGCCGATGGGACCTAGCTCGAAAAATGTCATGTTTGACAATTTTTTGGGAGGTCAGGGTGGTCCCAACAATTTTTCTGTTAATTGCTAAATTCATTAGTTAGCCTGAATGAAATATATTTTTTGAGTTTAGCGGTTAAATACCCCTTTAAGAAATATTTCTTCGATTGTACCCAAAAACGTAGCGGATCTAAGTTTAGAGATTGAAGGTCCCCTACAATTTTCATCAAGATCGCATATGCCGTTTGGCCGGTAGAGCGCGAACAAATAGCAAAAAAAATCACATGAGCAATTTTTCTCGTGGTAAGTGAAATTGAAATCTTTGTTTCGCTCATCTAATTACCCGGTATGCATACATAACAAAGAAGATGAATTTATTAAGTTCTAATGAATCTTTAATAACCAACCTGTCATTTACCTCACATGAATAATGCATATACCACAGAGTGATCCTCTTATTCGTAGTTTTCATCTCACTGTGTACTTAGTATGTCAAGGTGTGTGGAGTACGAGTGGCCATTACGCCGCGCTCCAAATAAAAATTACGCGATTCACAGTTCGGAACGGAACTGGAAGAGAAATTAACGCAGTCATTAAGCGCATGCGTACTGGATTCAAGAGCAAAGTCGATTCCGAGAAAAGAACATCGTTGCACATTAAATTTAATGGTTCTTCGTTTCTTGTTATGCCTATTTGTTTTCTGTAATTAAAACATAAGCAAGCCCATTAATAATATGCTTTAAATTACAGAATATGTTAATTATGAATTTTATTAGTACGTTCGTAAATGTTGTGAATATGATTGTGCTAAGGCAAATGGTATAATCTAAAACCAAATCATGAAAACTGATTAGTGATTTGAATGATTAGTGACAAATCTTATAGCTATAAATTTTAGAATTTTAATTGGCCTATGGATTTTGTAGTTTAATTTATAGTCAATTAATATCACACTTGGCGCTAAGCTCCCTGGTGTCGATACAAATGTGTAATTGCCAATAACGGATAAAATTAATGTATTATATTATAGCAGATTTCCAACTATTATACATTTTTAAATTAATAACAAATATCACACTTATTTTTTAACTTTCTGACAGTTTACCTCATTTAGTTTAATTGACCTTTGAAAAATTAATTCATTTTGTATTTATTTTCTAAAATCAATTTATGGAAAAGTGCTGTAATATGAGCACTTTTATTTCATTCTTACCTAATTATGTCAAGTATCATGCATGTGATTGAAATCGTATGAGAAAATTGAAATGAGGTGCAATACGCATTTCTGCTTCCTCGTAAGTCTTCCTCGTAAGTGTAAACTGAACATACCACATTTTTTAGACAATGAATTTATTTTTACGATATGGAAAGATATGGAAGTGGCACAACGACTTGAATAGAAAACACTCGGCTTGTCTTGCAGAGGTCACGCCGGGGTCAAAGCTAGGTCTACGTGCGACTACGCTCTACGATGTTATGTCCTAAATATGATAGTGTTTCCACCTGACGATCCTCAATACACTCGCATGTGTTGAAGGATATCATTACACAAGTGACAGTACGTGTTAGGTAATTGTCGGTGCCAACTTCACGTATAAGAGGTGTAATTACCGTCATTTGCGTCATCGATAGAGAAAGATGGAAGAGCAAAGGAATCGATGGGGCTCGGTAGAGGTGGCTCAAGTGATCATTCTGATTTGAATGGTTACGGGTTCGATTCCCGTCACTCAGTCGTATATGAAATATTATTGGGAGCAATTTAAAAGATGGAGAGGTTAGTATTTAGAACGGCATGGGTAGGGAGTCCCAAAAATAAGGAGCGAAGCTACTTAGTCCTGGTAGGTCAATGACCAGTTAAAGTGTCAAGTAAATTTAACAGCCAGGTAACTTGTTGTCACTATGGCAACCACCAATCAGAAGCCTTAATAAGTAATTAATTAAGAGGACAAACTGGCAGATAAATTTTAACTAGACATTGAAATTCTGGACCTCTGTCAACAGATTGTTGAAGAAGGACACACAAATATAATCTCCAGCATTCAAATCTCTTTGTGTAGGTGCCGAGTTGACAGAAATGTCCTTTAAAAAAGTTATACTGGTTCCTAAAGTTGTCAAATAAATTTGATTGTAATGTGTAGGTTTTTAGATGATTGTATAAGAAATACTCCATTACAAACAAGATTACAATAGTTTTAAAGGTAAATTAGAATTAGTTTTCCTACACAGAGTCGGTTTACCCCTTGAAGTACAAAGTAGTTATGAATACTATTTTGTTGGTTAAGAATATTATTACACCCGGCACCTCCACCAAACGACTAGACGTGGGAAAAGCGTAATAGACTCCTATCTATACGTGAAAGAAGGCTAAATTATTTTAAATTGTTATTATGTCCTATGGTTGATAATTCCAAAAGTTGATAATCCCCCAAAACCGCAATAAAAATCTAAATCTAAAACTAAAAAAATGATAATAATGTAATCTTAAAACATTAAAATTAACATATTTTCAAAACATCGGGCATCCGTAATTTCCGGCTTCAGTGATCACATGGCTTTGCTTAAAACACTGATAACTTAAATCGCATAAAATAGTGTATTTCATAGATACTAAATCAGCAACTTTTTTGGGGGGAAAACGTATTTTATTCGTAATACGTCGCACACGATAATATATTGAACATCAATATCATGTCTTGAAAGACGCACATCTATGCTCTACGTTCTTTGTGGTTACACTTGCTGGCATATCACATTCCTACAGTTTGTTAATTTCTTCTCCACATTTTCCATCATTACAGCCACATCCAATGCACCTCTGCGGTCAATAGAATTATTCTTGTAAACCATAGCATATACGTTTCTTATTATTGCCACAGAATTGCTTATTCTAGTTTCTTTTTTAGCATAATTCAGTTCAGGTTACTTAAATCTGACATTTAGCTGTCATTATACGCCACTTGAAACGGACAAAAACTGTAAGCAATCTTCAATATTACATATTATTATGATGTCTTACTCGCGAGCTTGAACCTTTTTCTGATCATAAACTTCACACTAGCAAATTACACATTCTCTTGTTGAATCCTCGTTACTCATTTGACTAGTATACATTTGTTTTAATTGTATTAATTCTGTAAAATTATCTTTCCCCATTTGCAAATAAATTAATATTCAGCTCGGGATATTTTGGTTTCCTTAGCTAGTTTGACCTGAACCTGACGAAACTTCTTCAGCCTCCTCTTCACGCGATTACTCTTCCACATTTTACTGTTTGTTTATCAGTATCTACATTTCTTCCCATCTTCTCACCATCTTCCTAATTTTACCCACCCAAGACACGTCTCTCTCCTCTATGTTTTGTTTAATTTGTTCAATCCACCTATCTTTTGGTTGTCCTACTTTTCGCTTATTCTATTATTTACCTTCTAAACTCTCTTCTAGGTATTCTATTTGTTTCCATTCTTTCCATGTGCCCAAACTGTACAATTTAGGGCCTATTTAAAATGAAATAATGATGATAATAGTATAATTAAGGATATAAAATACTACAATTTCCTACTTTTGGTGTTTTGTATGTGCATTTGGAAGGCGAAGATGAGGAGAAACCAGATGAAAATGTGATATAATATTAAAATATCTAAATGTCGATCTAAGAAAATTTCTTTATTTTTACGCAAAACCTCAAACAGCAGAATTTATGATCACATGCCAGACTCAGATGTAATCTGAAGAGATTGCATTACAGAGTGTAACGGCCTACTTAAATTTACTTAATGTACTTACCTTTTTAAAATGTAGACCTTCGCTTTTTGTTCTTGTTGAATCAAATATGATAATTATATTTTCGAAGCGAAAAAGTGGGATGGGCCTACATTGCAAATAACATGTTTCACGGCATGTTAATTTTTAGTTTTTATATACAACAGATGTTGCTTGGAGATTTTATATAGATTGTAACTAAAGTATAAACAATATGACTTAGAAATACAAGAAGTTTTGAATAATGTTGTGATATTACATAGTACAACAGTACTTTTATTTATATCCCATTCTCATTTTCTCGTCTATTTCCCCATTTCTCTGAGCATAATAGTTCTTTTGTCTACAATCTTATCAACATATTGCATTTACATTTTGTCATTGACAAGCATCATTTTTAAATACCGACAGTGTTGGCTCAAGCATTAGGTGCGAGACTCTGATTCTTGAGGTCACAGGTTCGAATCCCACCACCGGCAATCCTGAATTCCCTTTACATGTCAAATTCCAAAATACCTAATGCATTGCATCCCGGGCTGGTTTCTTAAGACATTTGTTTTATCATTGTCATTTATTTGTTATTAAATCTTTCGAAGATAGTTTGTTTATATTTGCGATTGTTGTCACTGGGCATTTATTGATTAAAGTATCAAACCTAGGAACAATCAAAATTTTGACTGATAGGCAAATAAAAAGACATACTTTATAAACATTAACCAATAAAACAAGAAAATAACAAGTACGGTGCATGCACAACTATAAAAATGTAATTAATGTTTTACCGCATGTACTAAACATTTCAATTGCTCCTTCAAACTTCACTTCACTAAGAATGTGTACAATACGAGAACGTACACATATAAACTATCCCATAGAGCCATAAGATTAACAACCAAGAAAACCCTCACATACGCGGCCACATATATCACGTGGTGGCCTCATTACCGACCACAACAACAACCACAACAGTCACAGCCTCCTAGATGAGCGATCCGAGTGACCTGGATAGGCACGCCCATCCATGTACCACATTGAGATAACACAAGTGTCACCGTTTAGAGAGAAATCATACACGAGCTATGTGAATAGGTGTTATGTCAGGCAACCGTTTTAGCATTTCCTGTATCCAGTTGGCATCAGGTTGATTGATTGGTATGATACTTTGCACGAGGGTTAGATAGTTAATGTGGTTTTAAAGGGGCTATTACCCCCAAAAATATTTTTTACCACATAATCTATAGCATAATACTACACTAAAATGACCGTTAAAAAATTATATCTTGTAACTGTGATTTTACACGAATTTTCATTTTTTTAATCCTTTAATTTGCAAAAATTAACTGTTTGGAAAATTTCTTAAATCGGCTTTAACCTGCCCCTAATTAAAATTTGTTCCACATAGATACTAGAGTTTCGTACCAATCTAAAATGGCCCCTTTGCAACATCGTGCCTTGAAACTGTGCACAAATATACTCGGAAACACGCAAAAATGTGCATTCCAAAATCACACCCATTCTTGGTAATCAGCATATTTAGACCGAACCACTTGCCCAAATTTCAAAACAAAATATATATAAGATTCACAGAAAAGGCTGTAGAGTACGTCAACAACGACCAATATTTTTTTTATCAAAATCCTTCAAGGTCACGCGGCCCGGGGCATAAAGATCGTCCCCATGTTATTTTTTATGGGAGATTTTTGCCGATGGGACCTATAACTCGAAAAATACCAAGTTTGGCAATTTTTTTTCGGGTCATGGTGGACCCAATAATTTTTCTGTTAATTTCTAAATTCATAACTTGTTACCCTTTAAGGGCACACAGAGTCATTATATTTCCCATTGAACTTATGTTACTTGTGAAATGTATCCAAAATAAACTTAAAAAACTTTGTTTTAAGTAAGAATCATAAAATATTACCATTTTTTTCTTTCGGATCGTCGACAAAACATCTAACTTTCATGATTGTTACGGAAGGATTCGTAGACTCTTCTATGGTCGTAAATGATCAAGATTGACGAAAAAAATGAAAATTCATAAAAAAAAATGTCTCGTGAAACAATGATAAAAATCGACAAAATTGTAAAAAACGAAATCTTAATTTGCGTTTTCCACGAAGTTTGTGTAAAGTTTCAGACGTTGCCAGTTGGAGTAACAGATATGATTGAGCAAATCAAGGGTGATGAAATCACAATCAGCATTGTCCATGCACGCAATGCCAGTCCAGGCTAAGTTGTATAAAAATAAATAAAAAAAATCTCTCTCTAATAAAATCAAATCGATCTGTGAAATCAAGTAGATCTCGTACATCATAACATCTTATGAAATCAAAAGAAAATTGAGTCGAAAAACGGTAATTGCAAACGCAATTGCAATTATTTTTTGGAAAAATGTTATTTTCGTGAAAACCAAGTAAAACAAAAGAAACAGCAAATTGTTGAAAATAAAATTCATTGTTCACTATAAAGGCCAGCCATATCCTATAGATACAATCTGGATGCCATGTGTACAAAGTGTTTTCTTGCTATATAACTTACTCAGGGAAGTAAGTACCTAGGTCAATGTTGATAATCAAGTCATAAAACGAACAGGCTTAAGCACGTCGTGATTGGCCTTAAGTCAATCTCAAGCTTGATTGGCTCGTTGGAATTAGAATGGGCTGGCAATTAGTGGCAGTAAAAATACTGCAACATAATACAATACTTCTAAGATAAGATGTATTACTAGTTAATATCGGCAAGAAGTATCAATAAACCATTGCAGTAATGTTGTGAACATCATTATTTCTATTTTCCTATCAAGAATAGAGACAATTCAATCTACATGGAGACTTTGTTACAAAGCAAAACTAAATAAATAAGTAAATATAAAATGTAATACAAAACAAACATGAAACCGGTATAGGAAACTATTTTGTATTTAACATCACTGATAAAATAGTTCGAATTCACTATTGGAGTGATCATGATTGTGTCCTGATCCAGGATTGTATTCAATTTTGTAATTGGTCAGATTAAAATCCACGGCGGTGAAGAATTTAATTTATTGTATTTTAAATGAATATGCAGGAAATTAGTGTGATTGTGAATTATATTAAAATTTATATTTACCAATTTTATAGAAAGAAACAAAAACGATAGTGTTAAATTACAATATCAAGATATAATTTTTGAAAGATAATTTTAGATTAGTATTATGCTTTAGAAAATTTGGTAAAGGTAAAAATACATTTTTGGAGTATCTGATAACTGAAATGAAAGAAAGAAAGCAGAATCACTTTCGACGTTCTCAAAATTCATCTTTTAATTAAATATAACACAACACAGATTTTGTTAAGACTGCCGATGACGGGTACCGAATCGGCAACCTCCCAAGTTGATCCTTGTAAATATTAAAGAGTAGTCCTTGGTAGATACAGAACTCCACAAATAAATTTTAAAACCACACAATTAAATATTTATCCCATAATTTTCCCTAATACGACCAAAATAAGTTTCTATATTTTGTGTATATCTTTAATAATAAAAGGGATTCATTTTTTGCCACTAGTAGAAACAAAATATACGTCTCGACAATGCATCACCTTCAAATATAGATCTTAACAGTCCTAATGACCATCTTCAGATTCTCACCTCAACCTATTTTAAGCCAGGCTGCTTTTTATTCTACCCCAATTTAATCCTGCGTGATATTCGATGCGTGATAGCTCCAGGCAAGAAGAAGAACAAGAAGAAAAAACAAAACACCATCGTTCCTATTATTGAGCAAATCGTACCTACTCGAAGGAATGTTTTCCGATCGCGGTAGAAAAAATGCGGAAATTGACGATAATTTAAAGCAATACGAGAAAAACGTGGTTCTAAAGGAGGTAGCTACGGATTCGAGACAATAACATTTACATACGATGAGAATGTAGGTAAAAAATGTTTCAAAGGAAATGTTTTTTGTTCGCTAGTTTGATTTTTATTGGTCGGACATGCACGACATGACGAATCTCTTGTTTACCATGTTGTGGTCGTTGGCATTGAATTATTTAGTAATGATTCACAGAAGCTAGTAACATGTTGGCAGAGATAGGTCATTTATTTAGTTCCAATTCCACGCGATAGAACTTTGATTATAGACACAAAAGTAGGGGTCGTTGAACAAATTTGATTGGAAACAAGAAGGGGAAATCGTAATAGGTAAGGGTAAGCTTAGAACAGGCACGAAATGTGATCAATTACGGGATACATGCGATCAATCAAACAGCATTATAGTTTTCCAGAGAATATTGTCATAAACGCGATTTTTAAATATATACACAGAATAACAATAATTATTTATTGTTTATCCTTGTTATGACATTCAACAACAAGAAACGGCGTCGACGCTTGCAAATATTTTGCTAAAACACTTCAATTATTATCAATTGTGTGAATAACATAAGATTCAATTTCAAAACCTTCCAGCAGATTCTAAATAGTCTGTCTTTGGAAAATTTCATCTATGAATTAAGTGTAAGTTTCAGGGCAGTGTAACAAGATTTTACTACTACCATCTTCTATCCTCACATAAATATAAATAAGTTGAAAGATACGCTATAGATAACATTTTGTGAATTGTTCTATTCTATGTACAAACCATACATATTTCTTCAATTTTCGATTAAATATATATATTCATCTCTTCAGTTAAAGTATATCCTATTCAGGAATAAAGCTGATTTACAACAGAGTACATAAATCAATTTAAAGGCGCATACCCGGAATGTGCGAGACCTGGGTTCGAGCCCCGGTCGGGATGGACTTTTTTATTTATAAATTGTATTAAATATTAATAAATCAATTAATTTCAGACCTCTCAATTTAATGCCCAACCACACGATAAATGCAAGATAGCTTGAGCCTGTGCATCCTGCTGCAACCGAACCGACATGAGAATTTGAAAATAGCAAGCAACTAATTAGTTATGTTTGTACTTTTCTTTCACCCATGTTGGATAAGAAGTTTTACAACCGTACAATACACTCGTGATTTTAACTACAAACAAATAAAACATGGCGGTATTCCACAGCCTCGGCTCCATTGATATAATTAATCTACTTCTCCTCTCTTTGATTCATGCATAGAAATTGAACCATGGCCTCAAAAAACAACCCGAACTAATTCCATCTAAAACTCTCAGCTTCGTTTTGTTCGGGAACCTTCCCGACTTCTTACACAAAGTCTTCGGCCAGTGAGGGCGTCCGACATTCATACATTCACTCACGCCGCCCATTTCAATGAGGCGAAGAAGAAAAAGAAGAATCAATAAAAAGTGTAATCTCAGAGATTGTCTGTACACAATGCGCACGGTCCGGCGGTTCTCAACACTATACAAGTCTTGTTTCGTCTCGCATCGCACTGGGCTTATTTGACAAGACATGTTTGAGTCGCACATTCCACTAGGTAACGAGGTGATTGATGAGGTCCTGCGCGTTACTTCGGTGCATTCGCTCCTCATTAGTTGATTCATGTAATTAATTAAATTAGTTTTTATTCTACTCTGTTATTGAAACGGAATTACAAAGGTGTTTATATTATGCATACCCACACAGTAGAAAAAAACGATTTTTTAATATTTTTAAATTACAAAGTATAGGCCTAGCTATTATGTAATGACAGACAAATGGAAAAAATCTCCAATTAATTCAATCCTGTTAATATTTGCGGATTTCTTTACGGTGAAACTTTTTTTGTCTTATTCATACCTCCTAAATAATGCAAGAACAAATACTTGCACTAGAAACTCTTATTTGAAGACAGAAACAAAGTATTTACAGAGAAGTATTTTACTTAATTATTACATAGTATTTATTTACATAAGTGAGGGTCGGATAAAACAAACAGTGATTTTGTATCGTTTTAATTTTAACATGGGTACATAAATATTCCTGGTACTCTGAGCGTGGTGCATTTTTTCATTGTGCCTCTTAAGATTTTCAGTCATTTGAATACTCTCTAGTGGAATTCAATAAAATAAATTCCCCCTGCGCTCGCCTTAAATTAGTTTTCAATTAAAGAACTAAATTCGACTCGCATCGCGACACAAAGCCTCCGTTTCGTCAGAATAATTTCAATTCATTTAACGCGAATAAGTTGTGTAATTTTTCAAGAATCGAGCGAGACGATGAAACTCGAGCTCGGATAACGTGGTAATTGAAGCCGATTATGAAACTAGACAAGGACGAAATCGAATCGTAACTCCCTTCATGAAGTGACATAAGATGTCACTGTAGGTCTAGCTCATGTGCTTTCAACATATTTGATTAAAATTTACTTTCAATTTAGGGAAACTCAGTAACGAATGAACAATCAATAATCTATAATCAATGTATAATGATTAGCATTGTTCCTCTTTTCACTATTGTAGCACGTGTTCTTGTATGTATTACTGCGTCCTGAAATAAAATTGAAATTGAATACTCAATTTTGAATTCAAAAAGTTAAACAAACCAATTATCCATTTGTAATATATTATGTGATGTAAATTATAATTGCTATACTATTCGATACTAAAGGTATTGAAATAAACTATTTTATAATACTAACCATTGAAATGTCTTAATTTAGTAAATTTACATAACTATTATGTTATAGTATGGAATTAAATTAATTTATTGAGTTTTACCTGCCCATAAACACTATGAACTGAAGTGTACATGGGGTACACAAGGTAAAATGGTAGCAATTGACACTTCATGTTATAAATCTATGCTCTTACTGCTGTCGCTAACAATGCGCCAATTAATCTAGGTACCCGTTAGGGCGCCTAATGTATTCTACTAATTGATGATGAAAAAACTAAGTATTTCACACACTTTAACATAGAAACACAAAAAATAATATCTTACAAACTCAAGAAATTTGTGAACATTCCTAGAAATTTAAGTAAATTTAGAGTATTTAAAACGAAGGTAATTAATTTCTGAAATACCAACCGTTATCTATTAAAGAAATTATGCAAAACGGAGACTTCCCGTTCGTCTAAAACAATGGTAACTGTAATGGCGATTTATTACGAGCGAGCCCAGAATACAATGGCGACCTAACCTTGGGCTAAACGAATCTCTTGGCGGTCACTAAAATATCGGCCTTGTAGTAAAGTGCAACATTTCTTCGCGTATGTAATTATTTAACCAATAAATATCATCGCGAAATCGATTTTCTAAATGACAGATTGTTACCAAGGGAAATTATATGGATTGGTTTGTGATATAAAATAACATGGCTGGAATTTTGCTATAGCAAAAAATAAATGGCTTTGTATACGCTAAGTCAAAAGTTAAAAATGTGTAACTAGTATGATTATGGTGGACATAGAAAGGCAAGGCTGCTACATAATATGCGTATAGTTTAGATGTGGTGTGATACAGAAATGAGGAAGAGAATTGTGGAGGACTTGCATGATAATGATTGTGGTCTGCAAATATCATCTTGTGTTTATAAGTAAGAAATTAATAACAACAGGTATTTTAATTATATACATAGTTTTTTGGACTTGGGCACCTGTTCTTGCAATAATAATAATAATAATAATAATACTAAATGTTACGTATCGATTATTTTCGAAGATCTGCTGAACAAATATTCTTGAAAATAATCTAACTATTACATTTACATGCTTATACTCTTATCCAATAAAACTATGTAAATTATCTTGTCTTGTGTCATTGTTGAAAAACCCATTAAAATATGTTTACTTTTTCGCTGTTTAATAGCTTTTTAAGGGAAATAAATGATAATAGCGTTTAGGAAAATACGTACGTATTATTTACTTTTTGTGAACTTCACGTACTGCAAACTTAGTAATTGTGAAAATTTTGGGGCATAATTAAAAGTTCTTATTGGATACGATTATTTGAGACTTAAAAAGTTAATATTAGTCTTGGGTAATAATGTCTTGGCCTTGAAAAAAGTCAAAACTTGCACTGTATTAAAAAACTTAATTTTAAAAACTAATAAAATCTGTACAGTATAGCATTGTCCTAAAAAATACATTTTTTAAATGTTTAAACTCAAATCGAAGTTTTAAGTAACTGCTTCCCTATATAACCCAATCAATAAAAGGAATGAAAATTAAAAAAAAACAATACTCGAGCTTACAAAAACCGAAGATTTAAAAGTAAAATTCAAAACAGAATTACCTATACAATAGAACAACATCCAAGACAATACAATATGGCTGCCGAGCGTGAAGTCTTTGACATTGCTGCCGTTTAGACGTAATTAGCTTAATCTCTCCGGCATTGTCTCTACGTAACATAAACACACACAGTAGCTTATCCACCTGTTAAATAATCCACTGACCTTGAAAGTGTCCCGGAAGTCGATGTCTTTTGTTTCTTTCAGTCCCAGGGGAATCATGGGCATGACGGGCTCGGCACTGCAACAAACACACACATATTGTAATTAGAAGAGAGCGGCACTAAATGGTCGAGAGCGTAGACGAAGGCTTCGTCACTATCGGCACAAGAAGTTGTTGCGAGAAATGAAGATTCTGGTCGGAATATAATCCGTGTCTCCGCATACGCACTTCGATTAGTTTCAGAGTACCCGGTTGCGTTCGTAAACAATTTTGAGTAATTGGATTTTGGCGTTATTTGGGGACTAAATTGACTTTGATGTCAAATTTTGCATGGATGTCAATCATGAATATGCACATTATTATAATTTGTAGATGGTTAAAAGTTACAGTTGAGAAACAAAAATATATCACCAAAATGTACGAATTTTTATATCTTTACAATATACCAATGATCAAAACCAATTTTTTTTTAACAAAAAAAGTGTTAAAATGGAAGCTTCTACGACATGTGCAAAGTTTAAAAGGACTATTACCTCAAAAAATATTTTTTACCACATAATCTTAGCATTATACTACACTCAAATGCCAGATTGAAAAAATTATATCATATTAACTGTAATTTTACACGAAATTTTTTTAATTTTTTGATCATGAAATTTGTGAAAATTGGCGTTTTGGGAAATTTCTTAAATCGGCTTTAATTTGCTTCTTTTTTGATCCACATAGGCCTACTAGAGCATCATACCAATCAAAAATGACCCTTATTACATCGTGCCTTGAAACTCTGCACAAACATACACTAAACACACAAACTTATGCATTCCAAAATCACACCCCGTCTTGGTAATCAGCATATTTTGACCGAACACTCGCCCAAAATACAAAGCAAAATATAGAGGATTTACAGAAAAGGCTGTCGAGTACGTCAATAATGGCCAATATTTTTTTTGATCAAAATCCTCCAAGGGCATAAAGATCGTCCCTATGTTATTTATTAAGGGAGATTTTTGCCGATGGGATTTAGCTCGAAAAATACTAAGTTTGACATTTTTTGGGGGTCATGGTGGACCCTGCTGTTAATTTCTAAATTCATACCTAGTTAGCCTGAATGATATATATATTTTTTGAGTTTAGCAGGTGAATACCCATTTAACAAGAGTACCGTGCGCTAGCCCTGTGCCGCACCCGTGTGTACCGTGCTCCGCCGAGCATGGGACCTACAGCTTATGTATAACTCTCAAAGGCCAAGCCGGAACCGGAGAAAATAAGGTTAGAATCTACGCGAAATGAAATGAAGAGCCTATAAAGTGTGATACGCCAGTAATCAAGGTTATGTTTCTTACAGGAATGCGAGGAGGCTAGAGCGTGTAAGATGTTGGAAGAGTAATTATTATTATAATGAGATATACTTTTGAATCTGAAATGAACAATTGTCATACGATGAATTATGATTAGACTGTCGAGCCGGAAGCTTAGATGAGCTTGTTTTTGCAATATTTTTCTTTTACTGTTGCCAATTCTGTAAAACAGTGTAACTTTTCTGTTTGAGACCGGGGTTCGATACCCCACTGAGATGTTTCTTTAATTTCTGGATTGATTTTCATATTTTCTGTTTGTGCGTGTGCCATGTCTCATCAACTAAAACCGAACAAAATTTCCGATTGTAATGCGATTCGACACTGCTCGCATGATACAGAACGTTATTCGAAGGACCTTGTTAATTCGTTCGACCCGGCACCTCCACCAAAAATATAGAAGATATACAATATTGTATATAAAAGTAATCTTCGATCCCTTATTTTGGGTTCTTACGTACCCATGCTTGTAAAATCGTAACGGTTTGAAATTGAGATCAAATATTATGCATTTCTCGTGTGCTTCCTTATATTACTTGTAAAAATGGTAACGGTTGAAAATTGAGATCAAATCTTATGCTTTTCTCTTGTCCTTCCTTGCATTACAATTGCGATGTTCAGAGAATGTAGACTGAACATGACCTTGGAGTGCAATCAAGGTCACGGCGTATTATTATGCAGCCAGGAACGCCCACGAAGATGCGATTTTATGTTACAATCCAAAAATTCTGGTTTCTATTCCCAAACAGTGATGATCACTATTGTAATTTTTGGCCATGAACATGAAAAAGGCCAGCGACGAAAGTACTTGTATTGCTAAACTTAAGTCAGTCAGCAAATAACATTTAAGTTGTTAATTACATTCTTTTATTTGATACTTCATCTCATTTTTGTAATGTGTACCATATTCAGTAAATTTATTTAATTAAAAAATTGGTTTTGTTTATGACGATGTTTTATTTTATACGGTATATAATTTTATAATTTGTTTTATATTCACCATATTCAGTAAATTTAATTAATGTTTTTAGGGCAATATGAACAAAATATGATATTTAATCAAGAAATAAGTTATTAAATGAACATATTAACGTATAGTGTAAAATAGCATAAAATGATGCGAAAAATCAATTGTCAGTTGTGTGCTAGGGGCCAGGGGCAAGTTCAACAAATAGAATCGAGTGTTGTATATTTGCACATAAAGTTATTATTTATTGTATGAAGTATGAAGAGGTTCATCCGTTTATACATGTTTGGGAAACGAGATTAATAACAATAGTTTGCGCCTTGAATAAAGAAAGCAGATATTAAATATCCCAATCTTGCAGTAATATCCGAAGATTGATCAATGGAGACAAATTAATTAATTTTAGCACATTTAGATTTATAATGCACCAACAACTAGCAACCGAATCGGTGGTCTATATAGTGGTGAAGGCATCCGCACGACAATTTTAACATCCGGGTTCGATCCCCGGTCGACTTAGGTTGTGTCTGACAATCCTGACTGAAGATTCTTCAAGTTGTATAATATACTAATGTTTGTATTCAGCCCTACATGGCGTGCCAGAATGTTTATAACTAATTTCAATAAAATTTAATAATATTTTAAATTTCAAAAAGAAGGGAGATAAGGAACTTATGACAGGAGAAACTCGGTGTGCATTACACACTACAATGTTTGCCATGGGCTCATAGCTTCGGCGAACATTTACTTTGTAGCTTAATTAAGAAAGCGAGGCGGGTAATGTCTTATTTTTAGTTTACATTCATAGAAATTATCTTACTTTTAATTAACATGATATATTCTATAGATACGTTTATTTAGTCTTGTTTATACAAAAAAGATAAAGTGTTTTAGTTGTTGTTTTTGCATCAATCATCTCACCATAGAAAGTACAGATTGTTTTTACATGGTGTGTTGCTTAGAGTAGGTATAAGTTTCGTTATAGAAATGGAATTTATTATCTTTATAAATTGAACAAACTTACCAAGTATTGTCTCTCATAACTTAGAAAAAAATGTACAGTGAACATTCTAGGAATTAAACAGACTTCCGGAAATGGTAAAAACGGACAAATACATGGATTTCCCTTTACTTTTGTAATGTTCAAGAGAATTCAACTATTATAATTATTCTTATTTTTAGAAACTAACTATTTATTGAGAGTAGAAAACTTTCCAGTGCTATTCCAAACAAACGTAGTGGGGGTGGCTTGCTCATTTATTAGTTCACGTTTTATGCAGGATTCAAACCCACACTCTTTGGTATTACCACGCAGTGTAGTCTATTATCTGTGGTATTACGCTCGAGATTTCGATAAAACAGTGTCAGATGAAAAAAAACACGTGACATCTATGCCAGGATTCCAACCTGGGACGCGGGAAGCTTGGTTAACCGGTCGCGGCTATTTTAAGGGAATCCCCATAGCAACTTTAGGGGGATCCACCTCACCAATTTTATAGTAATTCCCTCATTATTATATGACTTCACTTCATACTCCATATCAACATTAAAGGGGTTCCCCCACATAAACTTTAGAGGAATCACAGCAACTTTCGTGGATCCCCCAAGTGCAACGGTTCCTTGACCTTGGACGCATCCACTGTGCGTCGTTACGAGCGTTAGTTTTAGAAAGGTGCTGCACTGGTTGGCTAATTGAATGGAAAGACATCACATCCATCTTCGAATTAAACATGTAGCCCCGGAGCACTTCGAGTAGATCAAATCTCACTCGGCTAACGGTTTGAGTAGTAATTCTTGTTCGTTTTGAAGAGAGCACACACCCACATGAAGTATGCTTGAGTTGAAAACGGCTTTCACCTATTATTGGGCACGTTTAAATATACATGTTCACGTCGTCGTTGTTTTAGTGATGTAAAGGCCCTTCTCCGTTGAAACTCGATTCATTTGATGCATTTAGAAAAAAATTAACGTCTGTCCAATTCAATTAAAAAAACTGATTTACATAAAGAGGACAACTAAATAAATCTAATTACATAAATGCAGACACAACAATGAACTAAAAGTAAGTAGAGTTTGAAATAGGACTAATATTACAACAATGTATTAAAAACACAAACATTTTGGTAACAAATTCAAAATGAATATTAAATGAAATAAATTAATGAACCAAATATAACAAAAAGTAAAGACAAGGAAAAAGGAAGAAAGAAAGAACGAAAAGAAAAAACACTGTTTGATTAGAACGTTTGTAAACTCCAAACTAAGACTAGCTATGATAAATGCAAAGGAAGTTGAAGTCTCACTGTCAAGTGATGTGTCAATGTGATGTCAATAATGGAAGTGTGCACAAGTGAATTTTAACTATTAAAATACAAAGAACAAATTTGATACATAATATATTTTTAGACATTTCGATTTAAAAAAATCGTGATTTTATTGTTGCTAATTTATGTAACTAACAAACTATAACTATAACAAACTGTTATTAATCATCTGATTTAAAAATTTGGTACACAGATTCTTAAAGGAATGTAAAAATGTGGACTCTTTTTTTGTAGCTAAAGCAATAAAGCGAATATTTCCAAGAGGCTGTGGAGAACTTTTTAAAACAGTCTTCAGGCAAGGTATTTATTACACTCTTGACACACTACACGGGAAAGGAAGCGGGAGCCATTCTTGATAAGTGGTCAAAGTCAAAACGAAAAGTTACGTGTGATGAATTAAGAAAGTGAATTGATTAAATAAATGTTTTCTTAACAGACGTCTCGAAGCGCTCTTGCGTATCCAATGTAGCTGTCGGCAGTTGATGGCGTGTGAAATTGAATGCGGCGTAGCCACTGAATCTATTACCTACACGCACAATACAAGCGTAATGTACTCTAGTACTCTAGTAGTAAGAATTATTACTGTATCAAGACAGGAAAAAATACAAAAAAACGTTTTCGGATATGAAAATAATTAAAGTAATTTGTTTCCTCAATCATTTTAAGAACTGTTACTATTGAGTTTGTTATTTTGCTTTTCCGACAACAAAGAGAAGTTTATGACAAATATTTGCAAACAAACACGAACTTGCCTAAAATAATTGTAATTGTGCATCTCGTTTTGTGAACATGTACAAACATGAATGTGATGACAATTGAAGTGTGCACAAGTAAAATCTAACTATTAAAATACAAAGAACAAATTAATATATATATATATTTATTTAACCTTGGTTTTATAGTAGGCGACTATGACGCTGATATGTTAGCCAAGGTCCCGGGTTTGATCCCCGGTGAAGTCACTTTTTAATTTATGTCTAAAGTACTAATATATACATATGAAAATATATGTTTTGAGGTAAAACTGCATGTGGTTATATAATAAAATAATATTTTATTTCCAAAGTTTCACTAGGGTTTCACCTAGCTTTATCAAGGTTTTTAAAATTTAGACATTTCGATACAAAAAAAATCGTGATTTTATAAGACTTACTATTTGATTGATCGGTTGTTGCTCGAAAAATAACTAAGTACGTTTCCACATCTCCTTGTTATCTCTTGGGCGACGGAAACAACTACTCACAAAGACGACGCAAGACTCGTGTGTCAATATCAATGTTTGTAGAAGCCTCAAGAGACTATCCTAAAAAAAAGTCGAGTGTATGTGGGGCGTAGGCGAGGGCTTACCTTTCACTCTGGTAGAGTTCCACGGAGCTGTTGAGTTCGGCCAGTTGTTCCTTCAACAGCTGAAGGTTGGAGTTGACAAAGCTCAGCTCGAGCGCCACTGTCTCTCGAAGCTTCCGGTTCGTGGTAGCTCTGAAAGAAGAGACGGCGGTGAGAACGAGGCGACTATACAAGGCGGTGCATGGACGCACATAACCTTAAAAGAGAGGGCAGTGAGAACAAGGGTGCTATACATGGCGGTGCATGGACGCACATAACCTCATGAGGGAAACAGGTGGTGGAAACAAGGTGACTTTACATGGCGGTGCATGGACGAACACAGCTTTAGATGAGATGGCAGTGAGAACGAGGTGACTGTACAAGGCGGTGCATGGTCGAATTACGAAGACGTATGCGCACACGTAACGTAAGATGTGGTGGTGCGGGGCGGCGAGTGCACATCGACCCCGCGAGAACAGTGTTGCCAAACTGATGAATCAAATACACATGGCAACTGTGTTATTTGTATGTACTTGGATTCTCCATTTACTTATTCTCCTGAATCACAACAGGGTACGCCTTGCAAATTAACAACCATATAAATTAGTGCATGGCATTTATTAGATAAAATGAACTTAAAATTCTCTCATCAATTAAAGCTAAAATTGGTGTGCCATTGTATATAGTTGTAATTATCTAGGTGCCCGTTAGGGCGCCGCAGCCAAGCCGCGGTGCGCTACACACTCAAGCACCTTATACACCACACAGAGTTGGGGTGATTTCGAGGTGTTACCCAGCCGTCATGTAACGTGATGTGAACTTGAAAACTATCACAATCGAGGGGATTTAGGTACCTGACAACACATGCCAAATTTTATTGGGGTACGATTATTCCTTCTTGGTGAAAAAATGGCTTGAAACATGCTCAAAATCACTTTAAGGATGTTAGCTACTGCCTACTACTGCCTACTACTGCTACTGCTAACATCTAATACGTCGGCCCGCGATTCTGACCAGACGGGTGGGACTACAATGTTCATATTTTACATGGACATTAAGGTTATAGAAATATAGTCTCTTTTGAAAAAAAAGTTGAAAAAGTTTGTTGGAAGGCTTCCAAATAAAGGTTTTAAAATAAGCCTTAAACACTTGGCATACAATCAACAAGTAACCATAGTTACTTGACACTTGTTGACGGTATAAGCAGAGTTAGGCGGGAAAGTGCGATACGTAAACAAATAGCGGACATTTAAAATTTTTCTTCTTGTGTGGAACGAGAAAAGGTGTCATTATACTCTCATAAAACAAATCAGAAACCGTCCCTGGCCTAGGCCCAGATGTGGAAAATTATTTATAATGCAAAAGTGTAGGTCTAAAGTTCCATTTGGCTATAGGACTAGTAAAATTCATACTTACATTACATGTTTGACAAGCCTAGCCAACCCTATGCCAGCACAACATTGTTCTGATATGAACTTGCTCATCTGTTTGTTTACATAATTGCAACAATCAAATCATTTCATACAACTTGTCTTTCGATTGGCCCGCGTTTATGAAGGGACTGTCATCTAGAATAAATATAGAACTTTTTCGAGCTCTTTGCTATACGCAAATCTTTTTAAAGTGTTTGGATTTCGTGATACTCTTTCAACCAAGGGGTTTAATATCAATGCTTTCAACTCACAACCCATGACGTTTTCCACGATACCGTTCAAGAATACCAATTCCTTCGAAAACGAAAACGACTTCGTTTTCAAATTGCGTTTTCAACTCATCTCCCACGAACTCAAGAATTGGGGTCCAGTCCTTATACCGTCTTATACCGTCGTTATACCATGGTTATACCACCTATACCCAGGATGTACATGAATCCGGGTCTAGATATTTTACATCCTATATTGTTACTGCTAATACCATAGAATTTAAATCAACTTTGATAAAAATATTATATTTTAGCAAATAATTTTGTAATGGAACTTGAAAAAGTAATGAGATCACACACATAACAAAAACTTGTAGAAATACAGCCAAACCTTACACACTCAAAAGGAATGAGATCTAAAAAAAGGGCCAAGCTCATCTACCCTTCCACATAAACGTACAGTGTCCCATAACAGCATCCTCGAAAAGCTTGGCAAAATAGAATTTGCATGTTATTACGTTTAAATTAATTAGAAAAAAAGAACTTGGATAAACTATTACGTTAAATTAATAATCGCAAATTCTATTTTGCCAAGCTTTTCGAGGATGCTGTTATGGGACACTGTACGTTTATGTGGAAGGGTAGATGAGCTTGGCCCTTTTTTTAGATCTCATTCCTTTTGAGTGTGTAAGGTTTGGCTGTATTTCTACAAGTTTTTGTTATGTGTGTGATATATGTTTTCCATAAAGCGTATATTCCTTGTATACAGGCGGGCAGAAGTAAATCCATATAGTAGGACGAGAACCCAGATTGTTATATAAATATGCCTGTTGATTGTTGTTGCACATCTACGAATTCAACCTTTTGATTCCTGGAATGGATTGCAACTAGAAATACAAGGTGAGTGCTCAATGGTTGTAAGGGTAGACACACCCTCGATATTCTTCAGTCCGCGGGTGTACTCGGCATAGAGAATCTTACTTTGAATCCCGATCAGGGTAATCAATATTGTATCTCTAGATCTCATCAAACACGTCTTCGAACCGCGAAGTACAAAACAAACCAGTATAAAACATATATTTGTATAATTACTATGAGAAGCAGAAGACATTGAGTTAACCTTGCATGTCACGTATACAATTAAGATTCACAGCTTTCCACATAATCTTGATTAATGGGGTGTTTTAATTGATGTGAATAAGCCGACCCGCTGTCCACCATTGTGTGTCGGTTTTATTTCTGACTTTGATAGATATTAATTAATAAATAAGTGGATTTAAAGAAGAAGACACAGGATAAGAGTAATTATTATTACTACACGAAAACATTTTTTGCTCCTTCCACATTATAAGGACATTACTATGGAGGCGTTTACTGTTAGCAAGGGCTCCAGGATCTAATAAACCTAGTTTCAACTATACTGAGATTGCTACTTAGTATTGTATAAAGTATAATATTGTCAATAAATATAGCTAATGCTACCTTAAAGTCTCTTTATAAAAAATAATAATAAAAATGGCATTTGGCAGCTACTGACCGGAACACCTCTTAATTTACTGTTTTACATTAATAAAAAATCGTTTTCATTTTAGATTTGTTTGCAACCAATAAAAAATTAATAAAATTCATATAAATCTTTTTCGAAACTGTGTAAAATAATATTTACTCACACAGCTAAAACATGCACTTCAAAATTAAACCCTTTGCTGGAAATCTGTGTATTGTGACTGAATCTAGTGCCTTCAAAATCAGTCTTCGTACACAGGAAAGACGGATGATTAAAACGATACACATTTTTGAACCTTTTACTAGGGATACCAAAGGGATTAGCTCGAAAAAGCAGAGATGGACAATATTTCAAGTTCGTAGTGAATTCATTTGAGAACTTGGTTTATTCTCCAATTTTATTGGAATATTTTATTATCGGGGTCTAATGACGAATGATGGTCCAGTTCCCATTATTCGATTGGAGACGTTCCCAACAAACCTAACAATACTCCTTTACTGGATAAAAACATTATTGAATTTCTCTATAATGCTACTCACACGCAATCAACGAAACAATAAATTATTATTCTCAATGCAGCTTTCTTCTAAAAACGTGTGTAACGCAAAAATTAGAATATTTATAGAACTCAATTATATTGAATTAATTGCTTTACAAAGGCAAGTGTATTGAACGGTAGGGCATACATTATGTTGACTAAGTACCGTTGCAACGCTACGACTGCATGTATCTAATTACTAGTCGGCTAATATTTCATTACATGATTGGAGGTCAATGCTCTACAATAAAACACAACGAACTGGATTGCAGGTATTAATTCTAAAATACAAGTCAGTTGTTTGGGTAATAATGGCTTCTTGGGTCGATGAGTTCCGAGAAAAGTGTGTTATAACTTTGATGCTATAGTATAATTTGTAGACGAATGCGAGCTAGACCGAGGGACGTGGTGCATCGCTAGTGCACGACTCGAAATGTTGAGGTTGGGAATACAATTTTAACAACATTAATACAGGAATAATTCAGAAAAAAGTTTGAATGAGGGAGCAACTTCTAGGTACTAGTAAGAAAACTTAGAAAATGTCAAATTTAATCGTTTAAAAACTTGAAATCGTGAAAATGGTGGGTGGAAGTTAAATCGTTATTGAGAAAGTTGAACAAAATATTAATTTATTAGAGATACGCAAGGGAAATTTGGGAAATCATTTGAAATTGTTTCATTATTAAGGAGGAATTTATCTGAAGAGATTAGCTTGGCAAAGCCGAAATTGTGACCGTTTCCAGCTCATAGTGATCCCCATTTTTTTTATGTAAATTTAAAAGTGTGCATTCGTTTTTAATTACTATTGGTAAATAGCCATCGATGATAATGTAGCCACGAAATTGATTTTCAACGACGACAATTCTTAGAATAATGAAGTTGCCTTTGATTAATTTTGTTGAAAGTCAGGTCTTGAATATTCCGTTATGAATATTCAATCACGCTAATGTGGCTACTTAGTCAGCTAATACACAGGTGCGCGGGAACAAGCAGACGTGCGCACCCTACAGCATCAGTTCCACGAACAAAATATTACACTAATAATGAGGAAACAGATTGAAGTAACAACTATTGTTGCCACTCGTTATTATACCATACAAATTAATATTGACTTGGTGTTCCTGGTTATCTAAGGTCATGATACTTTAAATCTATTGAAATACTCCTTTGCCTTTAACTTGTCACTGGATGGTATCAAATATCAATGCAATCTACACTACATGTTAGGGGAATATTATAGTTTTCTGTCTGACCCACGGCTGTGGACGTTTGCATTGTGTTCGCATAG
The DNA here is from genome assembly GCA_024449915.1 of Sweltsa coloradensis. Lineage (NCBI taxonomy): Eukaryota > Metazoa > Arthropoda > Insecta > Plecoptera > Chloroperlidae > Sweltsa > Sweltsa coloradensis. Next base: position 699,742 of record JAMZAV010000048.1, on the reverse strand, counting down.
CAATTCTAAATTCAAAATTCAATTTTTTAATATCAATAATATTCATGAGAGGATTATCTATGGTAAATAACAATACAAATAAAATAACGAAAACTTTTAAAGAGTTCGCACTGAATACAGACCCGGCGCTACCACCAAAATTATTATTTCGAATGGAATCTTCGAATGGTAATGATCTGTTCTTGTAGAAAACAAAATAATTGTTCATTACCATGCTATTCTTTAATTTCATAGTATGATGAGGACACGCATTTCTTGTCTTAGGAATTTGAAAACGGTGACTTTTGAGCCGTCCTAACAACGAGGTACATAATAAATTTAAAGTTGTTCTGAATCGGCTTTGTTGATTCTGGCGTTGATTCGCGAGTGTTCGCACTGTCCATACCACTGAAGCTATATTTCCTATTCAAAATATCAATCTTCGGTTGGTTATCGCTCACTCGTCGATTGCGTCGGGGCCTACAGGGTTGGCTTGGTCGCTTTGGTTCACTGTCCCCCACTGAAAATCAGTTGTGTGATTGAGTGGGTAGACTCTAAATACGGATTTATTTATTTAAATGAAATTTCCATACATTTTGTCACCCCACTGTAAGTCAAAAAGTATCCAGTAATTTCTCTGTATTCGTAACCTATTTCTAAAACTGTTTGCTTATGTTTCCCTTATTTAAATATATACACATGGTTGTACATGCTTTTAATACAATGTTTTAATGTTTTTTGTAATTCAGAAAAGGCATACATCTTGATTCTAGAGTGAGAAAATAGATATCTTCTTGGTGAAGCATGTATTGCAGCCACCTCTACGAATCCATGATGCATACAACCTGTTGAGTCCTATCTCTGTCCATATTAATTATGTAATTCCCTATTCCCCGTGCAACGCACGCGCGCAACGTGACAAAGCAACGCACTCGACGCCTCGTGCGTGACGTGCGTACTTGAGGGCGACACTCCCTGTACGCACTAAACGCACGTGCGCAAGACGCGTGACAGACGTGTCTATAGCTCTAGACAGAGTCAACCACCTTAACATATCACAAGACTCGTGTCTGTTGCCACAATACCAAATCTATATCAGAAAGTACTATCGGATCCGCGGTGGCACGTACGATAAGGGCGCTGGTCCGAAGTGTATGGTTGAACGAGGACGTGGGTTCGAATCCCACATTAGGCATGTTTTTTTTGTAATCGTCCTTCACCGTCATCTATTACCACTCTCGTCTCTAATACCCTTAGTGCATTAATAGAGACGTTAAGCAACAAAAATAATAAAATCACTAATGAATAGTTCAAATTTTTTATGTTTACCATTTTTATTTGCAATCGCGAGCTAAAGCTATACACTTGTATCATTTCAAAATATATTTTAATCTTCAATCCATCATAATTTATATTATAGGCCCAAAAATGTATATAATGTCCCCAATCACACAATCAAATAATGTGACATGCTTAGGCACAAGTTTAGGCACAAGCAAACTTGGAAAAATTAAGAAAAGCCTTCTTACATATTTTTCCAACATTTTGTTGAAGAACATGCTACACTTCGTCACATTACAAACAATTAGTGAAGTAATTGGGGAAGAAGCTTGGAAGAATGTATAAACTAATTAAAATATATGTAATTTTCTTCAATCATTAAAAAAGCCTTCTTTCACAATGTTGTCTAACCTTTAGTATGCTTGACTACCCATGCAGTAAGAATACATCAACGAACAACCCCTTGTGTGGCCCGCAGCATGATAGTCTACCGGCACGCACACGCACACGCATCAACATTCCTCACTCCCATCCCATCTCATCCTACTCACGTAGTCGTATTCTACGACCCATTGTGTCCACTCAACGTCTAAGATGTACCCCTCTTGTCCTTGACAACATATAAGGTCATACGAGTGCATTCTTATCATTCCCCAGACCACGAGACATGCAACTGATTAGGTCTTGCATGGTAATGGTAATCAGACAACTTCTCTCTCTCTCTCTCTCTTTCTTTCTCCCACCCCCATACTCTTCCTTGGAATGCTGACTAGTTATTGTAACCTAGATCTCACTTTGTTTCATAGGAATATCATCAAGTTATTATTACTTTCTGAGATCACAGTTTAGTTTAGAGGTGAACCATAAATGTGTAACCTAGATTTCACTTTATCCCCCACAATTTTGAATGTAGAGAAAGAATAATCAAAACTGAATGACATCAATACATACATAAAATATATATTCTTTTTGGACATCAAGTGCCACTGAAATCCTTATATAAGAAATAACATCACTTAAAAACAAAAAATTATGTATGTATTTAATTTTTAATTTATTATTGTTTTCTGTCATTATCACACAAGCCAAAATTTACAAAATGAAACAGGAAAGCAGGCCTTTGAGGCCCATCCACCGCAGGGATTCTGTCCCATACTTAACATTAAAAAACAATATAAAAATTAATTGTAATAAATGCATGAGATGAGTGATAATTGTTTAATTATAAATGATAGAGAGAGAGGTTGAGGTTAACGATAAAGACGAAACCTACATTTCACATAATTATCCACAAAAATGTGGGTTGTAGAACATTATTAAAATTGTATCTTGGAATTCACCGAAAAGAATAATAGAAAATGGATAACATCAATAAATACTACTTTTTTGTACATCGAGTGCCACTGTAATTCTAATATGAGAAATGCTCATAAAAACATATTATCGAAACAAAATATATAAAGTTTCAGTGATAAGTTAACTGACAATAATAGTGTTGGGTAAGGCTAGTACTCAATTAAAGTGAATTTTGAGAATTTATCACGTTATAAAATATGACTTTTTGATTTTTTAATATTATATTGACAATGGGGTTTACGGCCAGAATAATGGTTATTATTGTAGTGGTTTATGGTACATGTTCTTTATTGGTATTGGTATAATTTACTAAGTTAGTGTTTAACAACTTTTTTTTGAAAGTATATCCCGCCTTGCAGAAGTTCTCTCTCTCTCTCTCTCTCTCTCTCTCTCTCTCTCTCTCTCGAAGTAACGCAGTAACCACGCATGAGGCGTTCACCAGCTCTGATAAGCATACACACATGCAAAGTTGCAAACAACATTATCTATAAACCACTCATTTCGTTGCCATTAATTGTGCCGCCTGACATTTTCTCCTAGTCTTCCTGTACCCAGGACAAGATTGTGTGATTGTGGGTGGTGTTCTTTACCGACAGAGGTGACTTAAGGGGTTAACGACAGACTCTGATTCAAACGATTGCGAGTTTGATTCTCAACGCAAACTAACTGGAATGCAGAATGATTTCAACAACGATGGTTTGAGTTGAATCATGGATCAATTATTTATTCCTTATACATCACTGTGTTATTATCATGTAACATATTGCTCTTCACTATTCATTATTTTTAGCTGTGCTGAAAGTAAATAGATTTGAGAAGATTTGGCTAAAACGAAGTGTATTTAGAAATGTCACTGTTCAAGTCAAACCACAACAATCGTACAATAGATTTCCTCTGAAAAAATACAAATGCAAGTGTATCTACCCAAACTATTTATGTCCTAAAATTACTATTTCATCACCTGAAAATTGGAACTTAAACTTACGGTCTACTCTAAGGTGAACTTAGAATGAGTGTTCTGAAAAAGTATGTTTTTCCTCAAAAGTGAAACATGCCAAAAATTTGACAAATTAGTTTCTTCGAGTTCTGCATTTTTAAGATTTTTAGTATTTTTTAAATATTGTTTTCGTGATTTTTAAGGAATTATGGAATTTTTTGGATATTGAATAAAAGCTACACCTTTTAAGCAAAGGGTTTAAATTATAAGTGCATTCCTAAAACTACTTTTTTTCTGAATTTATTCGCATATTTTGGATTTTGTGTACCTCAAATATCTGCAATACAGGATACCTGCCTATCACATTTCCGGGACAAACTATTTTTTTCGTTTTAGCTGTTTTTTGCAGATGTGTATTTTCAATGCCATTTGTACCGTTGGCCAGTTTTTTATGAAACACAAAACAATCGGGGTATAAATAAAAATCCCTTTTGTTTACCCACATTTAAATTACAAAGCTGATGTACACAATTGAGGCCCCAGAGACTGAAATAGTTAATAGAATAGAAATTAGAAAAGTGTAAAATTAATAATTTCCAGTGTGCACATCTTGCTAAGAATTTGTTTGGTAATCTTTCTTGTAGCCAATGAGTATATTATCTTATTGACAATGCTGACGAAGAAGTGACGAAGAAGGGTGTAGTTTTCTTGTCTTACGTATTATTTTTAGAACTCTCATTGTAATTGTATTATTATACTCTTTAAAGAGCGTGTAGTCCATAATTTTTTACTTATATGCTCTAAAAATTCATATTACCCCCTAAAAGTATCGTAAACAAAACCAATGAGCTAAGATGTGGCTTCATTTCGTACAGCAAAGCAAACAGCCAGGATCGTCCATTACCTTTTAGAATAAATCACTTAACTTCTCAGAGATAAACTAGTCTGTCTCATATAATTATACTCAATTAAAATGCCTAATTATTTAATTACTTCTGGACATCGTCTCGGGCGAACAATAAAGTCTAAATGTTCATTAGACTGTGCACTAGCTCTATAAAGTTCGTTTGTTCTCCGTGTAATTGCTCGACGATCGCAACTAGCCTATATTGCAACATGGCTTTATGGGTCTGTAAATAATGTTTCCCTGGCTTTATTCTCTGTAAGACTAGGCATATAAAAATACCAAGGGACATCGGCGGAAAGACTTAAACAAAGAGGATGACGGCTTACAAGCAATACATGTCGTATTAAAGTCGTTAAAGCTGGGGTATTAATGTGTGCCGTGGATAGCTTAAAAATACATACGTCTTGCGTTGAGACATAACTATTTAGCATTTGTTTGCATCCAAATTTTGCAACAATGGCACATTTTACTTTCTTATTTATTTTGTATTTTTCTGCATTTTCTGAATATACTTATAGAAATAAAAGTAGAGAAATTCCGAAGATAATAGACAGTATTTAATATTTCTGGATGTAATTAGTCGGAAAACGAGCCCGTAAAAAATAACTACTCACAATTACCATCAATAATGTATATTTATAATGGCAATACAGTTAAAAAATTGAAGCAAATTAAAGCTGACAGTTGTGAAAAAAGTTTTATTATAAAATCTTATCAAATTTAAGCTTGATTTGGCAATATTTTCTTGAAATTACGTATCTCCTTATATATCCGTTAGAAAATTTTGAAGGAATAGAATAAATAAAATACAAAATTACGAGAAAATCGAATGTTATACTTAAATAATATAGATTTCTAAATTCATATTTAGAGTCTACCCACATAGTCACATAACTGATTTTCAGATGGGAACATTAAATTTAAAGCAGACCAAGCCAACCCTGTAGGCACCGACACCATCATTTTTAAATAGAACAATTGTAGGAATGAATCAATGCCCGCAGCAAACTGAAGAATCCTCGGAAAATGTAAGAAGGTTGGAGGATATGATTTGGACTGATGTAGATTTGATTTGATTGATTTTGATGTTGCTTTGTGATGGTATCTTGATGTAATATAAGATAGAAGAAATGAATGTGAATGTATTTTTTGATACAATTTTAAATGTAATTTGGAACTTGTACCATGTAACCACATTTTGCAAGATATAAATTTGTAAATATCGACGAGCAACTGACGACAGAGACCGGTATATTTAAGTAGGAAACACTGATCAATCAATCAAGCTGGACACGAATCCACCCGCGGACAATGCCAGAACCAACAATTGGCTGATTCGGAACAACCTAGGAATTATTATTATATTAACTCACATTTTAAACTTTCGCGGCCCGTTAATATTAAATCAAAGGTGTAAGAGTTTCGGGTTATTTCACCGCGTCGCGAGTAAACATTGTACGTACCTCGACGTTTCGTTACCTCTGTGGGTAACATATTCACGAGAACTGAGGCTGATTAGTTTATTATATTATTATTACTGGCGATTATATTTTCATAGTGTTACAAGTTTCTTATTTTTCTACGAATTTGTTTAAAACACAATTAGCTTAGATATCTAGTAAAACGCTAGTGTAAAGTGTAAAGTCCACTCACTTGAAGAGGTTCTCGGCCCCGGCTCTCAGACGCAACTCCTTGTTTAATCTCCTGGTTTAGCTTGGAGCGCTTGTTCTGGAGTTTCCCGCGGCATGTCGCTATCCGGGGGTCGGAGCCCTGCGGACAAACAACACGGAGTTAGTATACAATAATACAACACACTCACTAGTTGCCATATAATATATATACACACAACTTGAGTTAACAAACAATCTAACACAAAACACATTAGTTTGCACACATTTGTCCCTATCTGGTGGTCGGAGCCATGGACAACTCAATCAGGTTAGAACATAATACTAAACGATACCATACCAAACACTCACTAGTTGGTGTACAATTTTACACGAAACACACTACAGTTTGCATCGGCCAACAATCTTATTAAAATCATCATCATCATCGTCACCACCCCCCTCCCCCTCCTCCTCCTACTCTCATTGTTGTGTGACAGTGAACCCAGAATCTCCGGATTTACATCTAACCAAATAAGAAACTGGGGCTGCGACAAACCTTTACTAAATAACTAGGTCGCTTATGTTAAATACCATGTGATAATAATTATTAGTCAGTAGTTGATAAGTTACCAATTTACATTGCTTACGAAGTTCGAAATTTTGCCGTAATTTGTTAATGCTTATACAAGAATTTTGATCTCTAAAATAATACAAAATTGGCGGGTACAATGCTGAAGAACCTTTTATGTTTACTTTAGCTGTCTCAAAGTTGTAACGCATTACTTTCTGGACCCGGGTAGAATTGGCCAGAGCATGGCTCTGCTAATCGTACAAGGCGATTCAACGAGAAAAAGTCCACCCTCGCCAAACATCAGCTAGTTAGTGCGAAGTATCTTACTCCCAAACTAGAGGCGAGCTCTGGCAATCGTCGTCGGGGAACCTTGCACCCCTTCCCTTGGACACCCTCGACGACGATGACGACTAATTACACCACGAACTATGACAAAGACAATGACGACCGCGACGTGAGAACCCCTTTCCTCCCTTATCCGTGGTGGTTACTACCAGCATGGGCTCCTCCTACCCACCCCTTAGGCTAGAGTGGTCTTATGACTATACATTGCGGTCTGCGGTCCTTTCCAAATAAACAAAAAACTTAATGTGCGTAATTTTTGTTTTTTATTTTTTATTTCGTTTTCACAATAATTTGTGTAATTTATACAAAACGGTACATATAATTGGGTAAAGGCCAATAAACCGAAACAAACGTATGTGTGCAATATCCTTTAGTGTCGTCTATGCGTGTACGCAGGAACCCCAAGGATTGACCTATACGCACCAACGCACAGCTAAACAAAACGTGGTTGATCAATCGAATTAAACTCAAGAACAATAAACTGCGTGATTCGCCTGGACATGTGTCGTAATCTGCATAAAACATATCCTTTTCAACTGTGCCTTGACCGGCGACTGGGAGTGAAGTGGAGATAATAGAAGGGTATCTGACCCTTGACCTTGGCGTTGAGGTGACGTGACATGATGCAATCTGACGCGAAGTCATGATTCTCCTTAAAACCATCACATTGTTAAGTTTACAAGTTGAGTTGTTTTGACTTTTCTAAATTTTGAATCCACAAGAAAACATCACGTTTGCTCACGCTCTGATGTCTCAATCTTCTACTCGCCTATCTTTATTGTTTTTCTATTTACCAGCTCATAAAAAATCATACGTGTATTAATTTTACCAAAAAATAACGAAATTAATAGATTTTCGATACTGTTAGTGGGTATAAAATTGTTTACACTTCACATCGTATCTTGACTTATTATTTTTGTTAATATTATTTATAGGTTTCAAAACAAAACAAATCCCTAGACTAGTAATCCGTGAAAAAGTTGTTTGTGCTTTTTTGTTTGAATTCTTGCTACAGATGTAACAAAGACATTTAAAAGTACTTAGTATATACAATAATAATAAAATAAAATAAATAATACTTTTAAAAATTCAATCCAGAAGTTATTAAAACTCTCTCGGTGGCTTAGGGGTAGTTTCCGACCGGCAATTGAGAGACCCGGGTTCGATACCCGGCTGAGATGAATTTAGTAATTTCTAAATTAATAAGCCCATACTTTTAAAATAGTTTTGATTCACTCGAACGCGATTGATCCAATGTGTCAGGTCTGAGGAACAATGTTTACGTCTGACCGCGCCCCACCTGGGGCGACGCCCCAAGCCCCGTGCGGTTACCGACCTCTTACCTGCCGCATCACCGGGAGTAATTAGCCGACTAAAACAACTGACCCACATGATCCCAGGTAAACAACACGAGGTAGGTAGCTGTAACACGTCGTGTACGTGCGACTTGCGAGTCACACCCACTATATACAGTAGTTGGTAATTACTAGGAAAACGCTTAAGTCCCGCCGCGTTAATGGATGAGCTTTTTAGTAAGTTTTTAGTTTGCGTAGGACCACTTTTCCTTTGCAAGTGCTTTTTGAATGCATTGTAGGTGATTGTTGTCAAGTTTCTATTGTTTAATTGTTATTAAAAACCTAAAAAAATCACATTAAAACCTTTATTCTATGGATTCTGGCTAACTTTTTCAATTTATTTTTTAAAAAGCTATACATCACCATTACCTTAATGTCCATGTGAAATATGAACGTTGTAGCCCCATTCGTTTGGTCAGAATAGGCCCAAATGTCACGAAAATATCGCACTAAAAATCGAAAAAATCGTAAAAGTACGATATTCATGATCAATATTTCTTCGATTGTACCCAAAAACGTGGCACATCTAAGTTCAGAGATTTCGAAGGTCCCATCAAATTTTTATTAAGATCGCATATGCCGTTTGCCAGGTAGCGTGCGAACAAACAGACAAAAGAACAAAAAAACAAACAAAAAAAAACAAACATTGGAGCTAAATTTTTTGAGGGGTCAGTGAAATTGAAGTCTTCGCTTCTCTCATCCAATTAGTTTATAGTAGGGATGGGATTTGATGGTTCAAATTCAATTTTGGTAAATGAACGGTTAAAATAAGTAAAATTAACACGTACCGGTACGGTTTTATGAATATAATTTTTATTTCAATTCATAAATTTTTGATGTTTATAATTTAAAAACTTAAAAAATCATATTAAATTGCATTTCATCACCATCTCTTAGTTTAGTTCTATCCTCATTGAAGATCCCTCTCATACACAAAGCTACAATCATTGTTAATTTTTAAAGAAATACACAAGTACGTTTTACCTGTTGGGTCAATTGACATGGTGCCGTCTTGGTTTATAGTCTCGCGGTAATGAATTTAAGTTAATTGAGCTATAAAACAGTTCAACACAGTATAGCCATATTATTTTAAGTCACCGCATGAAATTTGTAAACATCGAATAGAATTGTTATTTCTATGTAAATGAAGTGTACAATTTTTTAAACTTAAAAGATACTTTTAAAATATAATAGAGTTCAATTTGACAGGTTTTCACAAATATAAAACAGGTTTAAATTTTGGATTTAAAATTCATTGGTCTCTTATTTATTTATTCATTTATTTATATCGCAAAAAGAGCTATGATGTTTCAGGGAAGCTTTGCATGACTTTATTTGGTTCAAAATAGTCCGGAATGCAGTCACAAATTGGTCTTATAAGTCAAGAGGCTAAAAACACAGTTTCAACCTTTCAGTTATGCTCCTCAATTCCTAGAAATCATTACCAATTCTCCACAGGTCCTTGCCCTGCTAAAGAACCTATAACATATGTGTTATACCCACTCACTCTGACACATCCGAATACAATAATAACAAAAAACTTCCCTATCGCGTAACCCAAATGACAGCAGAGTTGCATTGCATCTGAAACTAATCGCAATGGCGTCTGGAATGCTCAGCTACTTTTTCTACCCAATCGTCTCAAGAAATCCCTGGAAGAGAACGTTTACTACTTAGTAATTTATCTCTTATAATAACAGAGAATTGCAAGTGTTTATATTGTCTTAATGTGGCTATTAAACAGCCTGAATTAAGTCATAGAATAATATATATATCATGATCTTCTTAGTTAAATAGCATTGTATAATTAACCGTCAATGATGGTTCAATCTGGCGTGCCATTAAAGTGGATTTACTTGTTGAGATAGGCTAAAAACTTGTAAAAACACTCTTTTTATGGCTACGTCTATTATGTAGTTTGAGACGTGGAAGAATAAACGTATTTTAAGTGTTTATTTGAACCCCTTTTCGGATAAAAACTTGTTAGATGCGACGTTTATGTTTATAACTACTATTATCATAAAATTTTAGAGGTGAAAAATTAAATACAATAATTTTCTGCCTTCTTCACGCGTTTGGGCCGACGGACTAAATAATAGGTTATTATAATCTATTCGAGTCTTCTAAAGCGTGATTTTTTAAGGAATAATTTATTACTTATTTCATTTGCATATCGCTCTTGTATCCATTATTCTTTTAGTAGTCTAATTATGTTGATAATAGGAGATTTCCTTGTGTTTTGGGCAATAAACACTTAACATTAAATATTTAACAAGTTAATGTTTATTACATTATTTTATTATGTTGTTGTTGTATACTATTTGAATATGATCTCCCTATGAATAGTAGGCTCAACTAATGAAGTATTTGTTAGCAAAACATCCATAAACGAGGATGTACTTAAGATTTTACGTTATTACTTATTATATGTAGCGTTTATACTTACAGTGTTGGCTCACGACTAAAGTGTATATCTTGGAAACCGCTTTGAACCTAATATGAGTTGAACTTAATATTATAGGCACTATCATGAGAGTAAAATTAATTAATTCTTAAATATAGTTATAACATTACTATTATTCAGCCAAGTTGATCAAAATTTAGTCTGACATTCTTTTAAAAAATATATAAGTTATTCAAAAACAAATATATTATAATGCAACTTTTCAATAATAGCAAGGCGCTCATGCTATTGTGGAAAGTAAGTCTTCATTATCTCATTGAAAGATGTAATAACATTATGTAATATCATCATTACAGCCTCAATGAGTCAACACGTTCGAAAAAGCTCTAATTTTTTGTCGACCGTTCTTGTGATCTAAAACACCTGCGATGAATGAATGCGATTTCCGGTAATAAGAAGTGAAAGTTACGAAATTAATGGTATTATTAAATTCCTATCCAAACCCCGTATTTAATTCACGTAAGTTATGTAATCTGGGCCAAAGTGAATGCAAAGCGAACCTCAAGACGGGACGATGTTATCTTGTGTCGTTTAGTGAGGAAATTGGTTATTATGAGATACAACAATTAGGGATGGATGAAAGGCGATTGTTTTGGTTCGATTCCTTGAAAACGTGCGGTAATGTTAGAGTAATTTAGAGGGTTATTCAACAACTAAATATGTAAATTGAGTTATTAACTAAAATGTATGTAAAATGGCGGTGCCTTTGTTTTGGAAAGGGTCGCAGCTTTGGGTTTCAGTCAGGGCTGAGGACTATAGTACGTTGTTTTTATGACTAGGAAAACGCTTAAGTCCCGCCGCGTTGTTGGATGAGCGTAATTGGTGCATTGAGCTGCCATGTGTTATGCGAATTTTCTGTTGTTCTGTGGCAAAATCATTACTTAGTTGAATTTTTTTTAAATTAAATTAAATGAAATTAAAATTAACATTGTAATTGTTAAAAAAATCGTAAAATTGCGATTTTTATAAGCAATACTTTCTCGATTGTGCTCAAATTTTACACTAATATATTACTTCATAAAATAAAGGTTCAGCGAAAAAATCATTACAATCGGATAAAGCATGTAGGTGTTATAAGTCAAAGAATTGTTTAAAAAAGAAAAAACCTGTAAAATTTCGATTTTTATGATAAATATTTTTTTAATTGCGCTCAAATTTCACAAGAATATCTTAATTCATAAAATAAAGGTTCTGTGCAAAAATCATTAAATCGGATAAAGCATATGTATCGAGAAATTTTTTAAAAATTGAAAAAAATCGTAAAATTGCGATTTTCATGAGAAAAAATTTTCCAATTGCGCTCAAAATCGTGGCAGTTCTAAGTTCAGAGATTTCGAAGGCCTCCATAAAATTTCATCGCAATCGGAGTATCGGTTTAGCCGGAATCGTGTAGACAAACAGACAAAAATACAAAAAAAAGAAAGAAAAGAAAACATTCCGGATTTTTTTCTCCGGTGTAGTGAAATGGAATCTTCGCTTCGCTCGCTACGCTCATCCAATGATAAGGTTGGTGAAAGAACTTTAGTGGGAACTTAATTTAACCTTGCTTGTATTTCATAGTTGGTAAACGATAGCTATTGTATCTTTAATGTGTTATCTCTAAATTGTTATATTCCTATTTCCTATCATTGTGTTCTAGAATAGTATCGGCCTCATGTTATACGATTATTTAGGCACACAAATATACCCTGACTGCAATGTATCTGTAATTTAACAATAATACATGTTGCATTGAAATGGAGTTACACGTGACCTGAACTTTTAGCATCATCCAATGAAAAGAGGGTCTTTAATCCTTTGAATGAGAATTTAAGAAGGAATAGGACACATTTGGCAGTTGGCACATAGCTATTCGCACGGCCAGGAAGCATCCGATGTATATGAAACTTTGAAAAGTTGTCAATAAAAGCATACATGGACAGCCCTACAGTCATAGATTTTCAAAATTTGTATTAGTCAGACAGGAAAAAAAAATACGAATATAGTCTACTTTGGACTTTTTAACAAAATCAAAAATCATGAAAACTAATTTATTTTTTATAAATTATTTAAAAACAAATTTTAGAAATGTGTTACTGCAGAGCCTTATTTCCACTTTCGTGACATATGTTCAAAATTTCAAACACCTGTGGTGTCAGTCGGCCGAGCGAACAGCAATTTGCCTAAAACGCATGTATTATACTCAATTAACTGGGTTTACTAGCATATTAATTTAATTATGAAACCTTTTCATCAATTTCATAGTTGAAGAAGGAGGAAAGGGATGGGATCTGGTACATTGCAAAATGCAATCGGACAAGATGACGCGAGAAGTCGACTTACCACGTGGCTGGTCGGTAGGTCATTTAATCACTGTTTGCCTCAGCGTCACGGTGGCTTTTATAATACAATGAATCCAACACTCCATGCTTTGATAGGAGCAAGAAGGTGCGGTTAAACACAAGAATAGCTCAATTTCTAGGCGGTCATTTCCTTTGTCATTGAAGTAAGCTTGGGGAGTTTTGCAGTGTAACGTTGTAAAAACTTACAGAAAGGAACTTTGGTCTCTGAAGAGATTTTCAATTAACGTAGTTGATGCCATTAATGCTCTAAGACACGTGAACTACACACACAGAGTTACGGAACAAAATATCTTGTCTAACTTTGAAATATCTTCAATGCTATATTACCTGTACGGATTCAATCTAAATAAATACATTGTTGTAGGAAACCCGCTCAAGGAGGACTTTTTATGGTAACTAAAATGTAAGGTATCAATCGCACCATTCGACTATCTGATCAAGAATTATTATTGTTTAAACATTGTGCAAGTTTAAAATTTTCATGTCATAAACAGAAAAAATCCTCTACTGAGATATTAGTTGTATGACTGAGTGTGTAGTCTCTAAAAACGAATTTATTAATTCAAAGCTACACTTTTCCTGTTTGATTTGATATTGTAGCTCTGTAATGAGTAGAATTTATTAAGGAGACCACTTTTGCGTATTCTCGAATTGTATACAAGGTTTCAAGTAAAAACAACAACTATTAAATAGAATTAGGACATCCGCCCGGCCGCCAGTTAATTAATGTATTTATAAACCTTTCCTGTTGGCATCGAATAATTTGTAGCTATTCCATTGTACAATCAATGGCGACTGGTTTGTATATATTCCGAAAACGAATTGACCCGTTAAAATAACTTGTATCCTAGCATAGAATTAACCGTTTCCTACCGGATTCCATCGCAGACGAGCATTTAATACTATGCGGATTGATCCACAACATGGACTGCGTTCTCGTGCCGATAACATCTACAACTTAGGACAGAGTTCCGCTGAAGTTTCGACAACATTTTTCTACTCGGCCAACTCCGGGAACGAGACGATGAAAAACGATTGCATTCTGTAAGTCCGGTTCACACGTGGTGGTGACGTGACGTTTAAGCCAACTTGTAAGATGCTCACCAGTCTGAATCTTAACAAGCTCAAACCAATCAAGGAGCGGAAGAAGAATTAGAAAAATAAAATATGTGTGTGATTATTTGGTAGCGGTACTGGAGCTTAGCAGGTTCGCCTCTTGTTCCCGCATTCAATATAATGGAAGCGCAGGGTAATGAATGATCAATCTTTTTGTGGGGGCTACTCACCCCTTATCCCTAGGATCACCAAAATAATTCTGTATCATCCGTGTGAAGGTCGAAGCCAACAAAAAACTCGAATGACAATCGGACGTCATGTTCGGGTTTTTACTTTTTATCGTGAGCCGGACAGACGGACGAACAGAAAAGAAGTGCTAATGTGGGAGCTTTGCCTTCTAATATTCATCACTATCAGTAGAAGACATTGTCGCACGCTGTTCATTTCAGTAGTGTTGAATATTCTTGTGAGTGAAGAAGAAGATACTTCTCTTTTGACCTAAATAACCAAACAAAATTCTAATTGGATGAGCGTAGCGAGCGTAGCGAGCGAAGCGAAGATTCCATTTCACTACACTGGAGAAAAAATCCGGAATGTTTTTTTTTTTTTTTTTTTTTTCTTTTTTTTTTTTTTTTTTTGTATTTTTGTCTGTTTGTTAGCACGATTCCGGCTAAACCGTTACTCCGATTGCGATGAAATTTTATGGAGGTCTTCGAAATCTCTGAACTTAGAACTGCCACGTTTTTGAGCACAATCGAAAAAAAAATTCCCATAAAAATCGCAATTTTACGATTTTTTTCGATTTTTAAAAAATTTCTTCGATTTATAATACCTACACGCTTTGTCCGATTGTAATGATTTTTTCACAGAACCTTTATTTTATGATATTATATATTCGTGGAAAATTTAAGCGCAATCAAATAATTATTTCTCATAAAAATCGCAATTTTACGGGGTTTTTCTTTTTTAAAACAATTCTTTGACAAATAACACCTACATTCTTTATCCGATTGTAATGATTTTTTCACAGAACCTTAATTTTATGAATTCATATATTCGTGTAAAATTTGAGCACAATCGAATAATTATTTCTTATGGAAATCGAAATTTTACGATTATTTTCTTTTTTAAAATTACGAAATTAAAAAAAATTAAAATTTAAGTTTATGTTTTTATTAAATTAAATTAATTTTTTATTAAATTAAATTAAATTTTAAAAATATCTTCAACTTAGTAATGATTTTTTCACAGAACTACAGTAAATCCGCATAACATATGGAAGCTCAATGCACCAATTACGCTCATCCAACAACGCGGCGGGACTTAAGCGTTTTCCTAGTAATGGACAACCATACCTCGTAGCTGGTACTGTCTAGTTTTCCAACCAATATAACATTGTTCACGGTCATACGGTCATGTATAGCATTTTGGTTAACAACGTACTGTAAAGCTTTTCACTTGGTCTCATATAGATTCAAAGTTATTTGCAAACACAAAAATCAATCATATAACTATTAAAAATCTTTCTCGATTTGGTTGATCGGGAAACACTCCCGTGGGTGTAAAATCTATCAGAAATCACGAATCATAAAATGATTAGTTTTAAATCATGTTAACTTTTTGGATGAGCGAAGCGAAGACTTCAATTTCACCGACCCCCCAAAAAATTTTTTTCTTTTTAAAACAATTCTTTGACAAATAACACCTACATTCTTTATCCGATTGTAATGATTTTTTCACAGAACCTTAATTTTATGAATTCATATATTCGTGTAAAATTTGAGCACAATCGAATAATTATTTCTTATGGAAATCGAAATTTTACGATTATTTTCTTTTTTAAAATTACGATTAAAGAAAAAAGATTAAGATTTAAGTTTATTTTTTATTAAATTAAATTAATTTTTTATTAAATTTAATTTAATTTTAAAAATATCTTCAACTTAGTAATGATTTTTTCACAGAACTACAGTAAATCCGCATAACATATGGAAGCTCAATGCACCAATTACGCTCATCCAACAACGCGGCGGGACTTAAGCGTTTTCCTAGTAATGGACAACCATACCTCGTAGCTGGTACTGTCTAGTTTTCCAACCAATATAACATTGCTCACGGTCATACGTCATGTATAGCATTTTGGTAAACAAAAGCTTTTCACTTGAGTTATTTGCAAACAAAAAAATCAATCATATAACTATTAAAAATCTTTCTCGATTTGGTTGATCGGGAAAACACTCCCGTGGGTGTAAAATCTATCAGAAATCACGAATCATAAAATGATTAGTTTTAAATCATGTTAACTTTTTGGATGAGCGAAGCGAAGACTTCAATTTCACCGACCCCCCAAAAAATTTAGCTCGGGTGTTTTTTTTGTGTTTTGTTTTTTTTTTTTTTTTGTTTTTTTTTGTCTGTTTGTTCGCTCTCTACCGGGCAAAAGGCATATCCGATCTTGATGAAAATTTTAGGGGACCTTCGAAATCTCTAAAACTTAGACTTCCCACGTTTTTGGGTACAATCGAAGTACATTCATCTACATTATTAATTATTCACAGTACATTTAGACCTATTTTTGATCGTGAGGTAATAAATTATTCGACTTTTCATTTCCAAGCATAGTTCAAGGTTTCTGTGAGTATAAACCTCCGTGATCAAGTAACGATACTTTACTCATAGTCGTTCATCTCGGTCGAAAGTTGGGCTCAACTTGGGGGGCAAGGGCTAACCCATACAATTCGGTTCTACACATCACGGAGCATGTATTGTTGGATATTTGAAGGAAAAATTTCACTGCTAACAATACGTCACGACGCTTCAAAGATGGCCGACGCTTCATTTCTAACGCCGCACATTGACTTACTTAACCAAAATAAATGTTAGAAAAATAATTGCAGACACTTAATGTTACTTGGATTCGATTCATAAGAAAATTTACAACAATACAAATGCAATTTAAATAAAAATACAACAATGGAATAGTCAGTTATAGGTCGAAATAGACCTCGTGAACCCACTTTTTCCTCACTTTTTCCTAACGGACATCTCAAGTGTACAATATCGATCCGAAATTTTGAAAAAAATCACTAATGTGTGTTATCATATTGGCAACAAGATGGCTATAACAGAATTTGTATATAGTAGAATTTTTAACCTCAAATAATAACAAAACTAAATTGCGTGTATTCTCATTCTCATTAAATACCCTGTGATTTGCACATATAGTGCAGTCCCTAGCCAAAAGACCAGTAGGAATTTCAACCTGGATGGATTTTATCTTCTGATCCTGTTAGGGTGTATCTTAAGGATAGAAAAAATCTTGGGTAGACACCTGTCGTTCCGGGCCTAAGTTTTTTTACGACGCCATCTTCTTTTGGGCATATGCATATAGTACACGCTCTTGGTTTTCATACATTTTCTATGCTTTTTATTTCAGCTGTAACAAATCTGAAGTAGCATTTGGATTCTCTATGAAATTATTAAATAAATGATATAAATTTGGTCATCCTGGGAACATAATGGGATTTTTTATAGAAAATTACATACTATAAGTCATGCAGATAAGTGATACGGATTGTTCGTTTATGATAGACATATTAAATTAGGCACACGATATTAGGAATGTAACTGGAAAATGATTTGAATGTAGGGCTATCTTATTATTGTCCCACGACACCAATAGAGGCCATTTACAAGATGGCGACAAAACATTTTTTTAATTTTTAAATATGGAGATTGAATGTTGAAATTTGGTAAATACATAGAACATGCCATTGAAAAATGACTTTTGAATAGGGTCATATCAAACTAACAGAGTGGCACCATTGGCGGCCATTTTAAAAGATGGCCCACGTAAATTGAATGATACAATTTTGTTATTAGGTACACATGTAGGGCACGCCATTGAAAAATTACGTTTTATGTGTAATATCAATTCAATACTTTTTAGAAACAATGTATAGCTGCTCCATCGAAAGAATGCAGATGCTAGCGGCATCGTCGGGGCCGGATGGGCCAATGAGCGATCAGTATTTTAAATAAGGGGCCGCTGATTGGCTAGAACTAGCCGGCCAGTGTGACGTCACCATCTGCAAACATCCGATGGAGCAGCTATAGTATGTGGATCTGCTACCGCATATCTACATTTATTGATTTGGCATTAAAAACTGTAATAATAATACTATACTTATAATAAAACACGTGTTTTTCGTACATATTGAAGACAATTGACTTGTTTCTATAGCACATAGTCTAATCTTGTTAATGAATTTTAAATATTCTTATTCTTATTTTTATCTATTGTCAACAAGGCAAGCCCCACGAGTGCAATACAATTAACATACATGATACATAATACTTGTAAAATGAGAATGAAAATGTTTATGTTCCCATTAATTTCGTGTAATTAAATTCTCGTCTGTAAAAGGCGATAGTCCAGTAAATGACTATTGTTGGTTCAAAATTTGGTTTCTCTAAGTTGATCCGTTTGGGACCCACAACTTATTGGATGAGCGTAGCGAGCGAAGCGAAAACTTCAATTTCACTGACCCCCAAAAAATTTAGCTCCAATGTTTTTTTTTGTTTTTTTTTTGTTTTGTATTTTTGTCTGTTTGTTAGCAGGATTCCGGGCAAACGGCATAAGCGATCTTGATGAAATTTTGAGGGGACCTTCGTTTTCTCTGAACTTGGAGGTGTATTGCTTTTGGGTACAATCGAAGAAATATTTCTCATGAATATCGTACTTTTACGATTTTTTCGATTTTTAATGTGATATTTTCGTCACATTTTGGCCGATTCTGACCAAACGGGTGGGGCTACAACGTTCATATTTCACATGGACATTAAGATTATAGTGATGTAGTACCTTTTGAAAGAAAAAATTGAAAAAATTAGCTAGAATCTATAGAAATAAAGGTTTTAATATAAGTTTTTCAATTTTTTTTTTTTGTATGGGTTAGCCCTTGCCCCCAAGTTGAGCCCATTTAGGCCTTTCGCCGTCGAGAGAACGACTATCATTCAGACTTGGAGATTACGCCAAGATAGATTATAAGGTATAATTAGATCAAGAATCATTACCGCGGTGTAATAGTACTTATAGTTACTATAATCACTAAAGATATTTGTTACTATAATAATTATTAGTTACAAGATTACTGAGTCGGCGAGTCAATGAACATTAGTAGTGAGAAACTCAGAAACCAGTCAAAGTTTGATGCCGGGTGAGGTCATCCAGTTACTTAGTCACAATAATTAAACTCGTTACATATTAAGAAGTTGATACGTAACCTGAGAATATAAGATGTAGAAAACTGATGTTTAAACACATAACAATCTAGAAAATTCTACAAATTTCGTTTCTATTGAGTATACAAACACAAACTCAAACAAAAAGTGGAGTGTGTTCGTTATGTGGGGTTGACCCACAAGTCTTCTTGCGCCGGTACAAAATATTACAGGCTCAGAAATACCTCTAGTAAATACTAAAAGACAAAGTGGAGAGCGGCAATTAAAAACGCATCATCTGATTATAGTCGGAGCAGAAACTAATTCAACCCTCGAAAAGGTAAGGGGTAGTTTTTTTAGGGAGAAAACCCGGGGCCTCCAAATTTATTTGAATGGTCTACAAAATCGTTTTTCCGCTTGGGGTGATCCAGCTACAACACGTTGCAAGTAAACTAGAAGTGTTCAAGAACCGATGTGCATGTTGAACGAGAACATTCTTAACGTATTTTGCGAGATCTTCAATCACTCAAATTGTGTGCAACTTTACATGTCGTTTCTGAACAAAAAAATAAAATCTTACAAAAATAATACTTGATTGGATATTGCTTAACGTCTAAAATCGTAATTCATTATTTAGGACTATTATAAAGCTGCTTGGGATAAAGTAAAAGTGGCGGTGAGAAAGAAAGGTATGGGGAAAAGTAGAGATATCTGAGGAAGAATAAAGTGAAGATGTGACAGAGAAAAATAGAGAAAATGTAGGAAAAGAGTAAGGCTGCATGTTCAAACATACTCCAAAATTGGAGCCAATGATTGAGGTAGGATTCTCCCACCCCCTACCCGATTGCATTGTTGGAATTAAGTTTTCAAATAACATGATATGGTATTAAAACTGTTGGCTCCATACAAACATTAATATCTTCACTAATGGTGAAGATGCCACCTCCGATTATATACTTCGTTCTATAGTCCATACATATTACGGTGTTAAAAAAAAAAAAAAATGAATGATGATTGTAATGAATGATATTATTTATAGACAAAGAATTGCACGTATTATTTTTATAACAGCTGGAAATTCTAATTTAGTAAGGTACAACAAATTTAAAATAGAGAAGGCCTACACTAAAACAAAAAATTTGGAACTAAAAGATCCATACATTAATTAATAATTGGAATTCAATTATAAAGTGTTGCCCTAATTACCTATAAAATTCAACTAGATGCAGAAATACTACTTATTATATTATAGTCTAACAAATTATTTCATGCATGTTTAGATAAATTTTATGTTTTGACGAGAGTTTAATATTCACATATAAATTCGTGTCGACATCATAATTATTTACGAAATATGATCCAATACACTCAAATATGATCATCACGAGACTCTGTGTGGTACATGGAATGAAAGTGAAACTAAAGATAAGACTTCGCCTTTTACATTCTAAAATAAAATTTCGCGTAACCTAGTATTATTAATTATTCACAGTACATTTATGACCTATTTTTTGATCGTGAGGTAATAAATTATTCGACTTTTCATTTCCAAGCATAGTTCAAGGTTTCTGTGAGTATAAACCTCCGTGATCAAGTAACGATACTTTACTAATTCAGACTTGGAGATTACGCCAAGATAGATTATAAGGTATAATTAGATCAAGAATCATTACCGCGGTGTAATAGTACTTATAGTTACTATAATCACTAAAGAATATTAGTTACTATAATAATTATTAGTTACAAGATTACTGAGTCGGCGAGTCAATGAACAGTTAGTAGTGATGAAACTCAGAAACCACGTCAAAGTTCGATGCCGGGCGAGGTCATCCAGTTACTTAGGTCACAATTTAATTAAACTCGTTGCATATTAAGAAGTTGATAACGTAACCTGAGAATATAAGATGTAGAAAACTGATGTTTTAAACACATAACAATCTAGAAAATTCTACAATTTCGTTTCTATTCAGTTTACAAACACAAACTCAAACAAAAAGTGGAGTGTGTTACGTTATGTGGGGTTGACCCACAAGTCTTCTTGGCGCCGGTACAAAATATTACATGGTTTAGAAATACCTCTAGTAAATACTAAAAGAACAAAAGTGGAGAGCAGGCAATTAAAAACGCATCATCTTGATTTATAGTCCGAGAGCAGACAACTAATTCAACCCTCGAAAAGGTAAGGGGTAGTTTTTTTAAGGGAGAAAAAGCCCTCCGGTGATGCCTCCTTTTTATAATTTTATTTTTGAAGTGGGTCTACAAAAAATCTGGGGTTTTCTGCCGCTCTGGGGTGATCCAGCTACAACACTTGTTGCCAAGAACTATAGTAGATGTTCGACCGGTTTCAATAACCGATGAAATAACTGTAACGAGAATGGAATGGCGCTTAACAAGTAGTTGCATGGCCATTGAGAACGTTTGCTCATTTTTTATGTCCATATTTTTCCTATGTTTTTTTATTTATCTTTTTTTGTTCTTGTTATACTTGGTATATGGACACTTATTATACCACAGTATCTGCCCTTAAGCCCTAACTAACCTTATCCCAGGAAAAACATGTAGTGCTCACGCAAGGGCAAGACATTTAAGTAGTGTGACAAAAACTAGATAATCGTTTCTCAAAATCGTCTTTACAGTTTATAAATATGTTCTAGTTTCATAACCCATCTGAAATGCTTCCGGTTTCGTCTTAATTAAAAAATACAAATAATAACATTTTCGACAAATACTTATTTAACGAAAGTAAATTGTTCAGTGATGAATTACTCTTGAAACGTTGTTACTTGTGCATAACAGAACAGGTATGTACCATTAATCATAAATAAATTTAAAAACACCTGTCCAGTGTACTTTTGACAATCAATTGTCGACAACCAATCATTTTATACGCTAATAATGTTTATGGTTTTCCGCATGTAAAACTAACTGTACATGCTCTTTGGCAAAACAGAGTCTCGAATGGTTAGTGTATTTATTACGTATTTACGACTGTGTGCGTGCGTGAGATAAGCAAATAAAATAAGTCCGCATCATGCATGTCATAACAGCGGCAATTATTCAATAACTGTTCTTTATCTCGTCTTCTATTAATAATACGCTGTCGGCCGACGCTGCCTCTTCGTTCGCTAAACCATACAACAATTATTATTATAACATAGTTGTGCTGTCAGCAGGTTGGCCTTCTCTACATGAACCAGTCTCATATTTGCAAGAGCCGAGAAGCGTAGACGTAGACGTATTGTCTTGTTTCTCAAGGCGTCATACACGGGGGAAAATACGAAGTACCGAAAAATACACTTTCAGAAGTCAAGGTGTGAGAGTTTATAGCACTTTTCATGTTGTCGTTGCACGATAAGTAAAAAGTAAACGCTAGCTCAAAAATTGAATTGTAACACAAAATATAATATATAATGAGAGGATAAAATTGTGTGAATAATGAAATCCAGATTTTTTTGATAAATAACTGAAATTTTATCCAGACGAAAGAAATGTTAAATTAATATTTTATTAATTATTGTTTTTATAGTCAATCAATGTTTTTAAATTTAAATTTTAAATTAATTAAATCATTAATGTAAAACATATTGAAAATATATATTTAAACCTGTAAAAAAAAATAAAAAAAAATACAGGTCAAATTTTTTGAAGTGTTCACGACGAATTAAATCGAGAAACAATTTTAAAATTCTTCCTGTCCAAAACGTCTCTGGTGATGACTCTAAAATGTCGTGTTGTCTAACTAACTGTATACACCATCATGTCCAAAGTAGTTCAGTTCGAAATGTGTACTACAAGTGAACGTAAAGGACCACACCCAATAAAACTATTCCTATTCTCTCAACCATGCATGACGCATTAAAACCTCCGAAAGTGCTGTCCAATTTCCCCTCGTCCTCCCCTTTCAAACGCCCAACCACGTAGAGTCTACATATATGACGTCACAATACCCAACGCGCGCCATCTGCACCTCATTACCCCAGATTCTCCGCGCGAACAATCAAACACTACACGTATAAATAAATAATAACCGCGTGCTGTAGGTGATTTCGTCATATCTCGCCGCCCGGCCTAGGCGGAAGCGGGTATGTGAACTAGCGCCCCGAGCGGTCGATCACACAACTTCTGCACTCGACCAATCCGGGGACGTTCAACTCGTTGCGTCATATGTAAACATAACCTTAGAGAACCGCGCCAAGGTGGAACACACATGTGGAGAGACGAGCTTACCGTAATCCAACAGGTTAATAATAGCACGTGGTTTTATTTTTTGCACTCGCTTATTATATATCTATTTGTGACAAGCACGGATACGGGATAACTCAAAAGAAAGAGCGAATAAACTTTAGTAACTACCGTCGAAGAATACAAAAATGAACTAATACGTTCGTTTTCGTTGATCAAATCTCGTTGGTAGAGGTGCCGGGTAGTTATATACACAACTATGGTGACGCTACAGTCAACAAAAACATTCAGTATTCTTGTTGAATGGAGATGACAACAGATATACGCATGTCGATTGGATGTCTTGTTCTGCTTTTAAGTGATGCTTATAGGGGGATTTTCTCCCCTGTAATTTTTTAAATTTACAAATAATATTAAAACCACAGCTGTTAATAAAATAAAATATATTTTATGAAATGGTCAAATATATTTTAGTGAAATCCTCAAAGCAAAAGGTAAGAGCCCACTTCGTCAAGAAAAATGTCACAAAATTGGATTTCGATTATTCGTTGATTTAATTGAACGATTAACGAATAATCCAATTTTCTGATTTTTTTAAATGGAAGTTTGAAAGATACATCTTAGTTCGTCTGGACGACACGAGCACAGTGTGCGCGACAATCTAGAGCTTCTAGCTAGGTTTTAAGATAAATGCATCGCCCTTGGCCTTCAGAATCCGCCTGTCCGCGTCTGTAATCATGCAATTACTATTTTGGCTAAGTAATAATCAGTATAACATTTCGCCTCGGGAAGTAAATTAATTAACTATGTTTAGAATTTTAAACCATCCAAACCCTATCGTTAAAACCGAAGCGAATCAAGCTACCAGCAGCGAAAAGCTAATCGAATTCTTCCAAATCCGAAAGTGCAAAATTTGCATGTGCACTTTATACAATATTCTGCCATTAGAGATTGATCAGCACTCAGAAACATGGACATTTCGGAATTGTTTTATTTCATATGTATAGGGAAATTCACAATTAATGACTTAATAACCGATTAGGAGGAAATAAAAAAATAGTAATAAATAATGAAAAAAAGAAAACTATGTTATAAGATGTATTTATGATATTTTCCCTTAAATTATGTTTTTTTAATTTTGTGTTTCTTTTATCGTTTATCGTATAACCTGCTTGCATTGATGTATATGGTTGAATATAAAAGAGTTCATAGAGCTGTAGTGTGAACAACTTCAATACAGATGTTATAATTCACTCATAGTGGTATCATGTGCAAGTCAATCTATTTAATAAAACGAAGACATTCAATAAATAAATCTAAATAAATCACGCGGTGTCTGGTAGTTTTTTCTGGATATCACAATATTTAGTTTTTGTTTCAATAACATGTGCACATTGGGCACACCGTGAATCACGCTCGCATGCAACACACGTCGTATTGTTTGTTTATTCTATTCAGCCTTGAAGTTGAGCCAACGTTAATTACAGGTCCTGTATCGATCGATACCCACGATGCAAACACAAATTATCCATGTGGCAGTGACCGAGTGCGTGTGTGGCACTGGCTTTCACTTCTCCGAGTTCGCTTATTACCGCGCGTTGGAATCTCCAGCAGTAGTGAATGCGTTCCCCACAACACGCGCATTGAAATCTCCACCGGTTTTCAACGCGCCATCTCAAACAGTGTTGTAGATGGCTGTCATAGTAATAACAATTTAGACGAGTGGTTAATCTCTGTAGAAAGACGATACGACCTCCTATTATCTTTCTCTTTTATATTATACTGTAAATTTCGCTTTGCTTCGCAAACAATCTTGCGGTACTTTCTTTTAACTTTATATTAATGTATAATAAGTGGTATAAAAAGCATCGACTACTAACGACAGAGAAAGGTTGTTGATATCAATTGAAGATATTGTGACTTCTTTGTGATTGTTTTACACAAGATTAGCGATCATCTGCTAAAAAATAAACAAGTTACAATCGTGAAGATTGTAAAGCAACTAACATAACTGACAATTGGTAATTGAGGTGTAATTCTGAGATGTCAAATTACACTTTTGTTCCTCATTTTAATCATGATCAATGGGGGATGATCAATGGTGATCAAAACTTTATTTTGAAGATTAGCTATTTACTGAAAATGTATATACATTGCAATACAAATATTCAATACGTTTACCTTCTACATTTTTATGTAGAAGTTTTTTTTACCATATACAACTGTTCATAATTTTTTTCAACATTGTTTAGACTATTATTCTGTTTGAGGGAGTGACCCCCATTCTAACATATTCTGGTATTCCTTTTTTGTTTTGTTATAACATATTTATTTATGAAAGTGCCGGAAGGTATCTGGATATGCTATTTCGTGTAATTTTTTTTTAAACAAGCCAAGTGGAAGATTAGTCAAGATATAAGATAAACACCGAACAACGGTATTTGAAGAACACATATAATTTTATAGCAAAATAAGGATGATCCATCAAGAACTGAATGTTAGACCTCATTTGTCTGCAAATTATGTGAGTTTACATGAAATGTGGTGTTTGATGATTATATAATGACTAGTTCCGTGAACAAGAAGAAATGCACAGTTAAACAAACGCTAACTTTTCGTTTATACTTCCTTAAATGGAAGAAACCAAAATCCGTGTGGCCCGAATCCTGAGTCTATCATACAGATTATTGAAAGAACTTGGTGTGTTTTTTAATACATTAATGTTGAAGATGAACAATTTGGCTGATGTGATGTTGATAATGATTATTAATCTAGCGGGAGTCCAGTCGGCACACGTACCATACTCCCGTTGAAAACTAACAAAAAACTGGTACTGATTTACGTGTTCCAATGAAAGTTTGTTGTATGCTAAACCTGATGGTTTATACTCTTCACCAATTCCCGGTTCGAGAATTTTTTCATCAAATGAACTTGAATCGTTCTACGAGTAAATTAGTTTCAACTGAAAGGGAAGTCAATAAACGCGGATTTAGTAATGCATGTATTTATGGCAGGTATAGGAATGGGAAATAAAACCCATCATTAATTGCAAAGATGAACATGTATATTTTAACCTCCCTAGAGTAAACATCCGTTATTGAAAACCTTAGTGATTAGATACCGTAAATTACGAATTATAAGTAATTATTCTACACACAAAGCGATACTATAGATAGGGGTTAAGTAAAATTGTTTTGCCAAACACTGTTCTTTCACACGCTTATTTCTGCGAAATTGAGTTTTACCGCTATTTTAATTATACTCAAACCTGCTTTTATATTATAAATTTGACTACATAACACACTTGGTTCAAATATAAAGAATGGAACAAAAAATATAACACAACAGCGATAAAATGTAAATTCCTTCGCATAACAATGAAAAGTTCACAAATGATAATATAGTCATCGCGGGAGTAACAAATTAAATACTTTTAATAGTGATTAAGATTTACATAACATTTGTGCAAGACCCTAGCCAATACAAAATTAAAATTCGAAAATAACTTATTTGCAATCAACCAAGTTTCGACCTTTCAGAAATAGTTTCGTGTAAGTATAAATCAAAAGACAGCATCAAATTGATCAAGTATTTGCTTCGAATTGTGGTTACATTTTATAGATGAATGACCTAGGTACAGGTAAAAAATATAAGTACTATTTTTTATACTGTAGTTCTCCCATAATTTTCCAATTCTCTGGACATGCTATAATTTGTATTTATTGTGTTCATTTTCAGGTTAATTGTCACCAAGTGGTTTGGAGCTGTGATTTCCTCAGCCCCCTGCCCTGACACAGATTGGTGTCGTGAGTAAAACAATAAACGTCACTATTTATGCCGGGTACCAGATAAAGTCAGTGATTGTCGTACCGCTAACTTTCATTGCAGTGATGAACAAGTCATGGTTGGTTAGTTCAGCTAGCTTATCTCACTTCGTTTCAAGCATCACCGGAGAACCAACTTTCTGTTTGTGTAAATTAATTGAAAGGTGACCGATTTGCTGCACGGTCAGTTTCTAGATTGCACTCTGCTCGGCGGCCGTACAAGGTTATGATATTTTCTATTTCGCATGTTGAGGGGTTTGATATGACTTTTAAACTCTCTCTCAATTCATTTTTTCCCTCACTGATGAGCAATTTTTTACCCACAAATAAACGTTCACTTTGTTAGTAAGACAGGTATAATATATTTTATTTTACTTACATTTGGATACATTTTTATAATTTTTATTTATTTATTCATTTATTTATTTATTTGACGTCTATCCTATTCAGTTAAAAAACTGATTTACAAATGAGGATAACTAAATAAATCTAATAACATAGATGCAGACACAACAATGAACTACAGTTAAGTTTGTTGTCCTCCTTTGTGAATCAGTTTTTATAACTGAATAGGATAGACGTTAAATAAAAAATAGAAAAAAGAAAAAAAAGTAAATATTTGAAATAGTAATATTACAACAACAATAAGCATTTAAACATTTAAGCTTTGGAAACATAGTTGTTGCGTTGATGAAACTGCCTGAATTCAAATCTGCTATTAATACAACTAATCGTACTTTGTCGAAAACACAAACTTTTAATATAACAAAAGTAGTTAAAAGGAATGTCGTTTTAAGATTA
Organism: Sweltsa coloradensis; assembly: GCA_024449915.1. NCBI lineage: Eukaryota > Metazoa > Arthropoda > Insecta > Plecoptera > Chloroperlidae > Sweltsa > Sweltsa coloradensis. The sequence continues at coordinate 671,512 of JAMZAV010000048.1, read as the reverse complement.
CATTTTCTTTATTTTTTCACTTCTTTTCTTTTTGTTTGTTAGTCCTATATGGTCCAGATCAATCAATACTTAGGCCAATCAAATTTTATAGTTTTTTTCTATATAGCATAACGAAATATTGTTTTGATATGCATTTACAAAACCGCGATAGGCCTACTTTTTAATTATAAATTTTCTTACTGTGTTGTTATTTTTCTCATGTTTATTAATTTTTGTCAAATAAACTAATCTTAATTTTAATTTAACTTTTTACTTAGTTTTATTTTATAATAATGCTTAATTTGTAGTTATAAGTTTTATTTTATTGCACTGTGGGTCTCCGGACCTGTTGCAATAAAAAAAATACATCTCAAATGTTATGTAATGTATTAAAGCAAAATGTAACTAAATCGCAATTTAAATTTTTATCTTTCCGTTTTCAAGGTAGGGAAAGTCATAGTTTTAAACCCAAACCCCATTTTTTTTTTTCAATATTTATTTTTTATCCGACCCTTATAAAATTTGGTAAATCGTATTTTTTAAAATAAAAGCTCAAAACCAACCCTTTTTGACGTTAGCTTTTCGTTGGGCAATTGCTGATTTCAATAATCTGTTATGGCACGATTATTTTTAAATCACTTAAAAAAAAGGAAAAACCCTGGGGTTTTCCCCCTGTATAAAAACAGATTTCTCCGACAAAACTAAAATGGAATGAAGTTTGGGACCAGCAACTGAACCAACAACTTGCTGCCGGATGATGTTTAATGTATTTCTATTTTAGAAAGTGATGGGGACAATGACATGAATATCAAGTGCATTCGAAACATGTTCGAGGCTACTTGATATGCTGCCAGATATTTACATAGCTAGATTACTAGATATCGCTGTCAATACAGGCGGCATGTAATGTGTAAAGTGATTTTTAATGAATACAGTTGTATTCAACAATTGAATGGTCCCAGAGTACATTAGTACATACATTTCTGGGTTAACACAATTTTTATTATTTCGATAATATATTTTAACATAATATATGACTCTGCTTTTTTAAATTTAAATCATATTTCATTATTTCGATTATTAATCGAAAATATTTGTCAAATTGGAGGTTAAATAAAGGAATACTTTCAAATTATTATGACGTCGTTTCAGATTGTGACCGAATTCAAATGGTTCTTTAAAAAAAATCAAATTAGATTCCACAAATTACTTTGTACCAAATAGTATGCGGTGGCAGATTGGTGTCAAATAAAAATACCTTTTGCCAATTGATTTCCAATTATTTTCTGTTTGGTTCTGCATTCAGATTTCGGAATCGATTCGACTTATGCTAGCGGCAATTCATATGATTTTTTTATAATGCCCAAAGCAAATGCTGTGATTGACCACTTGGTATAGATTCGTTCCTAGTTCCTACTATCCAAGTCCTCCAATTAGTCAATCAACCTTTCCCGATGGCAGTAACACAATAGCAGACAAAATGCGAATCCTATATAATAATGAGTCCATTCTCGTTATAATTATCTACTCTTTAATTCCTAATATACAGAGGGATGTATTAACCTGAACTAAGTTGCATTTTAGAATCAAGTTTAAATAAGTTGAAACGAAAGACATCAATTAATGTGTAAACTCAAAATATAAAAAGTACATTCATCACTTTACACACACCACTTGCTCAAATCACAGAAACAAAATTGAAAGGATTTACACAAAAGGTAGTATTAGGTACTATGTGAATAACACTTACATTTTTTGGGACCAAAACCTTCCGATCTGTCACGGGGCATTAAGATCGTCCCAAAGTTATTTCTTATGGGAGATTTTTAGCCGATGGTACTAGCGTACCTATAAAATTACCAAGTTTCGCATTTTTTCAGGCAAGGGTGGACCCAATATTTTTTTTGTTAATTCATAAATTCATAACTAGTTAGCCATTTTTTTTTTGTTGAGTTTATCGGGTGAATACCCCTTTAAATAAAGAAAAGTGTATTATGCGAGGCGATAATAAACATGTTATGCTATAGTTGTTCCAAAGCAAGTAAGAAGATGCTGATGTCACCGCGAGTGGATTGTAGCCAATCAGCGGTCCCCGATTTTAAAGACGAATAAGCGATTGGTCCGCCGAAACCGCGCGCATCTGCTTTCTTGCTTCGGAGCAACTATATATAAATGTTTAGACCTACTGTTTCTAGTCTTTAGTTTGCTCGTTTCTCCAGTGTATAGCACCCATCTTTACATGACGCTAATAAACCAAGATAAGCCCATAAAGTTAGTCGTACGTGGAGGAATGTGTGTTCGCCAGCTCGGTCCTATTGACACCGTTGCCTGATGGTACATTGCTGCTGGCTGTAGAACACAGCTCCTCTTTATTCCTCGCCTATTGACTGGTCTACCCACGTAATCTACTCTTGAGTGTTGAGGACGGGACGCGTAGCCATCAGGCTGCCGAGATGGAATCTATAATACGTTGCGTAGGAAGGCGGCTCTGTGTCAAGGTGGACGCCTCTATGTGTGTGTGTGGGGGGACCGGTGGGGGCAGGGAGGACTCTCGTGGGGGTTGTAAATACGAGAAGGTCATTGTAAACTAGGGGTAATTGTCTAGATTTAATTTTTCGGAGTATGTCTTCTTTCTCAACACATATCTATAGGTTCCAGAGTAAAGTTACCTTGGCCTTTTTGTTTTTTACTTACTTTTTTTGAGTGTACATATATAATTGATACAGTATTAAAAACTATTATATATTAACAGGGGAGGAAAACAATCACCACAGAAAATTAAACGTTATAACTAAAATTACGTAAAGTATTTTTTTTGCAAATCCTCCACAAACATTTTCTGACACTATTCTCACATATATTGCTGTAATCAATACACTGCAAATGCTACGCATTGAACAATTCAATAATTCTGGTAGTGTATACCACCGTTTCCAACAAGCGGCGATCGTTATCTTAGTAACTTCAAAAAGGAAAACGCATTACGGGCAACTTCCTCAGCACATATATTTTTTGGTCGCTATTCACAACAATGATAATTAGGGCAAATAATGTAGCACGATTCGCGAATTAATTTATCTAAAGACATGCTCAACAAAACTACTCCTAAATCGCGAAGACTTACTATAAACTTCTTTGAAATGCAATAAATCTTTTCTAGTCTGAATTACAACACTTATGAAATTTATTCATGCATTAAAATATCGTGTACTCCTACAATACTTAGTTAATAATTAACTAAGGTAAATTATGCACCGTTCTAATCCTGACCGTGTTTTAACATTGTCTTACTCTTTATTGATAAGTTTCTTGGTGTAATCTAATAATCTACGAAGAATCTGTATTACTTTCCCATTATTTATCTCATTATTGCGCTAAATCAAGATTCCCAACATTTTTTCATGACTCGACAAACGAATTGCTGTGGGAATTTTTTAGATTTACATTTTTCTCAATCGTAAATAATTATTACGGAATAGTTTTGCAATATTCATGTAAATAATATTAAAGTATTCTAGAATCGCGTTCCATATCGGATTCTAAAAAAACTTTTTGCATATTTTGTTTACTTGGCTCGTAACGCTGAGGGAGATAAGTTTGTTGTATTCTGAAAAATGTGTAGAAAGTAGAAACATTTAGCTTGGCCATGTCAATCCCCACAGAAAACATAATACAGCAAGTTAGAACACCTAATTCAGATTTTATGTTTTAAGTAGGGGTGTGGTTCCAAAATATATACATTGGTTATTTGTTATTTATTACATTTTTTATTGAATTATTTAACGAATATCCTATTCAGTAATAAAAACTGATTAACGAAGGAGAACAATAAATAAATCTAAGTACATGAATTCGAAGTACATAAAATCAGTATTCAACCTGGGATTGTTTAGGTCCCTTGGAATTTGAATAAAGAGGGATTACTTTACGATACATTAACTTATTTCTAGCGTATTTTAAAACCCAAACTAAAATCAAATTCGTGAAACTAATATTCTTACCTAGGATTGACCAAGAAATGTCGGGATTCGATCGTGCGTCCAGTGGTGATAAGAGTATTGTATATAGTCGTGTTGTAGTAATAAAATAACTTAATGGCTACTCTAGTGTTTTTGTTGTTGTTGTTGTTGTTGTTGTTGTTGTTGTTGTTGTTTCTCCTGCTGTTGATCACTGATCGGTTTTTGTCTAACGGTTCACATATAGAATGTTCTGTTTAGTATGTTCATGTCATCCGATTCCTCTCACACAATCTAGAATGTACTTTCATTTCAATCATGCGAAGAAAGTAGTTCTACTATACAGAGGAGGTGATCCAGCCACTACGAACTCTGAAGTAGCCAGACTGCCAGACAAAGTTTTAGTTGCTGCCTCTTGAAACTGGACTTGCAACGACTCACACATGATCGATTTTGATCTTAAATCCTTACAAACATTGTTAGTTTCATCCTTTTTATTTATTTAAATAAGCCTCACAAATGCATGTGTATGATATCCCTATAGGCAGTTGAAAAATTAAAAATATGTATCTTCTTGAACATAATGTATGGGTGTTTTTTTGGTATTCACTTTTACCATTATTATAAGTTTTGATAATTGAGCGAGCGAAGCGAGCGTCTCCACTTGACTCTTATGGCTCGAATGTCTGTTTTTTTTTTTTCTGTTACTGCTTCGATACAGGTCGCACCGTTTCTCTGATCGACCTGAAATTTTGCACACATGTACATACCACCTAGGCGGGTTGCTGTATAGTTTTGTGGCAAAATCGTTCAAAAAGTTAAAAAGTTACATAAAAGTTAATCGAAAGTTTTTTTTTCAAACTAAACTGCGACAAAATCTGAGGTGGCCAAATCATTTAGAATGTCCGTCCGATCACGAATATGTTATTTTTATTTTGATCCGATAAGTAGTGTAGATGGAAATTACATTATAACAAAGTCCCGTTACCATGGCAACGAAAAGTCGCACAAGAATTCTGGTCACTATGTACTGCCACCTAGAAGAAATCAAGAGTAAAATAGTTTTCCCAAAGAAATGATGTCAAGGTCCTCTAGATGGCGGTGGATTTTATCCATTCTCTCCTATTTTACAAATTTTCAGCTAAATCGGTCAAGACCTAAAAGACTTATTGGTATGTAACATTATGGGAATGTCGTACTCGGGTCGTGTTGCACGTACCGGTGCTCGCTCAACAACGCGTCCAACTGAGCGTTTTCCTAGTAAATAAAATTAAAAAATGGGTATAAAATATATTTTACTTAATTCTTAATTTTGTAATGTCATGGACAAATAATATAGGCCCACACATAAACAATACGTTTCCGGGACATTTTAAAATGATGTTTTGCTCTTTCCTATTGTGTGCTACTCCAATTCCATATAGACAAAACTTACACTCTATAAGGGTCTTATATAAAATTACAATTTTTACCAAAATATTCAATGAGAACATAAAAAATGTTCGTGTCAAACATGATATATAAACACCTGCAATGAGCGTCCTGCAGGCGATGACGACGACGATGACGGTTCCTGACGCTGCTCCGATCTAGTTGACGTCACGAAACTAACAGGTGATACCGTTACGTCATTACAACCTTCAGATTCCGCGGTCGAAGCCGAGTGGTAGGTGAACCACACTCCACACAGTGGGCGCTGGCCTTGCCAAAATACTACGGAATGTTTACGTTTCAAACACAAATCAGTTCATTGATTAAGACGTTACGTTGGGAGGAAGATAATGACGAAATACGATATGAGAAACGCATACTTGTTGTGAGAGTCGAACCCATATATTGTCTTCGTTTGTAAAAGAGTTTTTCTTACAATGAATTACATACATTGTATAAAGTACCAAAGTAACTAAAATGGTCCACTCGTAATTTTTTTAACGATTAGTCGAAAATTGTTTATGAGTGAGACCTACAAAAAGACATCATTCTATACAGTCTGAAATTTAGGACCTAGGTGACACCTAGAGAATACAATATAGCGTAACACATAATATAATGTACACGGCTGTGATAAATATATTATTATTGAGTTAAAACATGTGTTCGATAAAATAAGTTTAATTTTTAGTACAATACGGAAATAAAAATCAACTCGACTGTAAATGGAGACCCGAGTTCAATTCGCGGATAATCTGATTTCGTATTTTTTATTATTTTGTTCACGGATTTTACTAAATATTATCTAACTATTACATGTAATGAAGTTATTTACAGGGATATTAAAAAAAAAAACGCAAATTGCTTTATTCGTATCGCTATTTATTTTTGATACAATAATTTTATTTTAGCAAGGAAAGCGGTATTGCATAAGTTTCAAACAATCTCACAAGTCATTCAAAGCAGGATGTACTCTTTTTAGTGTGTAAACTATCTGTTGTATCCGAGCCTCGTCTAGTCTACTGCGATGGCGTGGGAAAGGTAAGTCAGATCTCATGAGTGTTGTGATCTGGTTGTCATCTCAAGCGAGAACAAATAAATGCTCTTCAATCTTGATGCTTACCAGGACGGTTCCTGACAGTCTAGCTAGCGTTATAAGCTCAATGGTTCTAGTCGCGAACATGGTGATGTTCTTTGCATGTGACACGGTCATCAAAGGTAGCTAAACTTTTTTTTTAAATCACAAAAAATGTAGCGAATAATGACAAAGCAGATAATAGAAAGCATGATGTACAGACTTTACAATTACATGAACAAGAATAAGTAAATATTTGTATTACAAATAATATTGCGAGATTAAATTTAGTTTTGCAATACAAATATTTATAACAAACCAATATTTTCGATATAAAGGCGATTTAAAAATTGAAATTAAACTTTCACGGGAATAAACGCTATACTTGATGCGTTAGTTTTTTGCCTTACTTGAACCATCCCCCCCCCCCCCCCCCCCACAAAAAACACAAACAACTAGGCAATGTAGGTACTACTTGTACAAAAGGTACTCTGCATCTTTGGGATATGTATTGTGCTATTTTGTTTTTACTTTCATAGCTTGTTCTATATGCACTCATTAAGTAGGCCCTACTAATTTGATCGAAGTTAAATAGTAATAGTAAAAAAAGTAAAACCAAATTTGAAAAACGTAGCTTACTTTAGAGGTATACAAGCAGCATTAAAAAGGATGTTTAATTAGGATACACTTCTTTAGAAATATGTATAAAATCAGTTAATTTAAAATCTCGATTGTATTTGACTTCCCGACTATAGTGAATTAAGCACCAATAAAACATAAAATTTAAGAACAAGACGTTTTATCACCTCTTCGATATTCACTTCCTCAGTGCCTTCTAAATCACTCCAGTCAAATCCCTCGTTAGAACGGTTCTTCGTTCGATCTCATTGATTCGCTCGAGGCATTACCACCGTTCAGGAAGTAACCTGATCCGAACACCGGTAAGAACCGATAACCGCAGAGGATGATGTCGCTGTGTCTGCTCATCCGAGCAATAATGAAACGAGATGATTTAGAACGCGCATTCTAGATCGTTACATTGTAGTACGCTGGATGCTGTTTTGAAGCAATCGCGATGATAGTCGTGCAACCGCAGACTAATGCTCCAATAGTGATCCGGGACATTCATCTACATTTCTTTTCAAGAGGTAACATTTCATGTTGTACATGCAAAAATATGTAAATAGTAAATTTAATTAAGTGTTAGAACACAGATATGAGAAGGAATGTATTAACTATAGTTAGGTAGTAACAAATTAAAAATATTTTACAATATCAATAATAAATTAGAAGTATTTAAAGTTTAAAATTTTTGTTTAACCTTTGTTGACTGGCGGGACTTACAAGTCCCTCAGTTTTATTGTGGTTTAGACTTAACATGGATAGGATAAGCCTGACGGGACGTTTGAGTCCCACTGCTCCTGAGCACATAGAGCTATCGCACGTTCACATAGGATAATATTTACGCCTTGTACATAATTTTTAAACTCTTTTTGTGTAAAAATTTGAAAATAGTGGATTTTTGAAAATAATACATAAAAATCTGAAAAAATTGTAAATTTGCCAATTTTTATCCGATTTTAAATTTTTTATTAATAAAGATGCTTGTTCTTGAACTAAAATCTTTGTAAAAAAGTAAAAAAGTTGAAAATTGCGATACATATTTAAAATCCAACATTTTCAAAAGAAATCTAAAATACTCAAAAAAAAGAAAGTTTCAAACAAAATTTCTTCTTGGGCATGTTTGTTTGAAGAATAAGTAAAAAAAAACAATATTTTTTTTAATTTTTCTAGGATCGGGCAAGAAAGGGTTAAGGATTAAAGATTTTTATTTTTAAGTTACTATAATTTAGTAACTTATATTATAATGAAGCTAGAAGCTACCTACAGTTTAAATCGCTCTCATAAATTACTACTGTGCTCAATAATGAACAACCGAAGCTACGCACCAGTACTTACGTTGTGACAGGCATTCAACCAGGAAATTGTATTCTTGTATTATATTAGAGCCTGAGTAAACTTGAAATTGAATTGAAATCGAAACCACATAAAGGCATAGACATTATTGAGTGTGGGATAATACAATTATTGTACGATTGCTTTACTTTTTGTACGATATATTGAAATTTAGATTGATGATCACATGACACCGCTTCAGTATACGCTAAGATAATTGAATCGTGACAAAACTTGTGACTCATTCGCGGTTAAGAGTGATTACCTACGGAAGATGCTCATTTCACGGATGTTGATGGGTTTTTCAAAAGTCACGACTTAGAACTATATATTGTGTTATTATAATGTCGATCATTTTGAATACAGTGACGTTCTATGGCGTGTTGAAAACTGTTCGTCAAATTAATTACTGATGCATATTTTAATTCAATTTCGTGAAATTAATTGTCTATCGATTTGCATACGTGTTGCGTGCATGTAACAGGAAGTTATTTCGAAATAATTATTACGGGTGCCAGAGCGTCGTTCACGAATATATAAACAGTTATGCACTTTTCATCTGCTTAATTCTCACATTAATAACTCATTAAAATTTGGTTTTAATTCATTGATAACTATTACACAAGATATGCGCGCACACACACATACAGTTTTTTGGATGTATTATTGTTTTCTACGCCACGTAAAATTACCAGAATAAAACAGGAAAGCAGGCCTTTGTGGCCCATCCACCACAGTGATTCTGTCCCATCCTTAACATTTTAAACAATAAAAAAAAACATAATAAATGCATGAGATGTGTAATAAATGTTGACCGATGAAAATGAAATAAAGAACTGTTCTAAAAACTACAACACTAGAATTTTTTAGGTATTGAATTTGATAGTTGATCAGGAGAAAAATGTGGCGTATAATAGATTTCATCGACAAAATGTACACAATCGTTAAGCATATTGTAACATAACAAATATTCCGAGTTGCCTATATAGGACATTTTTTAAGAGTGTATTAAAATATTTAAAACTGTATCAAGTTTTAGTTCAATGACTCCGTTGACACCCAATATTATCTTGTTCAAATAACACAAATATGCTGCCCGAATTAGTGTTATCAAAGAAATAACATTCAACCAAATCTTATCTGGAATCTTACGTAACACTTTTTCTAAAATATTTCAACCAGTCGAGATTTCTCTTGTATAATGTCAACACGTCAATAAACCGACAAACATGAAATGCGGAAGGAACGAACCAAGCTAAATCGGAGCAAACGATCGACTTGACCATAAAATCTTCATTACCGGGCGAGAAATCGACTCCGAGAGCTGCTTCCGGTCTGTGTGCATGTGATGCAACTTTCGCTCGGGGACATTTTGCACAAACAAAAACCGATGTAGGAAGTGTGAATTGTCACACACGCTATGGCAAACTTCTTTTTTCAATGCTAAAAACTCATTGAGAGATAAAAAGTTACCGTCCTCGATCGACAAATACTGAGCACTTTACGCAAATGTTACGCCACATTTCGGCCTTAGATTTTTTTTAAATCGGAAATATAATGAATGCCATAGAAAATGCGGAACTTTGATCTAAGATCGCGAATATATCGTCTGCGTTATTTCTGGGAATACACATAATTTAAAATTAGGACTTACTTGTTATGTTAAAATATGTATTGTATTTTGAAGTAGCTCCTACAAAACCTTACATTCGACTGAAATTTATTAAAATTTGTGTAACAGTTCATATGTATGTCCTTTTTCAAAATATAGGGAAACAACGTAGGGGTTCAAGTGCTAAATTTGAAGAAATTTGCATTGAAAGTTCGAGATATTAATTTCAAGGGCACTTTTTCTCGTTTGATAGAATTAAAGTACGATTGTAAAATAATATGTTTCTGACTAAGCATTAAAAATCTAAGTTTTAGTCAAAAGTGGGGCAAATCAACAGGTGTATAATATAAGTATTGTCAAAGAAAAAACTAAGTTTATGTTAACTCTCACTCATACTTACAATCGGTACTCGATTCAACCTTTCATCTTTCACCCTAATTTAAAAATAGCTTTGCGGCAATGTATCAATCTCGAGAGGTACTAACATGGGAGTCTCTTAAACAATAGATACTTTCACATCGAATATATTATTTAAATCTCCTACACCATAATACACTATACGGTTGACTCGTACTGGTGTGACCAGCAGGATAATAATATACTTGTGTCTACGAATACTCGTATTGCACAACACCAACACTTTCAATTCAAGATGGGCCAATTATTTGGATATCGCAATATTGTCATGCAATAACAAAATATGTAAATACACTCATGACGGATTATAAATAAATAAATTAACTAATGTTTTACACAGTGAATTCAATATGCTGGATCAACCACAAGGTTTCCTTACATAATATTATTTGGAGGTGTAATTGATTTATTTTCTCAAATTTAGCATATTAAAAATACAAATTATCAATCAAATTGCCATCTACAAGTTGTTGAATTGAAAGTAATTTTATTTGATGAATTGAATTTCTTTGTAGTTTAAAATGGATGCAGAAGTAGTGCAAAATGTTTTAGTAATTAGTAGTAATAACTTGGGTGAATTTGTTTATTTGTTTTTTTTGTGGCTACATTACAACAGAACGCAATGTCCCACAAGTGCAAATAAAAGTTAGTTAAAAGAGAAATTTTTAATTGTGCTATGATAAGAACGCAGTTTCATTTTGTGTCTTCAATCTGTGTCTCTTTACGATCTTATATAATGAAACCAACATCCTGCATGAGTTATTAATGATTTTGGATTAAGCCATGTGTCAACATTACATACTACGAACAATTGTTCCTTATTTCTTAAGAAGACAAGAAAGACAAGTGCAGTAGTTATTAACCTCTTATTTGGTACATAATGAAGTAGTGTCTTACTTTACAACAAGTCTTCCAAAGTAAACATATAAAACATAGCTGAACTTTTACTTTTACTTCGAAATGAAATGAACACATGTCTTACATTGAACAAACTTCACACAGCATACAGGAAGTATTATAATAGTATCATCAAACAATAACTACACTGTTATATTGTATAAGTATATTACTGAGTCCCTTGCATAAGACGAAAAGTGCATCGAAATCCGTGACTTTCGATTACATAAAAGGCGTTAAAAGTTACGCCAACGGAAATGAAACGAGATGACTTTCGTCCAGACCTTCCGGCGCTGAAAACTATTGAATCTTGGCTTGGACAAGGATTTCAATCACTTTCCCTAGTTCGATTCTTTGGCCACACCACAGATCACATCATGACGGAACGAAACCGTTTTGTGCACCTTGCAGCACGCTCTCACATTCCGTTGTGTCTTTCGGGAGTTGCCAATAAAGCCAACTACCGCTCGCTGGCCAGGAAGACGACGACGACAATAACAACAACAACAACAACCATAACTACGACCATGACGACAAGTACGACTAGAACAAGAATTACTACAGAACAGCTACAACAAGACAACAAACTAGAAAAATCACGACGAAGATTTACTTACAGTGATATTTTGAGTAATTTCTGTAGTATAAATTACAGATATGAAACATTATATTATTATGTTTAATAACACAACATCCATCAACACTTATTGTAAAGGTTTAATAAATTAATTTAATAGTCGCTGAGGACTAATTATGCTAATATATACTTGTAATCGCCACAAGTGGTTTGTTATGAATATGTTTATATGTTTTTAGTAATTATAATTCCAGAATATGGAAGAAAACTTGGCATTGCGACAAACATTAATTGTTGTATACAACTTTGAAGAATCACATTTATTACAGTAATCATACCATAAACTAAGAAGTATAATTATAAAATTATAAATGTTGTGATGATGTTAGTCTCCCAACTAAGAGCATAGGATAATTGCGATGAGCAGCTTTGGACATTGGAGTATTTAGATGAATATTTTAAATAATGGTCTATCTGTTCCATTAGCATTTGCATTTAGTCAACGTTCACCTAACAAAACGTTATACTAGCATAACACACCCAGGAAAACATATTTTTAAATTGATTGGTGAATCTCTGTTTACAATTAATTGATATTCCTGAATTAGTAAACAGTCCATGCATAGATTATTCGTGAATAATAATGCATGGTGACTTGTTAACTTTACCGTTAAATCTGAGGAACTGGTTTCGATAAGACTGAGTTCTCACAGGGTTTCCAAACAACAAGACACGAGGATGAATTTACAAGTTCTACCGGGGAAACATGGTAGGACACGGCATTGTGAAGCACGTGGGGACCAGCACGGGACCAGCACGGGACCGGTACGGTAGTCGGCGCGGAGCTAGGTCTGAGTGACACTGTTTCTGATTGGATTGATTGTTTTTTATTGAGACGGGATTAGGACATCAAGTGATTTATGCTGTTCCATTAACAAAATTCTTATTTGAATACACATTAAATTAATAGTGTTTTAATGCTTAATTCTTTCATTATTTTCGAAGAAAACATTGAAAATTGCCATATTGCCAGGAATGTTTAAATAAACAAGATCCTATAAAAACTTACGAATAATTCAAATTAGGCCTATACATCGTCAGAAAATGTTCCGAATAAATATTATTTTTAGCATGTTTATCGATTTACACCTAGCTTATAGTGTACATCGGTGGATCAAAGTAAATCTAATTTACTTTGTACATGGCTCCATAAACCACTAGACCTATCGTTGGGTGTATCTCATATGATTGGAAGGTCCTACTGACAATAATATGAGTTTCAAGCGCTTCCTGGAATGTGAGAGAACCGGGTTCGAACACCGGTATGGATGGATTTGGTAATTTCTAAAATTGTATTAAATAAAATATTTTCAAAATAAAGTTGTATCACTTTCAATTATAAAATATTTCGTTGATTGATGCATGTGCCATTTTCTCCAAGTTTACTTTTTGTAAGTAAAATATTTGAAGAATTTTGAAAAGTAGAGAATTAATGATTTAGCAATCTATAGGCCCTGGCCATCTGAACGGTACTCGCGCCTACGTAATGATCTCGATGCGTGTGAGCGATGTTGAGCCCCGAGGGGGAGACCTGAAGTCAAGGCAGCGTCCTATTGTTTGTAGATGAGATGGGGTTAAAGAAGTCGCTATAAAAACAAGCCAACACAATACCTCAAGCCGCAAAGGCTAAATTGCTTCCGTGAAGCGGCTAGTCCAGCCAGCCGTCTGGACTGCACGGCGAGTCATTGGCCAGGACTAGCCATCAATCTCAGATACCACAAGACACTGCGGAGGCTATTGGTGACGTCACGAATATCAATTTCTCATTGAATTAGGGTTAACCAAAAAGTGTGTTAAAATCAAACTTCTAAAGATCATTAGAGATTGAAATAGAAAAAAGAAAAAAAAAGAAAAAAAATGAATTATGTTGGCCACAGTTTGATGGACCATGGACATGTCAACTTAAGAACATTGCATAATGGTTCCAAAAGCTCAAATTTAACTTAGGTAGATACACTTCAAGGTCAAATTTGAATTATAATATTTATACAATTTACAATTTTTAATTGTCATGTCCTAGAGTAGACCTAGTTATCTATGGTTTGTTAATTTTAATTAATGGTTTCATGTTGTAGCAGAGTTGTTAATAGTGTTATATAATCAAACAAAATTTTATGACATTGAAAACTATTTGTTCGTGAAAACAAACAAAATTCCTTTTTTGGAGGGGGGGTGAAAAAGGTTTTTAGGTTCGAATTCCAAATAAAACAATAAAATTTAAACGGTCGAAAAAAATATATTTACAATAAAAAATGTAAAATATTTTTAAAGACAAAAAAGTACACAATCACTGAACACACCCTCTTAATTTTCATCTTTAAATAAGGCTTACTCCATCACATATGACTATTAAAATGCAAATGAATTATAATATTAAGGGATGTGTTTGTGGAAGTATTTTATTATTGTTTATTTAATAACAATAGCGGTATCAATTTGTTTCGTTCCCCGTGGAGGCAAGATATATACGAACTACATTACTATGAAATCAAATTGACTATGAAGAGACATAATGCCTGAAGACATGTAAATTATTATAGTTAACATAACAATTATTTGATCGAGACATTTCAATGTTAATATTCCGGGTCGAGAAAGCCGTAAAGAAAAATTAATACAGTTGTTAACACAGTAATTTAAATTACAAATACTGCATTCTATTAAACTGAATTTTAATTAATAATTAGGTTGGTACGTCAAATGTGGTCTGATTTCTTCCGCAGTGTTGAGCCCATGCATGTTCTCTTCTAAGTGGTATTAAGTGCATCGCATGCATGAAGTCAATAAACATTAACTGGAACAGAAGTCTTCCTACTTCCTTATCACATCACTTAACATTTATCAACAAATCTTGGTATTATCTCGCGAGCTAGTGTGATATCTTCTTGCTTTGCTTATCACACCGAGACACGCGCAGGAAATGTAGGTGTTAACACGTAACATTCATTCATTATCTATGTGTTTGTGATTGTGACATGGTCTAATAAAGGTGTGTCAACAGCAGCGTCGAAATACTGCAGTGTATATTATACAAACGGGTGTAAAAAAGTTGAGACGTTGCTACAGACGCAGAACACTGTAGAATGCTCACTGAAAATTTTAGATCTGCAGTGGAATTGGTGAAAAACTTTTTCAGAAAGGGCTTTAATATCGTTGGTTCAAATGACGTTATAATATGAGTGCAATAGAATAGCTTGTCCTTTTTTGGTATTTTTGGTATATTAGTTTTTGAGAGACAGTTAATGCCCTTCGTCACGAGACTAAAAGGATTGAGGTGGGAGAATAATTTGAAAGGAATATGTTCTGGTGAAATTTGAGAGGACTAATTTAATAATACCCATCTGAATTCTGAAGAAAACATTAATGGAGTTGAACATTTTAGGGATGCACTCCTAAAAATAACTCTTTAACAAGATCGCCTATATTCAACATTTCCTAATTACATTTTAAGGACATGGAAGACCGACAGTGGTGTCTCATGCGTAACGCGTGAGACTCTGATTCAGGAGGTCACGGTTTCGAATACCGCCACCGGCAATCCTGACTGAAAGTTTTCCGAGATTCTCTTCAGGTTAGGGCTAATGCGAATGCAAGGGATTGAGTTCTCTTTACAGCCCTCGGACATTCTCTTCACAACTGTCCCAACTCCAAAATACGTAGTTAAGATACCTGAAGAGAAGCATGCATTGCACTCTGGGCAAATTTCCCACGAAAATATAAATTTAAGAGAAGCGGGTTTGAATATATAAGGCATGGGTTTTTGTAATTTTCTTCCACCCTCATCTATCACCACGTATCGTCTCACATATCAATATTGCATAATATTATATACAAGAAATGAAATCAAGCGAGTGTACGCGCGCGAGCGCACGTGTCAAAGCTCTCTCGCGCTTCGTCTGGTTTATATGGATATAGCATCCTGCCTAACGCCCAACACTGACACACATCCAGTCCTTAGAAAAAACCCGCCACTAATTTACACAACCATAAACCAAACCGATTCGAGTGCAGCAACATTTGCACAAATAAAACACAATCGGACTTTCTCACCGCTGACCTAAAAAAATAAGTGATATAGTCATCAACAGGGCAGTGCATTGTTGTCTTCGTAGCAAGACATACAGACAGACAGACAGACAGGAGACGTGTTGAAACATCATTGTGTCAATATTTTACTTCACACTGTAACCAGGTCATTCACAATAACTTGGTAATATTACTAATTAGTAAGAACGACTTCGGCCGTGGTCAACTACCATTAAAATATACACGTGGTATATGTGTTATGAATAATGCCTAATTTAGTTTTTTTCCATTCAAAATTTGTAAATTATTAAAAAC
The DNA here is from genome assembly GCA_024449915.1 of Sweltsa coloradensis. Lineage (NCBI taxonomy): Eukaryota > Metazoa > Arthropoda > Insecta > Plecoptera > Chloroperlidae > Sweltsa > Sweltsa coloradensis. Next base: position 655,211 of record JAMZAV010000048.1, on the reverse strand, counting down.
AAGACACTTGTTATACAACGGATATTATTGCTATGGGATGGAGAATGACAAAGACGTAATGTAGGATGGTAGTTACTTAAACATAGACGCCTCATAACCATTTATTTTGATAAATTAATTTTGATTATCTAGGCAAAGATGGTAACATAACCCAACACTGATCAGCTTGTTCTGCTATGGAACAGGTCAATAACATTAAAATCAATCAAATTAGACAACATTATTACAGCTTCTCGATGGCATTGTTGTCGTTAAGTTTCGAGAGAAGCAATAAATCAAATGTCTTACATCCATTTAGTTGGCTTTAATTCGAGGCAAGTGTCAAATTCCATTCATTATACCGGATTCGAACCCTAGTAGCCTATACTGGAAAGAATGATTAAAGATGCTTGAAGCAAATCAAACTTGCAAAGCTCTTTCCCTCAGTCCATCAAGTAGTTTTTAAATGTTCCTTATTACTCGCATTTCTAGGAATTTAAATCCACTAATTGATCCAATTATAGCATTAATTTTACAGCTTTAAACAATCGTTTCAAATATAGTTAATTGTTATTACACTCGTAACTAATTAAAGTTGTTACGTTTATTACAACCTGATCAATAAAACGCTATTGCCTTTTTGCTGTTTTATTTCAATTAAGGGTAGCATTCTTACAACGAAAATGCTTCCTCGTCATTTCAATAGGGAGGGACTCATAAGACAACAAGTATAATAAGTGATAATCATAACCTTTTCCACTTTTATTTCCAAAGATAATGATACAATAATATATATCCCACAAGCTTACCTTCAAACTCGCCCGATTTTGTGCCCTTAAAACCGCCGCTTGTGCCATTTTGACTTCACAATCAGTTGAAACAATCCACTGCTTTAATCCATCACCCACAACAACAATAACAACAACTCACTCGCACCCCCCACTAGTAAGTCAAAATTTCGTTTCCTTAGTACAAACTACACAATTCAAGTCACAACTCACAACAACCTTATATTATTACGAAACACTTAACACAAAACACACATTTTACTATCAACCGACAAAATCTCGAATTCGAATTTACATACGAATCCAAATTACAAAACAGTGTATTACATGTAAATAATTAACTAAACAGTCCGAGCCAATGTTTACAAACATACGACCAACCACGCGGTCGGAGAAGGTACTAGGTAGGTACCTGACGCTACGGTCATGCAATGACTACTGGCGGGAGTAGAGTGGAGATAGGGGGCAGCCGATCATAGCGGTGCTTTCGGTTTGGAGGGAGACATACCTAGCGCTCTCTCTCAGTCGCCGGAGCCCGAGGTGCAGGCAGGTAGAGTAATTGAAAGCCAGACGGGGGCTGGACGCTCCGACGACTCCAAGCCGATGCACCATTGTTTTACTATTTAGATTTTAGTTTGGTCGTGTATGTATTACTAGACTCCCAAGCACGATAGGGGGTGTACGCTTGGCTGGACACCCTTACACACCTGTTTTTGGCTGTATATTTTAAATTTTTAAAGGGAGGATGAATTCTTTGGATGCCACCATGTACATCATGCGCCAAGTAAATTTTTGTCGCTACTCCCACAGCTGCATTTGTTTACTACTATCATAATTCCGCTGGCACATACGTTTAGGGCGCTGGTCCGAAGCTTATAGCTCTGCGTGGACGTGGGTTCGAATCCCGCATTAGCCTTTCTTTTTTTAAAAAATTGCCCTTCATCGTCATCTATTATCATTTATCACTCAACGTCTCAAATAGTCTAAGTGCATTAATATGAGACGTTAATCAACAGACTTCAGCATCACCTTATTATTCCGAATAACGCAACAATTGTTAAAAAACATATATACATAAATACATTCGCAATCAAAATTCAGTAAGTCACATAACGTATTTTCAGTGGGAACTTAAAAGATAACCCACCAGCTCTGACGGCACCGACGCCATCAACGAGCGAACAATGATTTATCCAAGTAAATAATCGAGCAGGTATATTTGTATTTCTATAATATTAAAGTTTTCCGAACTGGCGTCATCTTGGAGTAAGTCGTGTCCAACCAGCGGGCCACAATATAGTGATCTATGACGTCAACATTGAAAAGGTTGGGTTGAAATGTGACAACTTTATTCTTAAGTTCAAAGCATCATAATCATATCCTTTTTATCACAGCAATAATATTAAAGTCCTGGACATACGCATGTTTGACTATCCCAAACCCTGCTTAAATTTTTATTTGTTTTGCCTTTATTGTTAATATTATTTTTATTGTTATTGTTACTGTTGTTACTCTATTAAGTTTACTTTTATTGCATGCTCTCTTCCTATGATTGGCATACATTGTGTATTATAAAGAGCTAATTTGAGTGTCAACAATGTTACAGCAAGAAGGTAATAAATAAGCAACATACTATGGTGTAATATACAGATATACATAATTCAAAAAGCGCGATATGGAACTAATGTAAACAATAAAGTTGCCTCTTGCTAATTGGTTCGTTTTAATTTAATACTTCCTTCTTTTCTTTAAGACTTCCTTACATCGCCAAGAATAAATCATACTTAATAGTGGGAGCTACCGGTCACTAACTGGCGACCTTTGTTAGTGGATGTTGCGAATCGTATTGAATTTTTAATACGGTTATGTAAAATATCAATTGGCCCGTATGTATGCATTGTAAGCAAATTAAATGCAACTTGCACTAAGAGAATCAAGATATAAGTTATAGGTTTGATCTTCAGATGAATGTGTAATTTTAGAAACGAAATCATTTTTTAAAATTTTTGTTTTTAATTGTTTTCATATTTAGTTTGGCCGTCCTTACTGTTCTATATAGAAACAACCGATTTTTCCTACACAATCATGTCAATATGGAATATGAAAATAAGTCTGGTTCTATACAGAACAGTCCGGACGGCCAAACTAAATGTTTAAACAATTAAAAACAATTATCGAAAAAAATGACTTGTGTCGTGGTCTGTTTAACAGACCAACAAAATCATTCCGAAATGGAATCTAAACTAGGTAAACGCTTAAGTCCCGCCGCGTTGTTGGATGAGCGTAATTGGTGCATTGAGCTGCCATGTGTTACGCGGATTTTCTGTTGTTCTGTGAAAAAATCATTACTTAGTCGAAGATTTTTTTTTAATTAAATTAAATTAAATAAAAAAATAACTTAATTTTTTTAATTAATCGTAATTTTCAAAAAAGAAAAAAATCGTAAAATTGCAATTTTCATAAGAAATAAAAATTAGATTGCGCTCAAATTTAACACGAATATATTAATTCATGAAATTAAGGTTCTGTGAAAAAATAATTACAATAGGATAAAGCATGTAGGTGTAATAAGTCAAAGAATTGTTTTAAAAAAGAAAAAACCCGTAAAATTTCGATTTTCATGAGAAATAATTTTTCGATTACGCTCAAATTTCGCACGAATATCTTAATTCATGAAATTAAGGTTCTGTGAAAAAATCATTACAATCGGATAAAGCATGTAGGTGTTATGAGTCGAAGAAAGTTTTTAAAAATCAAAAAAATCGTAAAATTGCGTTTTTTATGAGAAAAAAAATTCCCGATTGCGCTCAAAAACGTGGCAGTTCTAAGTTCAGAGATTTCGAAGGCCTCCATGAAATTTCATCGCAATCGGAGTATCGGTTTAGCCGGAATCGTGTTAACAGACACACAAAAATACAGAAAGAAAGAAAGAAAAAAAAAACATTCCGGATTTTTTTCTCCAGTGTAGTGAAATGGAATCTTCGCTTCGCTCGCTTCGCTCGCTACGCTCATCCAATTATTCCATCCAAAATCTTAACTCTTATTACACCTTATACTGATCTGATCTCTACATTAATCCACTCTCATGAATTTTAAATAACCTTTGTCTTTCATTTATCATATTATTGTATTTTATTTATTAATTTCTCCATTACATAAATATATTGGTACATTAATTTACTTTCTATTTCGTAATTGTTTACTTTTTCTTATTACTTTTTTGGATGAGCGAAGCGAAGACTTCAATTTCACCGACCCCCCAAAAAATTTAGCTCGGGTGTTTTTTTTTTGTTTTTGTTTTTTTGTTTTTTTTTGTTTGTTTTTCTGTCTGTTTGTTCGCTCTCTACCGGGCAAACGGCATATGCGATCTGGATGAAAATTTGACAGGACCTTCGAAATCTCTGAACTTAGACTTGCCACGTTTTTGGGTACAATCGAAGAAATATTTCTCATGAATATCGTACTTTTACGATTTTTTTCGATTTTTTGGGCGATATTTTCGTGCCATTTGGGCCAATTCTGACCAAACGGGTGAAACTAAAACGTTCATATTATACATGGACATTAAGGTTATGGTGATTTAGTACATTTTGAAAGAAAAAGTTGAAAGAGTTAGCCAGAATCTATAGAAATAAAGCTTTTAATATAAGATTTTTGGTTTTTTGTACGATATTTTCGTGCCATTTGGGCCAATTCTGACCAAACGGGTGGGGTTTCAACGTTCATATTATACATGGACATTAAGGTTATGGTGATGTAGTACCTTTTGAAAGAAAAAGTTGAAAAAGTTAGCCAGAATCCATAGAAATAAAGCTTTTATTATAAGTTTTTTACGGTTAATAATACCAATTGACAAGAAACAAAAGAAACTTGACAACATTCACCTACAATGCGTAGGCAGCAAAACAAAGCACTTGCAAAAGTAAAGATATCCCACGCAAACTTAAAACTTAAAAAAACTCATCCATCAACGCGGCGGGACTTTAGCGTTTTCCTAGTAAATATTAGAATGGTTATATATTCGAAATTAGCAGTGACAAAGTTTTGGAGGAACTTTTTTGGAAAATTTTGATTATTTTTCTTTCGTTTACATTTTGTTTTTCAATTTTGTTTCAACTCTATCTCTAGTTATGAACTAACCAAAGTTCCGGGACATTTAAAAAACTGTCCGTTTTCATAATGTTTTATTTTCCATAAAATCAATGTCATGCACTGAATAAGTAAGTTTGGGGGAAAAGATGTAGTATCAAGGGAAGTCTGTATTTTCCGTAGAAAGGTGGTTGGCCTATTGTTGCTAACCACCATGGTAACCACCATGTCTGTAAGATATTTTTGTTTTACTGTCCCCCACTAAAAATCAGTTATGTGACTGAGTGGGTAGACTCTAAATACGAATTTATATATTTTATTTATTTATTTATTTATTTATTTATTATGTCTCAGTAGATAGTTTTGATTTCAGCATTATATTATTTTTATATTATAAGATTACTGTCCCGTTGTCAATAAAGATCAAAACAATTAATCAATACAACTTAATTGGATGAGCGTAGCGAGCGAAGCGAGTGAAGCGAAGACTTCAATTTCACTGACCCCCCAAAAAATTTAGCTCGGGTGTTTTTTTTTTTTTTTTTTTTTTTGTATTTTTGTCTGTTTGTTCGCTCTCTACCGGGCAAACGGCATATGCGATCTTGATGAAAATTTGACAGGACCTTCGAAATCTCTGAACTTAGACTTGCTACGTTTTTGGGTACAATCGAAGAAATATTTCTCATGAATATCGTACTTTTACGATTTTTTTCGATTTTTAGTGCGATATTTTCGTGACATTTGGGCCGATTCTGACCAAACGGGTGGGGCTACAACGTTCATATTTCACATGGACATTAAGGTAATGGTGATGTATTGCTTTTTAAAAGAAAAAAATGAAAAAGTTAGCCAGAATCTATAGAAATAAAGCTTTTAATATAAGTTTTTTGATTTTTTGTGCGATATTTTCGTGCCATTTGGGCCAATTCTGACCAAACGGGTGGGGCTACAACGTTCATATTATACATGGACATTAAGGTTATGGTGATGTAGTACCTTTTGAAAGAAAAAGTTGAAAAAGTTAGCCAGAATCCATAGAAATAAAGCTTTTAATATAAGTTTTTTAAGGTAAATAATACCAATTGACAAGAAACAATAGAAACGACAACAATCACTTCAATGCGTAGGCAACAAAACAAAGCACTTGCAAAAGTAAAGATATGCCACGCAAACTAAAAACTATAAAAAGCTCATCCTTCAACGCGGCGGGACTTTAGCGTTTTCCTAGTAATTAATTAATTGAGTTTGAACTTGATCCTAAAATTTAATTTTTCGTGGGTTCGTCTGCCCGATACTTCAACGATCGTCTTTACATATTTTGTGTTCGACTTGACCACAGAACAATTTAAAGGTTCTCCCATTCAAACTAGTAAAATAACAATAACTACTCAGCAGAGTTTTTTAACCTTAACAAAGCCTCTTGATTTCATTGAAAAGCGCTACTTGCTACTTACGTAACACAAATCACCATCTAACAAGCCCGAGAACCTGACGAAACTGCTACTTATTTGTGGCCTTGAGATATTTGGAAATAAAATTACCTTAATCAATATAATTGTTTCTATAGGAATGTTCCATACGCATACATTCTTCAAACGTTATTCTGGCCCACCTTGGGTGCTATATATAATCATTGTGTCAAGCCGGCCACACGAGCTACTAATGAGAGGCTTATTATCTGAAACGTTTGTTTTCCTGTTAGGTTGCTAGGCAACCAACATAACTGATCACGTGGTAAGTTGATTGTGACGTCAAGAAGAGGAAAATCCAAACGTCTTGATAGTTTGTGATCTATGAGCTTCAAGATTAAAAGATAGATCAAGATTTTGTGTTCGATCTTAATCATGGTGCGATAATTTAGAAGTTCATATTTCTTCTTGTGAGACAGTTAATGCACTAACAATGCTCTATGGTAAAAATGTTTTCAAGGTTAAAGATGCTTATCGAAATATATTTTTGGAGAGAATAAATTAAAACTATTTGAAGAGTAATTTACAATACTATTAAATAATCACAATAGTTTAAGCTACTGATTACGATGGCTGTTTCAGGTTTTCTGCAATTTGTTCAAATTTGAGGAAGTTTAATACTAATCCTCGTTACCTTTGATATTATCTCAAATTATTTTGTAAACTCTGTAACTGTATTATGTATGTATGAAACTGTATAGGAAAATATTTATTTTTGTTTGAAAAATTGTAACGTTCAGTACAGCTTACAGTACAGTTACTTTTGGATATATTCAAAGGGAAAATTAATATGTATTCTAAAAGCAACCACTATCAAAATTTCAAATTAATCGGACAATGAAATAATTATTTAAAGTTTGTATTGAATTGTTATTCGATATAGATATGCTAAACAAAATTCAATTGAAAAATGTTATCTATGAGACCTAAGCACTCAACATTTCTCAATAACTAATGTTTTTGGAATAAAAAATATGAACCAATACCTGGAGATTTGAATCCTATATTATATTAAACTTAGTATACGATTTTTACATCTAAATATAAGAAAATATATCAATGTTTTTACTAACGTTCACTCTTTAGGCCACATTTAATCTGGTTTAATTAACACGTCCTGTTATTAATGTTACTTTTATCTGATATCGAAAACTTGAAACCACAAACATACATCCAGTTTTACACTTCAATTCACATTCGGGGCATACGTGCTAGACGTTCCGCCACTGATTCAATTAAACATGTTTAATTTAAATCGATGATCGTCTGGATATTATTTCATCGATCATGTTTTGAATAGATGCTACAAAGCACCATTTTTTCACTTAAAACCAAGGTTTTCAAGTCCTATTTTATTTTATTTCCATAGTATCTATAATTTGTTTATACACATCTTTATTCAGTTGATTCTAATTCAATCCTCATGACCAAATTTCAAGTTAAAAATCTGAAAGAAGTTTATACACAAGGTTTTGAAATTAGCCTAAAAATAGATGCTACAAAACGCTATAAAATGACACTTGAAAATGCTATATACACGCACCTCTAATCATGTATAAAAGAGCTGATCGATGACGAGAAAGCCCAACCCAACCCAAAGGATATTTATGAGAAGATTGCAGTTCAAACGATTTCAATCATATGTATAGAAAGTTGTTTCGAAATATTGAAACAATATCTAGACCAAATTCTAAAAGTGAAATAGAAATAGAAGATAATTCTATTTGAAAAACGAGAAGAAAATAATTTTCACTCCACGTTTTAAAGGGCGTGGTCTTGTAACCTTTCAACATAGGATGAGATTGCCGAGTGCAATAGGCGTGTGAGTGTGGTTGTTCTGTTTCAGAAGCCACGGAGACGAATAAATTATGTACTCGCTTTCCACTTACAAACTGCTGAGAGTAACAGGGAAAAACACATTTCTACGTGCGCGTACGTGTACATTTACTTGTAATAAATGCACTACCGGTAACTGTAAACTTAGAGTAAATGTCATGTCAATAACGATTTAACTCCCAAATTCGGTTCAGCTATACTATTTTAACTATGTGAATCATAAGTGTTACCGATTTTGTTCACCATGTCTTCGATATGACCAAAACTATGTATTAATTTTTTCGTTAAATAATTAAGTCGTTATGTTATTAAAAATACTCGGCGCAGATTTCAGTAACAATATGAAATTTATACAGCAGGCCTGAATCACAGATTATCTAATATCTATGGTTTGACACAATAATCAAAATGCCACGTGCCACTTAATACCATTGTCGCACTTAAAACTTTTCATAGTTTATTGAAATATTTGCATTTACGAAACAAAGAACGCAATTGAAACTGGCGTCTACATGAAAAATGTGAAAACATAATTTAGCTATTTATTATGTAACACAATGTAATTCTATCATAATCTAAGGAAGTTATTATTAAACAATCACCACTTCACATTAATTACATACATTATTGGTAAATAATAATTACATTATTATGAAGTGCCATCAATTGTAAAATTATTAAATATTGTAGCAAGCGATAATCTATAAATAATTACTCTTACGTAACTATTGGGCTTTCTTTCCATTAAATTCTTCATTCATATAAATACACGCACCAAAAATAGTTAGGGTTTTGTTATTGTAACGTTTAGCGAGCCTACGTACAAACTTACTTTATTAAAAATTGTACATTAATAAATGAGTTACTATACTAAGTTTTGCACAATAGTGTGAGTTTTATATATTATGTTTTTACAATTTTTACTACAATTTTACTACATTTTTTTTTAATTTCCCTTTCAACGTTACTATGACCGAGCTTCACACGATGTAGGAAATGAAACCAGCTTTGAAAAGACTGGAAGTTAACATATTCCTAATAAACCAGTTTTAATTATTGATTTGATTCTTACCGGTATGTTAAAATTGCAAGAAGAATGAAAAAAAATCGCAGCAGGTGCGTGAGACAAAGTGCTGTAGTAGCATGGTAGTATGATGGTAGTAGTACCCAAGAAACATTTCAAGCCAACATCCCCAAACAAAATCCCAACAAGCTAAATTACCGCTAATAATGACCGGTAATTATTAATGACCTTATATAGAATATTGCAATGAACCGTTACGTTCTGTTCTATCCCTATAATATGAGGCTCGTTTACGATATTTTCGTTTCTATAAAGCGAAAATTGAGTTTCGTTATCAGTAATTTGATGAAGATTTGTTCGTAATATGAGGCTCGTTTACGTATTTACGTTTCTATAAAGCGAAAATTGAGTTTCGTTATCAGTAATTTGATGAAGATTTGTTCATAATATGGGGCTCGTTTCGATATTTACGTTTCTATAAAGCGAAAATTGAGTTTCGTTATCAGTAATTTGATGAAGATTTGTTCATAATATGGGGCTCGTTTACTGTATTTACGTTTCTATAAAGCGAAAATTGAGTTTCGTTATCAGTAATTTGATGAAGATTTGTTCGTAATATGAGGCTCGTTTACTGTATTTACGTTTCTATAAAGCAAAAATTGAGTTTCGTTATCAGTAATTTGATGAAGATTTGTTCATAATATGGGGCTCGTTTACGATATTTACGTTTCTATAAAGCGAAAATTGAGTTTCGTTATTAGTAATTTGATGAAAAATTTGTTCGTAATATGGGGCTATTTTCGTTTCTATAAAGCGAAAATTGAGTTTCGTTATCAGTAATTTGATGAAGATTTGTTCATAATATGAGCTCGTTACTGTATTTACGTTTCTATAAAGCGAAAATTGAGTTTCGTTATCAGTTATTTGTTGAAGTTTTGTTTTTAATATGGGGTCTCGTTTACGTATTTTACGTTTCTATAAAGCGAAAATTGAGTTTCGTTATCAGTAATTTGATGAAGATTTGTTCATAATATGGGGCTCGTTTACTGTATTTTCGTTTCTATAAAGCAAAAATTGAGTTTTGTTATCAGTAATTTGATGAAGATTTGTTCATAATATGGGGCTCGTTTACGATATTTTCGTTTCTATAAAGCAAAAATTGAGTTTCGTTATCAGTAATTTGATGAAGATTTGTTCATAATATGCAGCTCGTTTACGATATTTACGTTTCTATAAAGCGAAAATTGAGTTTCGTTATCAATAATTTGATGAAGATTTGTTCGTAATATGAGGCTCGTTTACTGTATTTTCGTTTCTATAAAGCGAAAATTGAGTTTCGTTATCAGTAATTTGATGAAGATTTGTTCGTAATATGAGGCTCGTTTACTGTATTTACGTTTCTATAAAGCGAAAATTGAGTTTCGTTATCAGTAATTTGATGAAGATTTGTTCATAATATGGGGCTCGTTTACTATATTTACGTTTCTATAAAGCGAAAATTGAGTTTCGTTATCAGTTATTTGTTGAAGTTTTGTTTATAATATGCGTCTCGTTTACTGTATTTACGTTTCTATAAAGCGAAAATTGAGTTTCGTTATCAGTAATTTGATGAAGATTTGTTCATAATATGGGGCTCGTTTACTGTATTTACGTTTCTATAAAGCGAAAATTGAGTTTCGTTATCAGTAATTTGTTGAAGTTTTGTTTATAATATGCGTCTCGTTTACTGTATTTTCGTTTCTATAAAGCGAAAATTGAGTTTCGTTATCAGTTATTTGTTGAAGTTTTGTTTTTAATATGAGGCTCGTTTACTGTATTTACGTTTCTATAAAGCGAAAATTGAGTTTCGTTATCAGTAATTTGATGAAGATTTGTTCATAATATGAGGCTCGTTTACTGTATTTACGTTTCTATAAAGCGAAAATTGAGTTTCGTTATCAGTAATTTGATGAAGATTTGTTCATAATATGAGGCTCGTTTACTGTATTTTCGTTTCTATAAAGCGAAAATTGAGTTTCGTTATCTGTAATTTGATGAAGATTTGTTCATAATATGAGGGTCGTTTACTATATTTTCGTTTCTATAAAGCGAAAATTTAGTTTCGTTATGAGTTATTTGTTGAAGTTTTGTTTTAATATGAGGCTCGTTTACTGTATTTACGTTTCTATAAAGCGAAAATTGAGTTTCGTTATCAGTAATTTGATGAAGATTTGTTCATAATATGAGGCTCGTTTACTATATTTACGTTTCTATAAAGCGAAAATTGAGTTTCGTTATTAGTAATTTGATGAAGATTTGTTCGTAATATGGGCTATTTACGTTTCTATAAAGCGAAAATTGAGTTTCGTTATCAGTAATTTGATGAAGATTTGTTCATAATATGAGGCTCGTTTACGATATTTACGTTTCTATAAAGCGAAAATTGAGTTTCGTTATCAGTAATTTGATGAAGATTTGTTCGTAATATGAGGCTCGTTTACTGTATTTACGTTTCTATAAAGCGAAAATTGAGTTTCGTTATCAGTAATTTGATGAAGATTTGTTCGTAATATGAGGCTCGTTTACTGTATTTACGTTTCTATAAAGCAAAAATTGAGTTTCGTTATCAATAATTTGATGAAGATTTGTTCATAATATGGGGCTCGTTTACTATGTTTACGTTTCTATCAAGCGAAAATTGAGTTTCGTTATTAGTAATTTGATGAAGAATTGTTCGTAATATGGGGCTATTTTCGTTCTATAAAGCGAAAATTGAGTTCGTTATCAGTTATTTGTTGAAGGGTTTTGTTTTTAATATGCGTCTCGTTTACTGTATTTTCGTTTCTATAAAGCGAAAATTGAGTTTCGTTATCAGTAATTTGATGAAGATTTGTTCATAATATGGGGCTCGTTTACGATATTTACGTTTCTATAAAGCGAAAATTGAGTTTCGTTATCAGTAATTTGATGAAGATTTGTTCATAATATGCAGCTCGTTTACGATATTTTACGTTTCTATAAAGCGAAAATTGAGTTTCGTTATCAGTAATTTGATGAAGATTTGTTCATAATATGCGCTCGTTTACTGTATTTACGTTTCTATAAAGCGAAAATTGAGTTTCGTTATCAGTAATTTGATGAAGATTTGTTCATAATATGGGGCTCGTTTACTGTATTTACGTTTCTATAAAGCGAAAATTGAGTTTCGTTATCAGTAATTTGATGAAGATTTGTTCATAATATGTGTTCTGGCACCTTTTGTTGTTATTGTTGTTCATTTTATTTAACAATTTTTTTATGTTTAATTTAATAAAATTTATTTAAAATGTGGCGTATTTTACTTGTCATTCCAATTACTAAATTTTCTCAATTACCCTTGGTCATTTTGTTTAGATGTATGTAATTGTAAATTTTAGTTTAATTTCCTGTCCTCCTTAGATATGATAGATAGGATACAACGTTAAATAAGTAAATGCAATAGGTTTATGCTATGGCAATCCCTCATAATCCTCACCCCCCCCCCTCCCCCTATGCTTACAGTAAGTCAAATTCAGAGGGGCAGGAAATATATCTCTGGACAGATTTCCTACAAAACCCTTAAAATAGGAAAATATTGTAAATAAAATCTTACTAGCAAATAGCTGTAAGTAAAGAAATAACCTACCGCATGTTTGACAAGGAAGAAAAATATGTAGATACATTTATTGCCAGGTTTTGAAAATTGTTTGAAAGAATCACTGCGAGTGTCACATTTATTATTTGTTTGCTTTTGAGAATTTGCCAATTCTACAACTATAGTTTTAATATGGGGTTCACTGATATTGGCCTACTTACCCAAACTCGATCAAGTTGTATTGGGTATAAAGTTTATTATACCCAATACAACAATAAACACTAACCCAGTCTGACACCACGTGGAGGCGGATTCAGCAACTTACCTGAAAAAATAAGAAAACATAGATTATAATCTTGTGTGCTAGCAAAAAGACCTGCTTTAATGATTTTTTACTAGTGTGGGAATTTTATAACCAACTTAAAATACATCAAATTAATTTATGATTGGGGTCTATCAATTAGTCACAATTTCGAGGTCGGCTCTATAGTCACATTTAATTTTAACATCACATGCCATAGGGATTGATAATTATATTATATTATGTACATTAATCCAGAAATTACAAAATCCATCTCAGTGAGTGCTCGAGCGGCAATCGGGAGACCGGGGTTCGATATCTCGCTGAGATGGATTTTGTAATTTCTGGATTGATTTACATACAATCTCAACGGGAAGTGTTTCCCGATTAATGACATTGAGAAATTATATTAGAGATGAGAAGCTTCCTCCTAAGCCTAGATATGAACCCAGGACTTTTTGTAATGAACACAATAGCTAGAGAATACTATTAATAAATCATGTTTTTTAAACATAAACCATCTTTAACTATTCACAGTTATTGATTGATGGAATCGGAACGCAGACGAGCCGAGGGTTTTGGGTTCGAGTCCCAGTGGTAGCAAACTTTTACGCTTAAAAACCGTGTTATCTTAATACCCAGCTCATAGTAGATAAAACCATGTAGTTTTTCAGCGATGACAGCTTCATGGCAGTCTTGTGTTGGATTTATATAATAGAACTCTACAATGACAACACAGAAATATAAAGAGAGAGCGAAAAGTTCTGTGTTCGATCCCCAGTTGGGGCAAACATTTACGACACTTGCTATTAAATCAATTACACTACTACTATTATTATATTCTAATTATTGCGAATACTTCAGATATTCCTCGTATGGAGTGGCTGTTTAAGTATAGAGCTAGCTTCAGCTTGTTTCACATATGTCCTCCCACTTAGTCCATACTCTAGAATCTCGTGTATACCTGTCTACAAGACAACAATAATATGCCTGTGAGTCTTGCCTAACCTACACCAACAAGCGTATAATGTATGCAAATTACGCACACAATTGCACACTATGCGAAAGCTGATACAACATCTCACATGTACGTCAGGTACGCAATATTAACATACCTTGGAGGTGGGAGGGAGTAAAATTGTCTATTGATGTATGCAAATGTAGCTAACATGAGGAAGCGTACAAGTGTTTATATACGCTAGGGAAATAGCTGTATAATAGGCACGTAGCTTTCATGTGGACGGTTGGCTGAAGGAGGTAATAGCGCAAAATACTTGCAACATTATTGCTAGTTCTTGTGTTTCAATGTGGAAGATATTTTATAAAGATTATGCTGGCTGCATCACAATAATATTGCATGACCAAAGGTACCAAAGGTACAGGAATACGCAAAATTAACGAACACAAAATTAACGAACACCTCTGGCCGAAAATTTCAAAGTAGAAGAAACATGTCTGAAAAGTTTTCTGAATGAAAGAGGGCCTTATACAACAGATAACAATTATTAATTTTATGGGGTGGGACATAACCTCACTATTGGCCATTATGCGTCGATTTTTTACAGTTAGTGTAGCCTGCACATTTGGTGCAAAATAAAATTTTTAGAATCGGTTTTCTGTATAAACTTAGTTTCTAAACACCTTTAGCTTCAGCTTTAGCTAAAAGGAAAAATAGATTTCTGAAATAACAGTTGGTGTACGCATTCTTTTGTCAGACGATACAAAACTCGAAAAAAAACTCGCATTTCATTTCAACAACACCAAAATAAAATATAATACGTTTCTTTCAATTATTCAAACGTCGTCATCGTCGTCGTCGTTGTTGTTATTGTAGTTCCAAGTATAAAAAGGATATAAAAATCTCATTGTTTGGTGGTGGAGGTGCCGGATATTGATATGTAAACTTTGAGTGACGTTAGCGCCGCCACCGTATCCCATGATCACCAAAAACATAAGGTTGTTGGAAGAGCAGTGGCAAATTTATTTTTTATGTTAAACGTTTATTTACAAATCGTTTGATCGATAAATTCATCGAATTTCCACGTTAATATGGACAAGTTTTTGACCGTAAAAAAATTGAAACTTTGTTAAAAGGATATATGCAGGTCGCGATTAGATAACATTTCAATATTTCACATCAGTAAATCAATATATTTCAAGTCTTCTACCAAAGCGTTGGAAATCACTAAAAATAACTCTAGCAGACCTATCTCAGTTACTAAAACCCATTCATAATATTTTTTAAATGTGGCTTTATCGCGATGTACACACGTTCTAACATAACCCCATAGAATGAAGAGCACGGAAGTGATCCAGAATAAACCTCTTCATTCTGCATTAAATCTGGTTTGTCCGAGCTCATCCAACGGTCATAAGTAAGAAACACTATTTGAAGTAGTGTGTGTTTGTTTGATGCCTTATTCTGTTTCACAGACTTCAATATAATGTTTCATTTCGATAAACTACTTTCCATAACAATAACAAGATCTCAGCATGTTTTTAAATTAATTGCCTGGTGTTGTTATCTACTGTATTATGTTTATGACAGCAATAAAACGGTGCTAAAATATTCTGAGTTGAACGCAATTAATTAGATATGCAGTGGCGTAAGTAAAAACCACGGGGGTCGGGGTGGGGGTAGAGGGGTTCTTATTTCAAGAGACGAGAGTGAGAGAGAAAGAAGAATGTCACACATCCCACATGGCACTGCGTTGCTTAACGTTCCAAAGCAATTGATGGTATGTCAAATTACGAAATCTATTATACGACATTTTAATAGCCAAAGATGGTAATCATTACGCAATAACTTACAACTAGCTTACTTATGATGCGTATGCTATATCTCTTGTAAGGTAAGCTTGAATGTTTAAGTTGTATTGTTATATTTTATGGTTACACCTGTTTTTATAGTAATCCTATTCATAGTTAGGTGTTACAGCATTGAAGGTCGGCGAGCTATGTGTCAGTTGTATTTTAATACATCTATGACTAAACTCTATTGTTAATCACTTACACGTGGGACATTGTTGTATCATAGTTTTAAAATTATTTTTAGATTTTACACTTTATTTTTAATAATCTTAGTTCGGTAAAGCTTAAAAAATAGGGAGAGAAGCTTGTAGTTATTCAACGTTAAATGCCCTTAATAGTTTTGGTGGAGGTGCCGGGTAGAAAATCCCCCTTTGAGTAGGGCTTGCAGCATTGACCCAACCCCTTGACCCACAGGGTGATCAAAAAGTTCTGTATCATCCTTGTTAAAGAGCAATGTCAACATAAACCCGCATATCAATCAGAGGTCATGTTATATGTTTGTATCTTATTTATTTATTTTATTTACCTTTTGTGATAAGAACAAATACTTTAAAATTAATATATGTATATCATAAATAGTTCAACTTACTTAATATTACAACTTGCTTATACAAACATATGATGAAAGATGAGAATTGATGGAAAACATAAAATAAGTTAATAGGCTTGTAATTTTACTCACAAAAACTGAAGTAAAACATAAAATTATAGCTATTATCGTAAGACGTGGTAAACGCACAGACGGACAAAACGATAAATAGGACTCCTTGGTTCCCTTATAATTTCATCATAATGTTAGTGTTTCTAAGTTTTATGTTTCAATATAATATATTTTCGAAACTCGGCTAAAACAACCGGTTATTGAAGTTAAGATACGAGTAACTGTTTATTTTTAATTAATAACTGCAAGGCAACGTGTTAAACTTCTTTCTAATGCAACATTTGACCTAGCAATGCAGTGCATCAAGTGATTGCACTAGTCTAGTTATGCATAAAGCAACATATTGGCATGAAATCAATCCATTAAAACCGTTAACAGGTGGAATTAGTGTCGAGCTCTTCGAAACGAATGTGCTTATTCCAGCTCAAAATAAATCTGCAACCTTGTATCTTGTGTGAAATACATAATATTAAAATATATTTGGACCAACTGTTTTTCTCGTGTAAAGGAGCAAGCGTCCGTAACATTTTCTTCTCCCAGTATCAACAAATTTAAAATATCATAATCTTTTTTAAATTTTGTATTTGAAGACACACTGCTTATAACGACAGAGCAAAAATAAGTAAATAGTGGGTTTGGGTAGACAACAATATGAAATGTATTGTTGTCAGATGTAAAACTCTTTAAATTTGAATCCCATGACCTCCTCGGTTGTCGTGACATAAGAGATATTGCCCTCCAACTGATTAAGTAGGGCACAACTACATCAATCAATGTCGCCAGGTATAGGATGCATTTCCAAATATCGATGCGTATGAATAACATTTTCGTTCTAGAAACGTGTACCCAGTCTTGCTTGTTTAACCCATGGAAACGAGCCCACACGCACTCACTCACTCACCTTATTACAAAGTGAACCCACACATACATTGTTGCGGTGTTGTTCATGACTTTGAGTGGATGTCGATTATGATGACGGATCTTGTGGTTATAGTAATTTTCTTAGGAATCCCTTTAGTTCATTCAAATGCCATGAACTTGTAATACATGATCCACTTGGACAACTCAAATAGAATGTGCCAATCGTGATAGAATTATAATATAAAATATTGTTAGTTTAACCTTCGAAGGACTAAATTTTTTTTTTTTTTTTTTACAGTAGCTATAAAAAAGATGAGAAGTTTTGAACTGATAATTGGATGATCGTCAAGGGAGGGGTGGACCGGATGTACGTGCAAGTGTCAGACATGCGTGTGAAGACCTAAATCACCTGCTTTTTAATCTGGTAAAATAGACCAAAATGCATTTCTGGGAAACCAAAAAATAAAAAGGTCTAAAATATACATTTCCTGTGGCAAAATCGTCGAAGCTGTTGTAATTCGTTTCTCAAAATTCTAAGCCGTTGGCACAAATGTTTTAAAAACTGGGCTTCGCTTCGCGTGTCAAAAAGGCTTGTTAAAAATCTTGTTGCAAAAAAATACTCCACACATATTTCGGATAAACATTTTGAAAATGCAGATGTACATACAATTTTCTTGGATTGGACACGCATACAAAAATAATTCTTCCCATGACACAGATTCATCAAATAGTATTATATAATATGGAACATCACCACAGTATGACACCAAAAACAATAGACTTGGCCTAGATAGTAAAATTATGACAATATGTGGTGAACTAGATTTTATAACGAAATTATACTATACTCTCGACTGTATTCTTGATACGTATATAGCATTTCAAAGTATAATTGTATAGGCATTTTGGGTAGCATTATATTTTTTGCCTACCTCAAAAACTTGTGTATACGGTTAACCCATTATTTTTTTTCAATATTATGTCATCAAGTTTGATTTAATATCAAATGAATTATAATGTTAAAGAACTACTTCTAAATATAAGTGAAAAAAATTGAAAACGCAATTTTCACGTATTTCTCGTTATAGGACATCCCATTCTCCTTAGAGTTTCGTTTAATATTTTAACTGTCTTCCATGAAAAAGTCGATCGCGGTGAATCTCGATATAAATCGAATGTGCGTGTAAATAATTATAACCCTTCCTTTCAAGTAAATACAAACCTACACACGGCACGATAACAAGATTAAACGCAAAGAAGCTGAAGAACGTACACATTCCTCATATGTGCGTATGTATTATAGTAAGGTTGATTGATTGATTGATTGGATATTGCTTAACGTCTCATATTATATCACATTGGCTTTTCGAGACGATGAGTGGTGATAGATGAGGATGAAGTATGAACAGAAGGGGGAGGGAAACCCGGTACCGGCACGTAGCCTACTCGTTCGAAAAGTACCAAGGGGACCAACGGCTTAACGTCCATCCGAAAGGAAAGGTTCTCACTAACCCGGATTGCCGACAGCGTCGGGAGACGCAAGCCATTACACTATAGCTCTCGAACCCTCCATCTGTTCTCCCAGCGTATACGTAGTTTGGTAGAGCGGTCACCACTCTACCACTGACCACGCCAGAAGCTGCTTACTTCGGTGTTCGTGGGGAACCGGCTAAAACGACCTCGGCTAAACGCTGCCTATTATTAGGTTTTACATGTCACACCGCATCCATTTTTTAGATTAGACTTATTGATGAAACGAAGAGAAGATTTAAATTTATATACCACATGTATACGGAGTAGTTAAAACAGGGAGCTAAGCTACTATAATCAACAGGTCGACGGAGAAGAATTACAGAAATAAAATCATTCCCAGAGAGTTGAGCTTTTTGGTGGAGGCGCCGGGTCTCACATATTTATTTTTATTTTTTAGGGTGAGACGTGACACACGCATACAGACATGGACAGAAAAGTGATGTATATATAGGAAATTCGATCTCTAAAATACAAAGTGCTTCGTTATAAACAACATATATCGTGTGGCACTTGAATCTCCTTATTTATGTACAAATGTACCAAATTGTGTACTTTGGTATACTTTGTAGTATAGTTCATATAGGCCAGTGGAATGCATATCATTGTAGCAACGTTGCAAATTGAAGATAATCGAGTGTCAAATGAAAATGAAAAGAATCGTGGCTATCGAAATGGAGTACAATGTACAATTGTACAAACTAGCAATGATTTATGGTTAGACTGGAGTAAGGATAGTTTTCAAGCAATCTGTTACCGCTTTGATTGATCAAATTTAGCATTTCGAAACGTTTTGAAATCTTAAAAAAAGCCACGTAGAAATTTTATAAATTCTATAATTAGTTATTTCGTATTCGAAAGTGGATGTTAAGCAAAGAAGTCAAATTCTTTACTTATAATTACAGGTTAACCTCATTTAACTTTAAAGTAGATAATCGCAGGTATAGTTTTTAAGTTTCGTGAAAATGCTGATTTAGAATCTAAAATGCAAAAATCTATTTTTACCCATGTCTATGTACTACTCATATAATTTTGGGTATACTCAACGAAACAACAATAATAATATAGGAATGTGAGTTGTTTGCTTGAAACCGTAAGCCATACGGTAATGATTTCTGATCTATACTTACATCGCACTGTCTCAAGTTGGTGTCACTAACCTACCACGCCTTCGTCATGGGTTCGAATACCACCAGGAACTGCAGCCATTCCATTCAGATTGCATGATATAATGTGGATTCGACCACAAATAACAAAAACTATCAACACTCTGGGCTTAATATTAATTTATATTTCATCTTCTCACAAATTCTAACCCAATAGAAAGTTCCAACCACAGATAATTTATTTCGCAATTGTTTTTTTCTTTAAATTGTTCAATACTTTTTGTTATTATTATATAAGTTCTCGCAAACAGGATATTATATGCTTGGGTATGAGTGTTACAGATAATTGGTATACAGTGTTATAACTATCAGTAAACTTGATAATTGAAAGTAATTAATACATTTCCTCAATGATATATAATGATGGTGTGTTGTATTTTATGGAACTGTTTCTATATAATATGTAACGCGATTATACGCGGCTGTGAGCAGTAGTTTTATCATTATCATAATAATAAAGGAGATTAGAATCAATCTAGTATAGGGAGTATACTGAACTCATGGTGATTCTAAATTAATCAGTAAGATAGAACACAAAACAACAGTTAAATGATACATATTCATTATTTTCATGATTATTATTATGCTCTATTGCTATTGGTTATGCCGTGAGATTAATTTAACTTTTTGTTAATATGATTACTTAAAGACAAATTAGGGAGCGAAGTTCCCGTATAAGCGTCACTTTTAAATACGTCCATCCATTCTGTGCGTGTGTGTCGTCTCACAATAAAGCCAAAAAACGACGTCCGATTGGCAATGGCTATTTTTGTTAGCATCGCCCTTCAACAACAATGATACATAACGTTTTTAATGACCCTGGGGTTAAGGAATGAGTGGCTATTCCCCCAGATATTTGGAAAATTTATTACACTGGTTACACCTTTTTGAATGCGGGAACAGGAGACGAACCCTTTTTAAATGGTAGGCATACCCGGCAACTCCACCAAAAAAACAACGCTCGTCGAATTATTTTATTTTTGTATTTTACTTTTTTTTAAATTAATATTTGCATTTATTTGTACAACATTTGACATGTAAGATTAAAAATTAATGCGAGAATGACAGAAAGAGCATCTGCCTCATAGTACGTGAGTACTTGTCACCCTGTAATACAATATATTATAAAATACAATGTCCATGTTAAATAGGTGTCAAATACAACATCAATAAATATTGAAAAATCACTACATAACCTAAACTAAACAATACCTCAACTTACAAAAACAGAACTACAACCTACTTAAAATAATCTTTGATGTCTGTCTGTTTTTAATTCATTTGCAAGTGCATTCCAGGAGAGAGATCGATTGTAAAAACCGTTTTGATATACAATATGTTATTATTGTTATTAATAAAGACATTTAATGGAATACAAGCCACAAATGACAAACTCCATCCCTCCACCTGCGTTTTTTGACTAATGTAATTACGAAATTATATGATATTGTAACTCTTGTGGTCGTTGAGTTTGGATTTGTTTTGTTTCCGATGCACAGAGACATTGTTTTAAAGGTTACAACTGAAAATGAGGTGTTGTAACTGAGTGAGGCAATGACGAGCCTGGTCGTTAGCGTCTATCCTCGCGTGGGAAGTGGGAAGTGCAGCGGTCCTCTTAGGTCTGGGCCGGCGGGGTGGGAGGAACACACCTCACGACTCTCTGACTCACAGTTGGAGTATTCACGTGCGAATCTTTCATTCATGCCGCAGAACTAGATGCTGCTTTTCAATAATTCATGTGGGAGTTTGATCGTGAGGGGGGAATATATGTTAAAGCCTCCTTAAGACTGGGCGAGAAGAAGCGAGTGCCCCTTCACCCCCCTACCACACCAAAAGTGAGAATTTCGAAAATTTCTGGAGAAATAACAATCAAAAATAACAATAACAGTTTTACAATATAGTTTTCATTCGTTTAGTGAAATTTAATATATTCCCAGAACTTTCTAAAAACAATTAATACCTTTTTCATTTACACTCCTTATAGAGGTAAATATAAAAACATTTCTCGAATTCTTAGAGTTAAATTTTTGTAATTTTCGGAAATATTTTCATTTCGGGAATATTGTGGATTTGTTATCCAATCGAAAAATTCAGCCCTCGCCCCCATGATATGTTATATGTTCATGATGAGTTGAACATGTTATGTCGAAATGGTTGCAGTTGTAGCAAGAAAGCTGAACTGAACGGCAGGCATAGATTTTAAAGGTAGAAGCTATGCTAGTATACTAATCATTTTTCTCTGTACCTTTGCTGGAGGGTTTAATTTTTTATTGCATTTTTTAAAATTAGTACTTGCATGATTTATTCTCCACAAATAGTTAAGCGAATAATTATTTTAACATAAAAAACAAAAATTATTCATTATTTAAATAGTCGACCAAGGTAACTCAATCAAACGTCAATCAATAATATCTTTGACCCTTGGGGCAGAGAAAGGATTAAATAACTCCTGAAAACATTTGCATGACCTTGTAATGCTTTGACGCCTCTACATCATCTATTAGTCCAAATCGTGCGTAAACAAATCGTGAAACGAAAACGAACTTCGAAATGATTTCAAACGAGAACAAAACACGGAATCGAATCACGAAAACGAATCTTTCATCCAGTATATTTATAATCTCAATACATTCCTAATTCCACGCTTGTATACTTACAATAGCATTTCATCGGAAGCTAATTGAATTTCTTTTTTTGAAAAGATTGGTTGGCAACACTTATTTCACAAGTATAACAAGGGCCGACGTAACAATAACAGCCTAACACGAAACTCGTGCGGATCTACACTAAAATTATCATTGACCTTAACTTTGGACATCCTGTTAGAGGATTGAGAGATGCCCTTCGGATAAACTCCACGCAATTGTAGCTGTCAAAGCTCATAAATATCCGTCGGATATCAAATGAGATTTCTATCCGTGGCCAAGGATACATCAAGTGCACGTGGTCTTATTTCGGTACTTGGAAATATGCGGTTATGAGCACTGAATCTAGATGGAATACTTGAATTCGGATCCTGCTTACGGACATCGTTTTTCAAGTTGTCACAGTCAAGTTGTTTTCCTTAATTTGGTATTCAGCACGTTCAAATAATAGCAGCCATGAAAATTATTTTGTTAATAAAATATTTTGTATTTGCTATTCAAGGATAAATTTACTACCATCTTATTGCAGTTTTTCAGCCTATAAATAAGTCAGAACATTTAGTCTTGTTTTGACGTTTTTGAACTTTTTAACAATATAACATAAATACTTACAAATTAAATCAAATAAAATATATCTTACGCGATTATGTAGAGTATAAAACGCATGGGACTGAAATTGGATGAAAAATTGAAAATGTCATCTTTACATTGAGCCAAATATAAACATAAAACTCACGGTCTAAAGTATCTCATATCTTTTCTTTTTTAAGTTATGAGTAAAACTGAGACGAGAAAAGAGGAAGTGCCCATGTCACAATAAGTTAATACACGTCACCAACTATTAATCATTCAGAGCTTTTACTTTTGGGCACACAAGATAAATTTTGCAAACATAATGATAACATAACGTCAAAACTGCAAATGCTACCATTTAGAACAATGTTTTTAGCTTGAACACACAGATAAGAAGATGTGTATGTTACAGCATGTATTATAAATACGTTTCCAACTGACTGTACGGCCATGGCAGCTAATTCACTTAATTCAATCTCTCTTTGTTTTATAATAATAGCTGCATAATCGTCTCATAACCAACATTGTATAATGAATGATGTGTTTTGATGATTCTGAAAACCATGAATATGATAATTTGAAACCCTATGACCTCGAGTCATTGTTTGTTCGGTGTTACTTGGAAAACGCTAAAGGGATCCAAGTTGTAAGCAGAAATATTGTTATTCAGTGATAATCTAGGTTCACAGTCACAGTCAACACTGTGCGAATGCTAATTTATGTTTTATTAATTCTACGTTAAATCCTGTTCAAGATGCCTATTGTAACGCTGACAATGTCATGCCATTCGTATAACAAAACATAATCTTTTAGTGTTAGGGAAGTTTAATCAGCACGGTAGGGGGCTCATAATTTATTACATTTAGAGTCTACCCAAAAAAGTCATTGAACTGATTTTAAGTGGGGGAATTAAAATAAATTTAGATTTACATTAAATGTATGTATGAGTAGAGGATATGACAGTCCTGGCAAGACGTTGTTAATAAACTGTGAGTGCTCAAGAAAACAGGTGGTTAGCCACCCCATGACCAGACTTACGTTGGAAAATATAAATAAGTGTTTATTGGACATAACACTGCTCTTTATGAATGTTTATTTGTGATATTTCGACTTTTATTCAAAAGTCTTTTTCAAACTGAAGGTTGCCAAAGGAAAATTAACAACAATCCATATAAAAGAAGATCATAAACAAAATAACCATGTTTTTATTATATTTTCATCAATTGTGTTGGCAGATACGTTTAATGGTTATTTTGTTTATGATCTTCTTTTATATGGATTGTTGTTTATTTTAATTTGTCAACCTTCAGTTTGAAAAAGACATAAAACTCTCACCAATAAATATTGATAAAGAGCAGTGTTATGTCCAATAAACACTTATTTAAAGAATAAATACCTGTTCTAATAGTTTATTTTATCTAATAGAAAAATACATATATTATTTTACAAATGCATATTGCTAATAAATAGAATAGTGAAGTAGGTTGTATGGTGAAACTCAAGGTCACTGGTCACTGGTATCCTGATGACGTCACGCGCATACCGATGACCACCTCACAGCTGTTTGTTGCGTGCGACGAGGTTGACACAAGACACGACTGTCAAAGGTTACAAACTGTGTCTAATGCAACTCACACACTGATTGTGCAAACCCATCTGTGTTTGCGAAACTCATTGGATGACGCTGTTAAGAGTTAAGTTACAGACTAATGCTTTGATTGATTTCATGTGTATTATCTTTATTTCTGTAGTGACTATCCAAAAGTTGATTATATTTACAACTTAATGAAGAATAACATTTTTAGAATACAAAAAATAATTAGAATGAGTGATTATCCAAATTGAAATTATATCTTTAAAATACCAATCTCTGATTAGCCAATATTCAATCATCATGGTGTCTGTGTCTACAGTCAGCATTAAAATTAAAGTTCGCCTCTTGAAATCAGTTCTGTGGCTGAGTAGGTATAGTAGGTAATAAATTATTTATTTATATCAATGTCGTGTGAGTTACAGATAAATACGATGAAAATTTGATGCAAAGCTTCAATCAAGGTGTCACATTTTTCACAAATATTTTTAGATATACATACATACATAATATTAGTGTTCAAATCTCAAATCTAGCAATCTTTTAAAAGTGTATGCATTGACATGATTAGATATCTGTTAAGGACATCGAATTGATATCACAATTTGCATTGCATTTATATTGTAAATTTACAAGCATTCAAATTGGATGAGTAACGTCAAACATAAAATTGTAATTTGCTCACATGGGAGACCTATCGCAATATCTGCTATTATTAAAATGTTCTCTCGGTAATCATGGTAATAGCGGCGAATGTTGGCAGGAAGCGCTAGGCCTAGAAACCCAGCGCATGCAGTCTGAAAGTTGATACGGTTAGCACTGGATAATCCAGTGGCTAGGTCATGCTCGTCGTAGCTCAGGAAGCAAGAGCGGCTCCGTTAGGTTGGCCCGAGCTGAGATGTATGGACGAGGTGTCGAAACAGCCCTGAGGGTCCCGGCTGGTCTTCTCTCTATCAACCAACACCCCGGTAACATGTACACCCGAAGTATTATCCTCGATACAGCAACCATTCTCTCTCTTTAGGACGTAAATGCCATTAGGTTAGATGACACAAATTAATAATCATTACTCCCCTTAAATTTAAATCAACTGAAAATTGTAATTCACATTCTTGGCAACAGACTCAATGCAAATCAAACAATTTTATTTACTATAGTCAAAGTTCTACTAAGTAAATGTATAATTTTTATGTCATATTTATGTCGCCAAAATCAGAAGTTTTTTTAACTTCTGATTTGGACTTGAAGTCCATCGGTTCGTGTCTTAGGAGTTTGTAAACGGTGACTTTGGAGCCGTCCTAGCAACGAGGCACATAATAAATTCAAAGTTGTTCTGAATCGGCCTTGTTGATTCTGGCGTTGATCCGCGTGTGTTTGCACTGTCCATACCACTGATTGCTATATTTCCTATTAAAAATATCGATCTTTGGTTGGTCATCGCTCAAAATCAATTGCGTCGGGCCTACAGGGTTGGCTTGGTCGCTTTGATTTACTGTCCCCCACTGAAAATCAGTTATATAACTGAGTAGCTAGACTCTAAATACATATTTATTTTTATTTCTTTATCCACAAAAATAAGAAAATAACCATTTCAAATTAAAACAACATAGGCCTATCAAAGTAAACAATACAATTCGAAAGTAAGATGTTTATTACCTTCAACAACCCTTCCACTGAATAAATATTTGAATGAACTCTGATGGATAGATTGGTAAAATATTGAGAAAGAGAATGCAATATTTTATGTCGCTCATTATAAGTGTACCGTATAATGTGTGCGAGTGCTATAAAACTTGAATGAGAATCACTCCTGGTAGTAGTTCCGCGCGCGACCGCTCCGGCTCAGCAGCACTGTACGGTGCGCCTGCCACTCGCTCCTAGGCTACCCGCACCGCACGGCGAGAGAAGTCAGCTGTCTCTCAAGACTTAGCATAGTTCACTTCACACACGTCGGAGCAGAGGGGCACACCTGTCCCCTTAAGAACATTGTTAGACATTCACGATGACACGATAAACATAATCTCGCATCATACCTGTATCCTTCAAAATAAAATTTATAAATATATATCGCCTAACCATTCGATACTATTTCGTAGCTTATTATATTTTCATAATCATTTCTCTTTATCAATGATTTGTTCAGCCTATCTTACGCTTAAAATAACATACTACGAGACTTAATTAACTTAAAACTATGTAACCATGTACACCCATACCAGAAGTAAATCAAGGTCTGGGTACAGTAGATATAGTTAGACCATTTGATTTTCTTATGGTCGATGGTGTACAACACCATGTAAAGGCTAAAAAAATATAGGCAATTTTCAAATTAATTTCAATTTTAATAATTTAAATCAAGTTCACATTTTAAAAAACGCATTTTGATATGATATCATAGATATTGTCTTATTGACATTGTTGTTATCTTATTATTTTCAATATTTATTTCATTACTGTTCATTATTTTGGTGCAGCTATGTAATTTTCGTTTTATTTGTTGCCTTCCTTTAAAAATCAGCTGTTATAACTGAACTACTATACATAAAGTTAAATAAATAATTGAAAAATGTGCAAAGCTCCCCTTATAACCAACACTAGCCACCTTGTCCCATCATAGGCAGGTGGACTACAATACAAACTCACTTATCTTAGACCCCTGATGCGCCACGAAGCTAATTACAGCCTTACGTCATGGAACAGTCATAAGCCCGTATCGTTTTCACATGTACGATTAAACTTATTTAAAGTAGTACGTCACACACGCAAATTGACTCCGGAATGACTACCTCCAACAACTAGGGCCTAATTAGCGTTCAAATTGTTATGACGTTAATATATTACTACCAAAAGTATTATTATAATTCAAATTCTATACTTCGGGTCACGCAAGATTTAAAACCTAATGCTTATATTTATATTTTTTAATTTATACAATTTTTAACACACAAATTAATTTTATGTACAAGAGTATTAATTAATTTGCAAAGTTTGTTGACTTTTAGATCATAAAGCTTTGGCTAGATCTTTAATTACTTACAGACACCATTATTACTTGCATCAGGTAACATCTAGATCCCGCTGAGACCTATCGTAACTGGTAAAGAAAGGAGCAATTGTTTTATTTGGTTTTCTCCTTCTGTCATAAAGTCTGGCAATATAACGATCTCAGATTGAGATATGATTCCATGAAGTATGAGCTGAGTACCCAGACAGATTTCCGTGTAAAACTTAAGAACTGCATGTGCATCGACCGTGCATGGTCGAGAATCTAGATCACGGCACTTTAACAACACCTGAACAACCAGGGTGCGAATTGACGACTTGGCAGAGCGGGGGATGGCTGAAAATAGAATCTACGTAGGTTGTAACTTGTAAGAGGTATGGGGCGAAGCCCCAGCCGACGCAGGCATTTTTTGGGGGGGGGTATTATTGTCCTCGAGATGGCCTTAGAAGCAATCTAGATATTATTTTGAAAGGATAAAGAGTCCATTGGTTTGGTTTATTGTACAAACACCTCCTGGCTAGGAATAAATGTGTAGATTGACACATTATTTATTAACGTTATGAGATAAAGTCACTTGATATGAGATGAGATGAGTATCCAGAGGTGGGGATTTAGCCATCCCCGACGGGGATCCTTTCAGTAAAACAGAGCCAGGGTTGAAATTACCAGAGGGAAAAATTTCCCCCCACCTCCCCGTCAATTCGCACCCTGTGAACAGCACTTGAAAAGTACTTGAACAAAAAACTTGAACACAAATTTCACTTAGATACAGTAAAGTATCAACTCTTGGTTGAAAGTTTATTTTCAGAGTTTTTCTCAGTCATAGGCATATACTAAGACTGAATCTTATTCTTACAGCCCTAGGCCATCCCATCATTACTTCTCTTACACCCTAATTATACAGCTATTGCCACAAGAAGATCACACAAGATAAAACTTACTACTTGTACTACTTGTAGGCATTCCCTCAAAAAGTTGTTTCTGAATATAGGAAAATAGAAAAACGAAAGCTACATTGGAAAACATCGGTTTCGGTTTCGCTTCAAAAAAACCTTAATAGTACCAATACAAAATATAAAGCCTAAACAACACAAAAGTAAGTTATTTGTATAAGTTTGACAACACAAGACATGGCATAACACACCTAACGTCGTCAATTTGTCCAGTGGTTAAACCCTTATATAGATGTACCATTCAATCGACTACTTTTTTATTTTTTTATTTATTTAACGTCTATTCTATTCAGTTAAAAAACTGATTTACAAAGGACAACTAAATAAATCTACTTACATAGATGCAGTTACAGCAATGAAACTAACAATCAAGTAAATATTTGAAATAATAGTATAACAACAACAATGATGAATGACAATTATTTTGGTAACAAATTTAAAAAAAACTATATATAATATACCATTCATTTGACTACTTTTTTATTTTTTTATTTATTTAACGTCTATCCTATACAGTTAAAAAACTGATTTACAAAGGACAATTAAATAAATCTACTAACTTAGATGCAGATACAGCAATGAAACTAACAATCAAGTAAACATTTGAAATAATAATATTACAACAACAATGATAAATGACAATGATTTTGGTAACAAATTAAAAAAAACTGACTTCCCGGAAGGAAGTAGAGAAAGACGAAGAGTGTTGAACTAGACAGGAACGAGAACAGGAAAGAAGATGTATGATAATACTATTCTCGTCTTGCGAGAGTTGTAGTATAGCACATGATCCAGAAGGTCAGCCCGCCACTGGATAAACCTGTTGCACTTAGTTTATTATTTACTTTCCGCTGTCGATCAACAGTCAATATAATGCTTGTTATAATATGACAAGTAG
This sequence comes from Sweltsa coloradensis, assembly GCA_024449915.1. Taxonomy (NCBI): domain Eukaryota; kingdom Metazoa; phylum Arthropoda; class Insecta; order Plecoptera; family Chloroperlidae; genus Sweltsa; species Sweltsa coloradensis. The sequence continues at coordinate 625,440 of JAMZAV010000048.1, read as the reverse complement.
ACTCAAACACGCCGACACGGAAGCAGCTACTGTCTTTTACAGGCAATTATCCATCCGGACGTATCAACTATCGATATAAATTCCACGAAGATAATCAATAAAGTGTACTTCATGCTCTTCATTATTTATAAATCGATAGATGAGGGTTTTGTCACATTTTTGAATATATAACTTCATTTGACAATTCCAATAATCAAATTCTTGCTGTCTCGTATTCTTTAGAACTTGAGAAAAATGTTTCTACACAAGGGTCCTTTTTTGTCAAACTTTAATAAGTAAGTAAGTAAGTAAGTAGGTTAAGTAAGTAAGTAATTTTTTATTCATTTGACTAATACAGAGTAGAAGTATAACACTATCACCTATTCTCTAGAGAGAGAGAGATAGGTGGAGTGAAATGAATAAGGTTATAATAAAATTAAGGTTAACAAATGTTTTTGTTAATACATAGATAAATGTAATAATACAATATGAAACATAAAAATATGCAATTACATTTACAATGATGCACACAATAATAATTACTACATTGTAAAATTGATATTAATGACAATCAACAAGGTAATTTATTTGGGAGGCCTATATATATAGGCCTATTAATTAAGCTAACAATGATATACCGGTATTTGAATATATAATTTATATAAGTGTATTCATATAAAAACGTACATTTTTTTTCGAAGGCATATAATTAGCAATCAGGATTCCTTGGTTAGACTGTCCAGTTGATAAACTCTAAATCTTTAACAAGCTGATTCGGCAGCAAAAATGGTTTTGCACACTCAACAGTTACACACTACATTGGTAATAAGGTTAAAAATATAGTTTTGTATGTAGGGATGTAAGTAAAACAAACTTCCAGCGTTCTCAAAGACTTAGTTAAACCTTGGAAAAGCCTTCAGTCATGATTGCGAGTGGTGGAATCGAACCAATGACATTTACAATAAGAGTAGCACGAATAACGCTTGAGCTTCCTGTGTATAACAACACCATAACGTGAATCCCCGTGGTAATGATCGAATCGCTTTCTCAATCGCTCATCCTTCAACGTGGCCCTACTTCGAACACTCTCTGCTCAGCAGCAACAGCTGACGAAGAGTTCACTAGCGCCATCTGCCGCTCTCTTCTACATTCAAATAAACCGTTGGAACGTTTCTAGTTCCGAGTCTAGCCGCCAGTCGCCAGCCGACGACGACGTATAGAAACGCGGTCATCTGATTGGCTAATGGCACGCAAACCTACGCACCGTCGTCTAGTACAGGCCAGATGCAGAGAGTAATTATCAGAAACAAGAGATGAGTTATGTAAATCGCATCTTCTCATCTCTTTGATGTCTTGTTTTAGCAGGAAGTGTACCTACAACGGGACTGCACATTGCGGTGGTATTTACATATTGCTACTATCGACAGAAATACTTCGCTCGACGGCATCTTAATTCAAGAGGTTGTGGGCTGCATACTCGCCGTTGGCAATTTCGACTCAAGTTAAACCCAAATATTATACTTGAACAACCACCCAAGTATACAATTACGAGCTAAATGCTATATTATAAATGCTTTCATTAATGTTGCATGAGCTGGGTCCAAGAATAAAAAAAACTTTCTAAGTGGGCGGTCATCCCCGCCCTTCTAACCCCTTTAGGGTGACCAAAAACATTTTATATAATATTAATTGTACGGAAATGTCAACGACATAATAAAAGCAGCATGTCAATCGAACATAGTATGCGGTTTACGGTCGGATGTTCGGACTCAAAGAAAAAGGATGCATAGAGGAGTTTAACTTCCATAAGTTCATAAGTTATTTATCCTTTTTTTTTTTTCCTTCTTTTGAAAGTGCCAATTTGAAATGCGAAATGCTCCGAAATGGTGGGGATGCAAAAATCAAGACTAAGATACAAAAAAGTGCAAAAATACACCCTAATCTTGATGTTTCCCCACCATTTCGGAGCATTTCGCATTTCAAATTGGGGGAGCCAAGTTAATGGTGGCTCCCCCACTTTTGAAATCGGACTTAAAACCAAGCCCATATTTATTCACCATTAATGCACTTTTTGCACCCTATTTTTTCCCCCAATTCCCCTTTATCCCCTCCCCCTTCTTTAAAATAAGACCGTAACGTTACAATAAAAATTAATAAAATATTACTTCGATCTTAATATAAAAACGCACCGAGTGTAAAGTAGTGCACCACCTTGCTGGTCTATGGAAGAAAGGGACGTATTACGAGTATCTTATTTCTTACCGCATAGCTCAAGGTAAAGTAAGTCGTCACCAAGGCAACGGAGATACAGATTACCTCACCTCACGTTTGTCATCACCAGTAAGTCACCGCTCCCAGCGTACGTGCATGTCGCATCTCTCAAGGAGCAGTCATGCGCACACCTCGGTTAATTGTAAATTGCATCAGTGGACCGGAGAAAATAATCAGGCCATGGTTGCATGTTACGTATTGCGCATGCGTGGTACAGGGGAATTCTCGGAGATTACTCGCGTGAAATAGATGGACTAGACGCTTCCGTGGTCTCGAGAAATGCGAGAGAAATAAATAAAATCGTATTTAGAGTCTACCCAAGCAGTCAACTGATTTACAGTGGGGGATATTTAAGGCAGACCAAGCCAACCATGTTAGCGCCGACAATATTGACGAGGAACAATGACCAACTAGAGATCAGTATTTTAAATAGTAATATTTTGATTTCGACAATGTTGACTAATTATAGATTTGTATCTGGAACAAGGTTTGTGTAATGTATTTTTTTGTGAGAGTTATATTTTTCTACCAATAGCAAAACTAGTGAATAAAGTGTTAAGTTCTTATGTATCATATCATAAATAATATATGTGTATACGAATTTGGAACCCTACGTACGTAATTGACACCTAATAGACTTCATAAAAGAAATCGCACTTTGAATTAGGAGATTTTGGGAAATCCTTCAGTCCAGATAGCCATGCAGTCCGTGTATTCTCCTGAAGATTCGTTCCCTAACGCTGAGCCATGTTGGTGAAGGAACTAACCAGATAAAGGCCAGACCGTCTGAACTTTTCATCAGGAGTCGTCTACGTGCTGATTCCCCATCACCGTCTCAGTCTCAAGTGAGCGAACAATCCAACCAGAGGCGGTGAACCGATTAAACGTAAAACAAACATGGCGTGATTGACCTTTCATGCAACTCTGCCGAATCTGAATTACAAATCACCAGAGCTAGAAATTCTTTCTGCTGCATCAGATCACATCGTATTGTTCTGAATAGAGTGGAGCCGCTTGAGCTGTCTGCGTTCAGTACACATCGGAGGCGGTTTCTCAGAATAGGATTCTCGGTAATAAACATTTCATTTCTGTTTTGAATACTTAAACTAGAGTAAAATAAGTCATTTTGCTATTTTTATCAATATATCAATTTATGAATAATTGATATATTGTAAATCACCATACCAGTACATATTTTATTGTGTATCATTCATCCATGTAATTTTCATCGTGTATTTATTTAGGTAAGGATAGAATCTTGAGGAAAATGTACTTGTACAAGACTTCTTATATCAAATAAACAAATAAATAAATTAGCTCAGACATGGTTATCGTTGTTTTCCTTGATTTTAAATCGTATACTTAATTTTGTGTATAATGCTTGAAGTATGGGATCATCTTCAGGTTCCGAAAAATTAAAAATATAAACAATCAGTCATTTTAAAAATAAACTTGTAAAACGGGTATTCTCTTTTGGTCAAATGCCATTCTTTTTCCAGGACATTAGTTCCCTATGCTTAATTTAAATAATAAAAAACTAAAATCATTATCTATATAATTTATTATTTATTCGTTCATAAGATTATACAAACATTTGATGCCATCGTTAAAAGAATTATAGTAATATCGTTAGATGGTTGTTCCTTATCATTCTAATAACATAAATAACCATAACCACGAAAATGAAAAGCTTAGACAATAAATACAATATGTTGCCACAGACCTGTTCTTATATTCGTACTATAAAATAGCCACTTTATGTATGTATGTTTTACAATAGTGATTTCAATCGTTTGTAAATCAGATTAATTAACTTTTAAGTGTAATTGAGTGGACAATGGTCGATGGAACACGTACCATCTACATGTTTGGTAATAATGATCCTTGTCCGCTAACTAAACAACCGATGTATGTATCCCTCGGTCGAGTATTCTACTAATCACTCTGGGAACTCGCCCGTGTATCAGTTAACTCAACCACCAGCTGTTGCAACTCTAGAACACCGCTGAGGTGGGCCCGATGACTGGTGGACCTCCCATCAGCTACTCTAGGGGGGCCACTCGGCTACATTAATCATGTTTCAGTTTCACCGCGGTCCTTACAGGAATCTCATGACCTTGTTAAACAGAACCTTTACGGTAATTTTGTTCAAACAATATTGTAATTTTGTTTAAAGGAGCCGCAAAAAAGTATTTCTGAACCTCTGAAGCGTCATATTGACATAAAACATTATGCATAATTGTCATGAAACTGAAAGTTGATATCTAAGATCTTGATAGCCTACTTGTAGATAAATTTTTATTGTCGACAAAGACAGGATTGATATAAGTTTTGGACTTTTGAAGCAAATCAAATACCATCAATATCAATCAATGAATGTTAAAAGTGTCAATGTATTGATCAAATTTATGTTTTCATTCATTTTATTCAAAGTTCGGTCATCTGCAATGTACATGGGCAGTAGAAACTGGATTCGGATCGGACTAAAGCACTTGTAACACTAGTATGATTGAAGAATGAAAAAAAGTAAGTGACAGAATTGGAAAAGTTTCATTATTGCTAAATTTGCTAGCTAATGACGGCTGTTATAAGGGAAGACGTACTAGTTGGTCTGGTAAAAAATCGTCAATTTTCACCAGGTGCTGAGGTGTTTTTAATTAATATTTAGAGTTCAACAAAATGAAAATGCAAAGTTATAACAAATCAACCATTCTCTTTTGTTAGTTTTAATTTAAAACATTTTATTTTATTTTAAAGCGTTCTTTCAAAAATAATACAAAGTCATATTTGATACAAAAATTTGAAAATACATCTTTTCAATCAAATGTACAAAAGCTTAATCAATGGAAGAATTTTCCTACATTCTGGCATTAGTAACGTTTAAACACATAACAACCAGGATTTGCTCATATGCCGCTTAATTGCCATTAAATCAACTTTATTTATGATTTCACATTGCAATCGCATAGGGAATTCCACAAGGAAACGATTAACTCAACTGTTGATTAACGGACTTAATTTAGTATTCAAACAATTTGAAATTGTTCTAGTTTTAACGAGATTGTCGTGAGTAATAAACCATAGAATGGAATTCTTATACCGTACCTTATGATTTAACGCTTGATTTATCCACGTGCATTTTATATGACCTTGGGCACTGCAAATTCTTTCCATTAACTCCACTAATTGGATGAGCGTAGCGAGCGAAGCGAAGATTTCATTTCACTACACTCGAGAAAAAAATCCGGATTTTTTTTTTCCTGTATTTTTGTGTGTTTATAACACGATTTCGGCTAAACCGATACTCCAATTGCGATGAAAATTTCTGCAGGCCTTCGAAATCACTGAACTTAGAGAACTGCCACGTTTTTGAGCGCAATCGAAAAATTATTTCTCACAAAAATCGCAATTTTACGATTTTTTTCGTTTTTTTTTTTAAATTACGCTCATCCAACAACGCGCCTGAAAAGCATTTGCGAAGCTTCCTAGTAGGCAAGAATATCTGTCGTGAAATTTACTAAGAGTAATTAATTTTGAACTTTTTAAGGAAATAGACCAACATCTGAAAAGCCCTCGAAAATCTATCAGCTCGTAATTATTAACATTTTATGTCTGTAGATGTAGAAGTATTATTAAGGAAACCTCTGTATGAGGTAGTGAAACTCCCACATAACCATTACTTTTCTGTCCGTCCGTCTGTGCGTGTGTCACGTCAAACGATAAAAACCGAACACGACGTCCGATTGACATGCGTTTACTTTGAAAGCGCTGTTATTTTACACGGATGATACAATTTTTTGGTGACCCTGGGGGTAAGGGAGGAGTGACTACCCCTCCCCTCCCCCCGAAAAATTTAAAAACAATTCTACCCGAGCAAAGTGATCAATGGAAGGCGATTTTTTGTATTATTTTTCTACAATCTGTTGATAGTTAGGTTTGCTCCCTCATTGGGTACTACTCCCGTACTTGTGCTCGTGTTCAAACATTACAGAAGGTAGCTAAAGAAGGTGCACGTCATTAAACTCGAAGTAGTCATGAGTTTACGGATATACAGAGACGGTGAACGGTACCATGGTGATGAGTGGTCGCTTTGCCCGTGAGAAATGAGCGGTCATCCGTTTATACGGGCACTTTACTCAAACATTCTAATGATTTAACTGTGGGTTCCGCTAGAACCGTGCATTGAAGTCACTAATCTTCAATCGCGCTCTATTCAGGCATTGAAATACCCCGTTTTAGATTGTAAACGACTTAAAACAAGAAATAAATAACTCTTATGGGCGCAATATATACAAATACATGCTTAAAATCACATTGCTGTTACCACTCTACAATTGATAATGAAATTATTAAATACAAATTATATATGTAAAGAATTCTATATTATGTAGATTTTATCAATTTGCCATTAAACCTATCGAAAATCGTTTGTTCTTGATAATTGAAGTACCTATATTCTAAAAGTTTTTTTTTTTTTTTTTTTTTTTTTTACAAAATAATTATAAAGTTTATGTGCTATGTGAGATAACAAGCACATCAAACCACAGTTGCAACGTTCAATAGTAAGTTGTGGCAATTGAAGAGTCCACATCCCACACATGATTGATATTAACTTTGCAAATAATTAACCTATACAATCAAATCAAAACATGATTTTCAATTTATTACGTTTTTTCCTTCTATTCTATGTATTTATGAGCCACACTAAAAATAACCAAAACTATTAAATTACATCATAATCAATACTAAAATCAGTAAAATCAATACTTAAATCGTCAGGATTAGCTTGTCGGCATTAATATATATTAGAAACCAGTTTCGTATTTGTATGCAATGTTGTACTTATTACATAACCTTCGTTTTCGTCCAAACAAAAATAGCCTTAATTAAATCCCCATCCGCCAAAATAAAGTGAAATTACAATACTCACTTTCATCCTAGTATTTGATAATGACACATAAACATTATCATTACGGAATCCGGTCATACGCCGACATTGTAATCATCTAAACAAGAGACGATAATCATGAAGGTATAATATAATAAATGTTGCCAAGTGAAATATAATTATTTTTAAACACAGTTCTCAACGGGACATCCTTAAAAACCCATTAAATGATAGTAATTAGAGGTGTGTAGCGGCGAGAGTGCTACTGTTATAACCTACGAACAGGATACTCCGTGTTTTGTCAGGGCAACAATGGGAGAGGACACGAGACTACAATAGCGCAGAGAGTGTGTGAAGCGAGCTCACATCAGAAGAGGAGTATTAATTTATAAAGATGATACAAAGACACGAGGTTTTACTTTTATTATGATGGAATCTCGCCGTGGTCAATGACTGAAGACAGTGGCTGGCTTCAGATGATGTTTGGGGGGATGGGAGAATGGTTTCATTAAACGCCTCTATACACGCAGAAGTTACGTATTGTGTAACCAACTCGGTGTTTCTTACGTAGTTTTGCTTAATAATTAGAAATTAACTAGACGTTCGTGTGATTTAACGACGTGGTTAAATTGGATACTCATACAAGGCAAGATATAGTAGACAACGTGTTGTAAGGAAGTTGTTAGCTGACCTGTGAGTAACTTGGGCTTTTGTATGTTTGTATTAAATTCATTGTGGTATACGAGACGTCGAGTTGCTCGTATTTTGGTTCGCCCACTTTCAACTGTATGGCACGGTAGATTCCTGCTTGTTGTTGATAATTGATTTTTAGGATCAAAATGATCAACAATGTAAGGGCTTCGACTGCCAAAAGTTTAGATTTAAGGTAACACACAAAATCACCTTAAAAATTATGTTGGAAGGGTACAAAATTACCTAAAAGAGAGAGCGAAACAGCTTAAAAAATAACAGATTGTCGGAAGGTGCACAAATACAACCTCATTCGTTGATATCTTTTGGTGGTGGTGACGGGTTCAAATATCTCCTATTTTTGTGAGGATAGCTGGCTGGGGCCCAAGTTTTTAAAACCTACGTTTGCAGTCACCTTTGAAAACGAGTGACTTGGAGGGTCACTTGACTATCGAAACGTACGCATTGAGCCGAATGAAGGTTTTTAAATAACAACGTACGGTTCGAAACGCACCTTTTATACACATTATCAAACTACGCGTTTTTCGGCCGTAGGTGGAAACGTACGTTTTGAACCGTAAGTTGTGATTAAAAAATTTTCATTCGGCTCAAAACGTACGTTTTGGTAGTCCCTAGACCCTCCAAGTCATGCACTCTAGGCGTAATAATACGCGATTCTGATTGGTGGGGCTGTTTTAAATTCACTGCTTGGACTCAACACACATTTATCCCACAACGTACGTTTTGATTAAAAAACTTGCTTTTTTTAAAATCACCTAAATGAGGTGGAATAGGTTTACGTTTTGATGGTGGCTTGTGGCTGCAAACGCATATTTAAAAACTTGACGGCCCCAGTTCCCTCATCAGATTCGTGGTGACTTCAACGCACGATCACTAAACGAACATAATAACAAAATAGATTGATTGGATATTGTCTATAACGTCTCATATTAATGCACTTTGGCTATTCGAGACGATGAGTGGTGATAGATGAGGTTGAAAGGTGAATATAAGGGAGGAAGGGAAACCCGGTACCGGCTCGTAGCCTACTCCTTTCGAAAAGTACCAAGGGGACCAACGGCTTAACGTCCCATCCGAAAGGACGGTGTAACCTTGACAGTCATACAGGTTCCTCCACCCCACTAACCCGGACTGCCGAGCAGACGCCGAGGAGAACGAAGCCGTTACACTAGCTCTCGAACCCTCCATTTGCTCTAACCAGCGATATACGTGAGTATAGACAAAATAGAGAAAAAAATAATGAAATAAATGACTTTTTATTTTTTTAATTGAAACGAATTATGCTTCTAGCTTTACGGCAAGATGTAGTGTCCCTTTTAAAATGATTGCTATAACATACTGTTCATATTCTGAACATGACCTTAGTTTTACACGATTTCATAATAACACTGTGCTTGTCTTTACTAGAGAAAGATTGTTAATTGATCCTTGTTTTTTGCCTTCATGTACAACAACTTTGTACTTTTGAAGTTAGAATCATCCACACAGCTGCTATGATGTCTTTGTCAGATGTTACCAATATTGTACATCGAAGGCAATAAATTCTCCAAATATAGGTTATAAAAACACCTTTCTTACAGAATATTAATAATTAGATTAATAAACTTTCAATAGATATAATGTTGATTTGATATCAGCGAAACCAAGACAGTTTCTACATGAACGTCTAATAAAGATTTTAATTAAGATAATTTCTTGTAAGTAAATTAATTAATCTGTAGTCAAAGTACTCTAGTATTTAATCGTCAAGTTTTAATGATATCAGCTGCAGCGCAATGAATTTCAGCGGAATGGCAGCCGAGTGGTTGGAATGGTAATTGACTCCAATGATTTGGTCACGACGCGGTAAACGAGGCTGCCCTGAAGGAGGAAACTTTATGACGATGATGTTAATAGTGAGAGAAAAGAAACGGGGAAGTGAAATGAAGAAGTTTTCTGGAAATATGTAAAGCAGTCATAATAATGTATATTTATCACATTTTCATCATGTATAATAATAGTCCTTGGAGTAACACGACTAATTATCATTGATCACTTTTCTCTAAATAATTATATTATTTTTAAATATATATTTTTATAATTTATAACACTAATATTTCACTAATTGCTTGCAAATAATGACGTTCAAGGTACAACTATTGCTATCAGTAAATGACAACACATCAATAACAGTCATATAAATTTCCCAATTTCATTAATCGGGAAACACTCAAGTAGGTGAAATAGATTTTATGTAAATCAATCCAGAAATGGATGGATGGACTTTTTAATATCTAGATTGATTTACATAAAGTTATATAAATATTATGCGATCACTATTCTGTCCGTCCGTTTGACCGTCTGTGTGTGTATCATGTCTCACGTTAAAAGTCGAGTACAACCTCCAATTGGTATGCGGTTTTTTGTCGACATTACGATACAACAAAACAAAGATGTAGGTAATGGTTTTGGTGACCCTTAGACTCAAGAGGGCGGAGCTATAATTTTAAAAAAGATTCTGTATTCGGCTCCTCCACCAAAGATTAAACACAAGATACGATTTATCTCGTGTGTTCTTTTTAAATAATCTGTAAATCACGTAGCTCTCTACTTTGTGACCTCCAGTACTCGTGCCTATAAAAAAATTGTTAACTCATATTTAAAAATAATATACTTTTATCAATAATTTGAAATCATTACCAATTTAAAATCAAAATTGATTTTTCTCGTGTCGTGGGAGTACAAATTGCTATTACAAGACGTATTTATTGATAATAACTGACCCCGGCTGACACTTTAAGTTCAAATCCGGGTCTTTCGCTGGCCATGAAACCAGTTTACCACTCAACTACCAGACATATTTTCCACATTATCAACGTAAAGCAACTTTTTAAATAGCCCAATAAAATGGTAGTTATTTATAAATAAATCGAGATGGATCGGCCTTGTTAATTGCAAATGTGTCGTAATTCACTTGAATGACTACTTTAGTAGAATGTTACATTCTCTTATCTATAACATGAGTTTTATTGATTGTAATTAAACATCTAATTATAAGTCTATATAGATTTCCTTAAAGAATAGTCATATACCTAATAAAAATCAGCAAATTCATTATTACAAAGTTTATGTTAAATAACAACACAGAAAATTAGCTTTTTTTTACAAAAAAAATAAAAAAAAATTAATGTGTTTGGGTATGTAGCATGAAAATATTTTCTGTTTTCCCTCAGAAAAGTTTACACTTCCCCAAAAGAAGAATCTATCTCATTTTACTCTAAAATCCAAAATTCTTAGAAATATAATTAGCATCTCGACGTCTTGATAAATTTTACGCAAATTACAGAATGCACTATATAAGCTTAAAAACGCCGACTAATAATAATAATAATTTCACCCAAGTCAACAATGACATAAACTAGCAAAGAATTAACAAAACCGGTGCTATAAAACTAGAATCTATTCCCTCACATTCTCGGCATAACGATAACACAACACAACGCACGAAACGGATATAAGATGACCCCATCGCGTCTCGAACCCGGATCTACGGCTACCAGTGAAGGTCCTCTCCTCATCAGTAATGAGACTTGGACCGGCAATTACTCCGAGAGATGAGAGGTCATCCGAATTCATGTACGGACGCTAGGATCGGTCACGAAGATCGATACAACGTACGATTGATACTTGTAGTGTAGGGATAACCTTGATGGCTAATTCTAGAGATTCACTTTTGCAAAGAACAAACAAAGAATGATTATTGTTATGAAGATAAGAAGTACCATCATCAATTACGCAGTAGAAAAGCCACAAGTTGCATCATCGAACCCGGACCTTCCGCTTGTGGAACAAGTAATAGTTGCATCATCGAACCCGGACCTTCCGCTTGTGGAACAAGTAATGTTATGACTTATGTATACTGGCATAAAAAACTGTTTGTAATCGATGTACGGCGTTACGTCTCATATGTAATTGTGCTGATTAGAAAAACTATATCGTATTAATTTTAACTCACCAACCAAAAAGCTACAATTGATTAAATTACTCGTACTGATGTCCTGTTAACAGGAGTCTAATTCCCAGTCTCGGTTGGATTTTGTAGTTTATCGACTGTGTACATAATATATAATGAATTATACCTACGCTAGAGGTGTTGCTCGTTTTGTGTACCTTGATATTGTATCCTTACCATATAATATACGGTATTTACAAAGCAGACATACATACGGTGGTGGTTGTGTCTTTGCAGTACGGAAACAAGGGTCGTGTGTTCAGACCCCCTCTGGTCATCAACATTTTAATTGTGCTTCACCCTATCCGCAAAACTACTTCTTATAGGAAACATTTAAAATCATTCTAGTGAAAACGTATTGAGTATGAAACGGTTTGAAGTGTGCTGATGTTGGTTCCAAAACAGACTAAAAACGTTCTCACATGAAAATTGGAGAACTCGAAACCATTTTATTAGTTGATATCCTTCTAAAAGCGTTTTGTTAGCAAGCGAGCAGGTGGAGCAAAAATACTGTGAGACAAGCGACAGGTGGTGAGACAGCCATGTTGACATGATAAAACCATTTTGACTTTAACGGTTTCAATTATTGGTAAATACGTATAGTACTTTTATAATAAAACAACAAACAATAGCACCGATGTCAAATTCAATGCAAGATGAATCCACACAACGACAAAATGTTACTTTATCCAACATATTATTTTAAAATGTAGAGTTTGCGCTTTTCCTTTGGCACAGTCATACACAACACAAGTGTAATTAGCTATGCGTGCGAACAAGTTGTACATTTCAAAGTAAATAATACACCACCTGGCCACAGTTTGGTGGCTTATAAGGAAAGTATCCATTTGGTTGACTAAGAAGCCCCAACTAAAGAGGATATTCTTTAAGATTTCGTGACTAATTATGGGCATTGATTTGTGACGCACTCTCTTTTAGAACAAAGAGTTGTGTACAACTGATAGGGAAGCCTGTGTAGCGACTGCGAGCTCATTCTACTGGTAAGCTATTGGTTTAGAGAAAACTGCATTATTGTTTAAAGTGGCGTCGTCGTGTGCATTGTCCTTAGATAATAAAGTCAGTACAAACCAGAGTCGATAAAGAAGTTTCCCCGTTGGGGGGGGGGGACTTCTTTATCGACTCTGGTACAAAGTCTTCCATTTACATATTATATCATGAAGGATATTTTTATGACATAATAACACATTTTCATATTATTGTATTGTAATCAAATACAAATTTAAAAATTCAGTTCTTTGCGTATATGACGTCAACTCTGTTGCAAATAACTTATAAAAAATAATAATATCATAATAATTATATTATACAATCATGTTCTTTGATCCTTCTTACATTATTTCTAGATGTATAATAATTATACTGGTACGCTTAATGATTATTTTTCTCTTATTTTATACATAAACTACACTGAAAGCATTAATTATGTGAATATAAAACAACAAATGATACACTGAAACCGATAATGTGCTAAGACAAAAAAACATCGGACACGTTACTTGGTGTTTGTAAGAAACATTTTCCAAAGTAGCCTCATCATTATACTAATTAATTTTTTCAAAAGTATTACGACAACCTCACTTTTTAATCCAAAACTCGGTGAGGTTGGTAGGATTGGGTTCTTGATCACGACTTGTTGCAGCCTGGTGAGTGAAGAGTGTCAGGAAGTGACTCTGCACTAAACTGAGCTGATACAGTCGGTAGTTTCAGCCAGGCTTATTATGCCGAGGTACCGCTTGGCTGCATAGTTCGGGCTTTGCTCTCGTGTCAACAGGACCAATGATATTTAACATCTATAGTAGGCTAGATCACCAGACTCCAATACTTCCGCACAGGCGCGAGCGTACCAAATTGACCTATTCAAAATGGCGATTTGGTGCTTCAATTTATTATGCTTGACTATGTTTTAAATGCGATTAAGTATTTTTCTGGATTGTTTGATATGGTTTTAGCTTGTGCAGCATGGGAATGCACAAATAGAAACAATAAGCAGTTATTGCATAAGGGGATTTAATAATCATTTGGTGTTAATGGCTAATATGCTCACCTGTCAACCTGACAGCCTTCTTAAAAATATTTGGGCTACAAACAGCAACAACCTATTTTAACATACAATACAAACTGACCTATTCAAGATGGCTTCTAATTGTCACGCCAGTGGACCAATAACGGGGAATCTATCCTACTATAGATGTTTAATATCATTGAACAGGACTGAGTCAAGTTCATTGATTGATTGATTGGATATTGCTTAACGTCCCATATTAATGCAATTTGGCTATTCGAGACGATAAGTCAAGTTCATACAATGGTGGAAAGTTAGTTGGGGCAAGTTAAAGGGCGTTTCCTAAAAGTTAAGAAAACTCATTATCGTTTAAATTTAGGCTGCACGATTGGTGGAATTTTGTTTTAACGTCTTCGATTGGTTACAGTCACGTTATACATTTTCAATTCGCGTTATTCAAGAAAAAATATAGGACATATGAGAAACAAATCGCAGATAGGCAAGTAGTCTGAGTATCTCAATTGATATTAGTCAACGAATGTAGTATCGTTGCTTTGTTATTGTATTTAGTGTCTCAGTTTAGAATTTGAAAACACTGCAGTATATTTTGTATATCGTCTGGTATTGCTCACGTCCATGTATTGGATATAAAATAACATTGCCGATAAAAAAAGCAAGGTAAGGAAAGAACCAAAAACGGGAGCAAAGTAACCTCAGTAACAATCGTAGAACAAGAAGCCAAACATGGAATAATACGTTCCTTTCTATTATTCTAAGTTCGTTGTTGGTGGAGGTGCCGAGTTTAAGAGGGTTACGAATACAGGGTTGGCCTGGATCGGTTTTAAATGTTATGTCCACCACTTAAATAAGTTTTGGGTATATTTGGGAAGACTCTAAATACGAATGTATTTATTTATTTAATATGTTATGTTTGTGCGTTCAAAACTCGTTGGTGGAGGCGCCGGGTATTTGTATATAACAATTGGGTGACGTTAGCCTCGCGCCCCTGACCCCCAGGGTCACCAAAATATGTATTCTTTATCATCATTGATGAAGGTCAATGTCATCAACAAAAACCGCGTGTCAATCGGAGGTCGTGTTCGATTGTTATGTGATACTGATACGTGACACATTTTACATCATATTTGGTGCAATTTAAAAATAAATAAAAATAAAATAAAAATAATAATAATAATAATAATAATAATAATAATAATAATAATAATAATAATAATAATAATAATAATAATAATAATAATAATAATAATAATGATGCACGGACGGACGGACAGAAAAGTGATGTTAAATGGGAACTTCGCCACCTAATAAGTAATAACATATCACATTAATACCGACGACTAGGATTCGATCTCACGCGTCTTAGACAATTATAGTCTTCACTTTGAAAACATCTTCGTGGATGTCTTTTACTCTCTACTCAACCCCACTTTATGCTCTAAACGGTGTGTGTGAAGCTTACCAAGTACCTTCATCTACCATCATATACCTATAATAAATACTTTTTTTAACCCATTCGCCTCCGCAGACGTCATTTGTCGAACAATAGTAAGACAGTGTTATTGATCCCGTAGGTCGTGATGCGGGCTACAACCGTCAGACATTGACCCAAGATAAAACTGCCAATCACTTAGTGTTCAGGGGGAAAAACAAACACAATGAATGTATTGGAGAAATACGGTAACATTTATTGATATGATAAAAGATGAGATGGATTTATTTTTTGACAATATTAAAATTTGTGTTGTAACGAATTGACGGCAGTAGGACTCAAAGATAGGTGGGGGAGGGGAGTGACTCCTGGAGACGGACTAGGGGTTACAACCCCAAGCCAAGCTTAGGGTGCAATGCATGCAGAGTAAGGACAATTGTGAAGGGATGCCAGAGAATGGAGTTTAAATAGTACTCCATGCCATGGTCAGAGAGCTGTTCAAGAGGACTCAATCCCTTGCATTCGACTGAGGAGAATCTTGGAAAAAACTTCAGTCAGAATTGCCGAACACTGTCGGTGTTGTGCAGAGAAAAATTTCATAAAGAGCCGCGTTTGAATTTATAATAAATGTATGTATAGTTAGTTTTAAACGCTTAATAAATCATCAAACAGTCAATAATTATATTTTTCTTCCAGGATTTTGAAAAATTTCAATTTTGGGGGCGAAATGTTACAGCTCTCTATAAATAAGGTAAAGATAAGAAATTTCACATTTACGCTTCACAAATTGCTTATCGTTTTATTTTTTATTTTATTTTTTAAGACAAAAAGAGAATGCGGATTTGCAAAATATAGATTTCAAGGCTTGTTCTAAGAAAGACGTGAGATAGAAAAAAATAATTACAACTCGCTACCAATTAAAATATTAAAAAACAGGTTTAAATGTTCTATTTTTTGTCGAGAGCAAAGTTTATTACTTTCTCAAAACCATCAACATGTCGTAATCGAGTAATATACGTGAATTTTATAGACCGCCAAATCATTCCTCCGTAAAACATTGTCTCTAACCATGCAAATTCCACTACTTTACTAGGTGTTCCCTGTTAAAACGTGCTGCCTACCGACCCCTGTGGATTACCGTGCGTGAGAAACATTAAACTCAAAATCTTAGCTCCCGGATCTTTGAAAATCTCGTCAGGCAGGTATACAGCACCTCTTTGATGAATGCCACTTAGTCTGTCTTGTTATATATTTCAGTTTGAATTATTGTTTGAAATAAAGTGGCTGTTTGTATTCTTAGTTTCAAAATAAATAATAATATTAATTAACGATTAACGAAGGAAGAGAGTCATCTGTTTGGTTTTATTGCAAGGTGTGATTTATAGTGGCAAGTGTGAACAGGTTGCGGTAGTAAAAACGATGGCGGGGGAACTGTCAGGTTTACTGACTCATGCGGGACGATTACGTACGTAGAAGAGCGCAGACAAAAACTAACGTAACACAAATTAGGTTTTGTAGGCGTTATGTTCAATGCGGGTAGGTTACATAAGTCTAGAGGTGATGTAGGAAGTAGTGACAGGAAATTGTGGAAGAAAAGTAGATAATTGGACAAAATACTGCAATTTTTATGGATCGATGGGATTTTTTGTCGACAAGTACAAAATTCATTACAAAACATGAATGTGTATTGATATATGGGTTGTGTTATTAGAGTTGTTAAATTGGTGATTAGAGATATGAAACAATCTTTTTCATGCTTGTGTTTATAGACAAGCATGGGTACGAAGACCTTTGATTATGGAGCGAAGCTACTTAATTAAGAAATATTCGAAACCGAATACAAAATAATATAATTATTATGAGTCGATATGTTTGGTGGAGGTGCCGGGTTGCAAATAAGGGAGTGCTTACAATTAAAACATTTTCCTCACTGATTCTTGCATTCATAATAATAATTGTGACGAGCGCGTGAACTTTCAAACATTCCCGATGACTAGTTACCCCTTCTTTACCCACAATGTCACCAAAAACATTATGCATCATCCTTGTTGAAGGGCAATGCTAAAATAACCGCATGTCAATCGGACGTCATGCTAGGTTTTTATCGTGAGACTCGACATGCACATGCGGACGGAGAGACAGAAAAAAGATTCTTAATTATATGGGAGCTTTACTAGCCATAGATTTCACTGACTTATACTAAGATGCCGCTAAAACACTCCAACAACATCCAATTAACAAATTCCCATTTTTCGAAAAATATATAATTTTGCGTATTTTATTTTATTGTTTATCCTTGTTGTTATTACATTTTTTAACAACAAGAAAAGGCGTCGACGCTAGCAAATATTTTGCTAAAACACTTGATATCTTTGTAGATATATCGTGCCGCGAAGAGCCTTGCTAAATCATGTGAAACTAACACGGCACTTGTAGTTGGTTGTAGTTGGTATGTGCTCAAATTATGCTAAAATCTCGATTTTCGGTCTTCTTCGAACTTTAGTCTGATCTTATCGACTGTATTGTATATGAACCAATATATAAAAAAAAAATTATACTAATTTAAATGTCAATCTGGATCACAAGTTACAAACTTTGGATTATTTACATATTTTTTTAACGTGTCGCAATATGTCGTGTGTGTTTAGTTCCATCTGGTTTCAAGCAAGACCACTACCGTATCAGCAAACTAAAACTAGACGTAAGCGGTGATAACTGAAATGTTTGTTTTAAAAATCAAGTAATCATTTGCAATATGTAAATTGGTTAGAAAATGTGTCAGTGTCACTGCAGTCAATGCCAATGTCGTAAGGTGATAACCAAAGTAGGCCTATTGATAAGGAGAAGATAGAGTCTATGTTGCAGCCAGGTAACGCATTTGGTTGGTCACTCAACATTGATATTGCACAAAGATTACCGGTAGAGGTAGCTCAAGCGTAAAGCGCGATCGAGATTCTAATTCATGAGGTCCTGGGTTCGATACTCGCCTACGCCTATACTGACAGATTTTTCATAGGCTTTCTTCACTCTTCAATGCGAATGCAAAAGATTGACTTCTCTTAATCAGCTTGGACATTTCCTTCACAACTTTCATAATTCCAACATACTTGAATAACATTGTATTTCAATAATGATAACAGCTCACTCTAATACAAAATTTTAAAAATATAGTATTTTTCGAAAAAGTAATAGTAATTCTTATGTACCAAAAAGATGACCACTGAAAACACCACCATTAAATTAAATGTAAATACTTTGAATACAAATCGGTTATTGCCTTATTGGTTCTCCCCGGTTGTAAGTTTAACCCTTTCAAGGATCATGGTTCATAAAGTGCAATTCATTTCCAAGTGTGTATATAAAGATTGTATCATATTCGGAACGAATGCAAATTTACCAATGTTATGAATTCGCAAACAAAAAAACCAGTTGAAGTGATCGGGTGAAAGCTCCTCTGACCTTCCTACGCGATAGTGACGGCGACAGTGACAAGAGAACGTCGATGTGGAAAGTATGGGGGCCAGCTGCCAGGCTAGCACGCTTTGCTTATCTTCAGACTGTCTATATGAGTTACGACTGCGAGGAAACAATGTATTGGCAGCCCACATGCAGTCACACTCACACACACACACCTCCTACACATTTGTATGCACTTCGCCGCCCAACTTCGTTCTGGCAACGATCTGAGTATGCATGTGGATGTAGACGAATGCAGACATTAAAATATTGCTTGTAAGGACTACCATACAGTCAAGGAATTCCAGTATAGATGATAAGTTGAAATTCTCTTACTGTAGACGTTCACAACAGAAGGTGCAAAAGGTTGAAACCCTTTAGCATTTAATACTTTTTTGGCTACTTAATAATAAACATAAATAGGATGAAAAACATAATTTGTGAAATTTTACCCTTCGAGTAACCCACTATTTTTTTTAGAAACCCAGCACTGTACTCAATAAGACGAAAAGTTTAATACATCCATCTCCAGCTTGTACTCAAAATGTTTAGCAGAGTAGATTTATAGATACAAATTTGTGCCTTATCACTCCAGAGTACAATCGAACCAAATAAGCTATTTGGAATTTTATATCGATGACAAATGTATTTTTTGTACTATTGATATTTGCATTGTGATACCTTGATATGACTGAATCACAAGATTCGTCATGTGACTAGTTAACATTCAAAGCAATTTTCACTCAGGATTATCGGTGTCGGGTATCGCACTGAATTCGCACGAGTTCGAGTATGCCTATATAACCAGTATCGCGTGAGTTCCACAATCGGGTATTTTACTTTTTGACCTCGATGAAAAGCTGAATGCTTCAAAATAACCGTATGTAACATATCCGACTTTGCCATCCGGCAAAACCCGAAACTTTAATGAATACTGAAGCAGTACCAACATCAAGATTTTGAATTGTTATTCGTCGAAACAAATAAACCAAAAACCATCACTAGCAACAGAGAGATAAGGTCATCAATGGGATGCAAATAAAAAGTAACGCAAATTTAGATTTCATTGATCCTTACATATAAAAGTAATGTTATTAGTGTTTTATTGCGCTACTTCCGGCGGATGTTCCTACGTACGGCAGGTCAATGGAGTTGGCCTTTTATGTTTCATTCGAGAGCACATTCAACAGAAACTAAAGCCATCGCTATATACTAGGTATTAATTACAATAGATTTTATACGTCATGTTTTAGATTATTATATTGGGAAAGTTATAACATTTCTGATGTAATAGCTAAATGGTGAAATACACTTCCATTTTGCATTATTAACTCGCCTAGCATTATCACATTTAGTAGAAAATTAAAATTTGTACTGTAAAATAAAGCCTATAACTCAATTTGAAGAGTTTCTCCAAGATGAAAATGTAACGAAATCCGCGCATATCCAAATGACATCAATTAAAGAATTAAGTTTATAAAATAATGTGTGTACAGGTGGCAAAAATGCACCAAAATATATGCTCCATAGTATGGTTTCGAATTTTGTATTGTTCTTGTCTAAAAGTGAAAACAATGAAAACTTTAAATATACGGTATAAATTACAATACACGATATTATTATTTAGATACAAATAATGTACTGCCAGTTGTACTGCCAAAACTTTGTAACAGCATTTTTATCCACAGTTATAATGCAGACATTGAGACTGGCATACAAATCCAGAAGTCATAAAAATTAAATAAGAGTTCGCCAAGTTTAGTGACGGTCATAAATTTATGTAGTGTAGTTATAGCAACAAGTCACAACACAGACGTATAAAAAACTACCCAAGGTCAGGTCACCAACTCACCCCAGTTCGCTTACGAGGGTCGCTCCCTTTCTCCAAGCATTGTTGCATCCTCTGCTGTTGTACCCACTTCAACATGGCTGCCGTTTATCACATGATGCTCCACTTCAAGACTTTGAACACATGTTTATCTACTTTAAAACCACGTCACAGTCTCGCAGAACATTGTAACACATTGGAAATCTTGTGCACACGAAATGTACAGTCGAAAAATATTCATTTTTATTTTACGCTCACTGTAAAGTAAAGAAAACACTTGTTTATACTACACAATTTAAACACACACTAAATGTTATATACCATACGTATTTTAGCTCATACGATCTAAATAATATTGTAAAATCTATTAAGTACATTAATTAATTTAACCCATTAGGTATAACGGATAATATTAGCAACTATCGATTACGAAAACACTTAAAATAACTTATGTAACGCTATTAGTGATGTTTTATAAAGTAATTATGTCTTTCTCGATTGCTTATGTTTTTTCTTATGTCACGTTTCGAGTGCCTACGATTTGCTGACCTAACCAGTCTCAAGACTATGACGTAAGTCTGTTATATAATCAAAATGTCTACAGTTAATTTGATGACGGGTCGCATGAAGTCTAACAATAGACTTGACACATGGATACATGTTGACTAAATATCTAAGAATAACGTTAACAACCTTGAGTGTCTGGAAGAGAACGTCGTCGATGTATAAATTGCAAAATTCTATTCACTTTTTTTTCGATGCAGAAAAATTGCAACGATGACCGATCCGGAATGTCGTACGATAGTGTCCTCTTTGTTTTAAACACGACATTGAAATTTCAAATGAAGATCTTAAAATCCACTCACGTAGATTGCCATTGTGAGACATGGCGCATACCTACGCGCGTTATGTCAAAGACTTTTAAACTGATTTCATGGAGCGAGCGAGAGAGAAAACGTTGTCACGTTTCACCACGTATGAGCTGCGCGCGCAGGCAGGATAACCGGAACTAAGAAGATTTAATTAGAGACTCTAGTGCATTTAATCAGAGAACTATCTAGGTCATGGCAGAACAAAAACGAACGTAAAAAAATCGCCTATTTGATCAATAATGTGCGAAAATGAGATCAATCTGTACGCACTGCGGGGCTTGTAGAATTTACAGATTTGCAATTAAAATTATGCTAAGAATAAATAAATAAAACATGGAATCTATCATATTTACACTGCCGGGTTAAAAAAAATTAAAAACATATTTTTTATTAAAATAAGGTATGTTTAATTTTCACTTTCTAATCGCCTTGGGCAGACATGACACCTAGAATATATTGAGTGACAATACCTATGGCGAATGCGATTTTAAATTAACAAATTATCCTCAAGGCTGTTCGTACAGTTTTTTAACGACACAATAATTATTGTAAACGTTTGTTTGCTATCATTACCACTATGTGTAACCACTAAACAATATCTGTTCATACGCCCCACTTAAATAAAATAAGGGTATATAGACGACTATGTAAAATCAACAGTTGTGTAGTAGAAATCTATAATAAAAGGTTACATTTAAAATTGTCACCAGTCTTTTCACATCAATAATGAATTCCCCGCTGGAATTCAACTACTACGACAGTATGTCTGTCTGTGAATTACGGTAAACTTGCTTAGAAACGGAAACCAGTACAGTTTATTACTCCCTTTTGCACAATACTCCCGCATATGGCTTCCCCCTTTACATTAGAGACATTGCCACAATAATTCCTGAACTTTACTCCGAACCCCCGCAAGTTTTATCTCCCACACTAACTAGATTTCGCAGCCTAATTAGTTTCAGTTTAAAAAGAATCTCGCTCACGAAATTAATAATTACGAAACATTACAAGAAACTGCATTCATTACAAAATGACTAATTATCTCGTGGGTTGTTATTAATATAATAACAACAACAACAAAACCACTTTTTAACAATCTTGAACACATCACAAACATTTTTACACAACAAAAGAATTTTTTAAATGAAGATTATTACCATTATGAATACACAAAGCCACTCGCGCACACGTTTTCAGCCCGCAACAATGGTAAAGTGAAGAGTGCAACAATGGAGAGGAGAGATGCGCGCCTGCGTGGTAGCGCCCGGCGAAGCACGTTGACAACTGAAGAGAGAGGCGGCGGTGCACACTGCGCCGACGCAACAGTCACTTGTTTTCCCGCCACGCGTCATTGACTACTGCGGCTGCGCGCACCGTACGTGCGTTACCCGTTCTCCGTCAACTAGAGGTCGAACAGCTGTTGTCGGGTTTATTTGAGTGTTTTGGTGGAAATGTACATCTTTGCGGATTGCCACGAACAAGAAATTTGCAATGAACAGTTTATTGTGCTACTTTACATATATTTTACCTTTAGCTTAAAACGTTTTTTAGACCAGACCTACTTATTTTTACAATACCGCTTTAACGACATTTTCAATAATTAGGCCTGTGTTTCGAATAAGAAAACGGATATTAAATATTCCGATTCAAAGAAATTTAAAAGGCTGTATTTATGAATACAAAAATGTTTACATGCACTGCCCCCAAGTAGGTCTGCCTGCATTATTTTCTATTTTGAGTTATGTTTTTGAGTGAAGAATATTAAAAAAAAAATAATAATAATACATGCTAGTAAATGTTTTGATTTTAATAACATAAATCAAGTAAGTAACGTACGACAGACATAGGAATAAGTATTCAACCGAGTCAAAAACCCAGATCAGCCAACTGAGAACTTTTAAAAAAAATGTGCACACAACATTTCATCATGCCCCAAAAGTTTAGATTGGTTGGATTGGAACCAAAATGGAAACATAATCATATTATGTTTTTAATCGTAATTTTCTCTCAGAATAAAATGTTTTTCAAACTTTATTTGAGATAAAGGGGCACATATTCTTAGTGTGTATTTAACACAGCTTAACTTTTAAAATGTGTGCCACCAAAAGTCACCCTTATGAGCTAACGATCGGTATGGGTATAACCTCGCATGGGAAATGATACCCAATACGATGAAGACTACTACTACTACATCCAAAATAAAAATGTTTATATAGACGTAATAGTATGCCAAGTATTGTTTTAGTTGTGTTAAATATAAATTAACTTTAATGTAAAACCTGGAAGAAGCATATAATAAATAGTTATGGTTCCATACAATGACATAACTAATTGAATTGATGAAAACTTAAGTACAACACACTTTCCTAACAGTACATTCATTCACCTTGTCAATGCTTCTTAGCGTCGACCGAACGCATCATTGAATGCAACTGTAAATCGATACCTTTGTCGCAACGTTACTGCTCTGTACTTGTGTAGCGGCGTCGATAACTGTTTTAGCACGTCGATATAAACCAACCAGCCGACCAGTCTAGGAAATAGACTAAACAAATTACATTTGATTGACCACGACAAGGATAAGTTTCACGGGCTATTGTTGTGTCTATTGGGCCGGGGGAGAGAAAACGACGATATTATGATGAAGAGAACCAGTTGGAGAAAGAAATTGTTTGTAATTTACAGTTTAGGCTGGAGGGCCGTCTGCGCTGTTTGGCTCGTTTGGCATAGATCACAGCGTGGTGAGATCATCTGTACTCTTTACGGAGGTAGATCCTCGCCAACATTAAAACCACGCGAAATTACAGTATTTTAGTCATTTTCTCAAGAACGCAGCAAAATAAAGACAAAATAATTACATACAGCAGTTTAGTTAGAACTGCATCACGTATGAAAATAATATAATTATCTTGACATTCTTTATTTCAAAAATATAGTTTAGTAATTAGTTTCAGAATTAAAAACTTCACTATCAAAATATTTTATTTTCTTTCAAGCAGACTATAATATAAACTGTTAAGACTGCATTACTATATTTAGTAACTTTTTCAATGTGTTGCATTGTTCTTGAGATAAGACCGAAACACTGTGATTTTGCGTGGTTTAAATATTGGCGGGGGTCTATACTTATTTTACGATTTTTTCCTGGGTGGAATGGGAGCGGGGGGGGAGGTGTACCGACAAATACGTGAGAGACATAATTCATGTTCAGTACTTTTTATCACAACTTTTAATTGTCGTGTGATTGTTGTACAAAGACACATTCATATTCCCCCCCCCCCCCCCCCCCCCCTCCCACGCACTTGCACGGTATGGTAAAAACTCGCGTGTTAACAAATTCACAGGATGGACTTTGCTTTTCAAGGCAAAAACATTTTACTTACGTAATATCCTGCAGTTAACAATTCCATGTATGCCTACGTATCGTGAGAGAATTAGGCTGTTTTTTGTGTGTGGGGGGAGGAGGGGGGTTGATTAGATAGTCTTATATCTATAGGTATCCAGAGTGCATGATGTTAACTAAAACTACTATTGAAATCGTAATTTTGATTTTATTACATACAAGGGTAGTGACCTACCCCAGTGAACTTGTTTAATTCAGAAACTCCTATGCTGTCCTCAACTGAATCCGTAAAATACACTATTTTGTTATCAGGGGCGGCTCGTGTATAGGTGCACAGGTGCACGCGCACCCCCAAATATCTGCGCGAACTAAATTCCAAATTTAAGGTTGGAAGCAAATCTCGTAATATTCCCAATAAATCGTTGGATTGTTTGCATGGATATTTTGGCCGGCCCAAAGCAAGGCATATTCGGCAGGAGTCATTCTTCAGTAGGTAAGATGCTGCCACGGAGGGTGCTCTCCGAATGTGAGTTCATTTTTATTATCGTTTTCTACAGTCGGCATGGCAGAACGAGCCCCGGGCCATCTTTTGAAATCACGTCTGAAAAAGGTTGGAAGATCGCGCAAG
>JAMZAV010000046.1:600000-775913 GCA_024449915.1 Sweltsa coloradensis | reverse complement strand
AAAAAATTTTTGCCCCCAAAAAAACCCCCTTTTTGGGTTTTGAAGAAAAAACCCATTTAAAAAGGAAAACAAGAAACAAAAAAACCCCATCTTATTTCGATGACACATCAAAATTTGTTCAGAACCTAAAGCTGATTTCTAATCATGTTTATTGAATTATGATTTTTTTATTGTTTTTAATTTTTGTATTTGTCTTTGAAAAAAATTTTTAAAAAAAATTTGAATTTTTAATTTTATTATTTTTTTATTATTATTATATTATTATTTTATTATTATTATTATATTATTATCGTAGCCCGGTTTTTGATTCGGGGGAGGGGGGTGGGGGGGGATATTGGTAAAAATGCCCACGAAATATTATTGGGAATGTGGGGCCACGTATGGGGTAGGGGGTCTGGGTTTGGGTGCCCCCAGTGGAGAGAATCTGGGGGATTTTTTAAAAAAATTTTATTTTTATCATTGAAATAATGCCCTTTTTATATTTTTTTAGAGTGTTTTTCCATAATTTATAAAAATGTGAAGATCCAAAAAACTGGGGTTTTACAAAATTTCCCTTATGTAGGATCTACTTTATTATGTATGCCAATGCTTTTTTAGTATTTTTTAAAACCCCTTCTTATATTTCGGGGGGGGGGGGGGGGTAGGACCCCCTGTTCCCTCCCCCTTGCTACGCCCTGACAACCAATTGAGTATTGTGAAACAAAAAAAATGAAAATACTATACACGGACTCATAAATGCAAACGCACCCCCGCGCGCACTCCCACTCTTCATTAGAAGCAAACTCTGAAATGATTGGATATGGTTATTTTGTTTATTGATTTTTTTGCCCCAAAAATATGTGGGGCCCTAAAACTCGGGTCGATTTCTGTTTTTGTTTAATATTGGGCGAATTTTAACTGGGATTTCCCCCGCGGTCGGGGAATTTGGTTTCGTGGGCGGTCGAGAATAGGTTCAAAAATAAAACCCTGGGCCCAGGTCGAGAATTGTTTCAATACAGCCTTCGATTGTTATTTGATTAACCAGAAGTAAAAACACGAAGGGATACATTTGGTAATACCTGAACAGCCTCAATTCCGGGAACTTTTTTAAACCTTCCCAAAATAGGCCATGGGGAGATACAATGGCTGAAATACAAGTAAAACTAGAAAAAATCTTTGGCTAAGGACAAAAGGGGGTGAGAACTGCAAGCGGACCCTAGTAGGGGTAATAAACCCGAAAGTGTTTTTTAAGCATTTTTAAACCCAAGTTTTCGCCCAGAAAGAAGGGGTCTCACGTTTCTCCCCTAAACCCAAATTTAAGGTTGTCAGGCCCCTACCCAAACCGGACCTTTTTCGGTTGGTGCGGCCCAACTTTTAAAACTTTTTTCCAATTAAAAAAACAAAAAAACAACTTCAAATGATATTTTATTAAAAAATTCAAACATTTTTCATTTCATTTGTTTTTATTTAAATGTAGGCTATAAGTAGTGAGGTGTAACCCCAACAGCCCTAAAATACCGTGCTGAATGTTGTGGGCCTACCCCACGCAAAAAAACCTTTAAAACAAGAACAAATAAAAAAATAAAAAAATGGAAAAAATCACTTTTTTGTGTTATATAGTAACAAAAAAAACTTCAAAACCTTTAACGCTCTATTTTAAAAAAAAGCCCTATTATGTTCAAAGCCCTTTATTTAAAAATAGCAATAGGACGTTAAAGGTGTTGTAGGTGGAGTATTATGGGAAAAAGGTGGTAGGCCAATAAGTAGCCTACTAGGAAGCTAAGCTTTTCGGGCGTTGTTGGATGAGGGTAATTTTTTTTTAAACCAAAAAATCGTAAAATGTGATTTTTATAAGAAATAATTTTTTGATTCGTCAAATTTCACACGAATATATAATCCAAAAATTTGGGTTCTTGAAAAAATTCATCACAGTCGAATAAAGGATGTAGGCCTGGGTGTTAAAAGTCGGAGAAAGTTTTTTAAATTTTTAAAAAAAAATCGTTTAAAATTTGCGATTTTTATGAGAAATAATTTTTCAATTGCGCTAAAAAACGGGGCAGTTTAGCAGAGTTTTAAAAGGTCTTCAGAAATTTCACACAAGGAGATCGGGTTTACCCGGGAATAGTGTTAACAGACAGACAAAAAAGGGCCCTCCCCAAAAAAAAAAAAAACTTTCGGTTTTTTGTACTCCAATGTACCCCCTAGTGAAATAGAATCTTTGCTTCGCTCGTACGCTTGCACGCTATCCAAAAAAAAAGAGGCGGGGCCAAAGCGTAAATCACTTCTAACATGGTGGATCATAATAACAGTGAATTTTCAAGTGTCGTAGTAACAATCGTGGGTATTAAAAGTGTTTTTGTGATTTCAACGAACACAATGTGGGGCCTAAATAAATTTTTAAAATGAGTGTTTTGTATTTATTTCATATGAAGGGTTCTGTTTGTTTTTAATGGTGAAAAGTGTTTTAAAAAGTGGACCGCCCCAAACCGTTTAAGACATTTTTAACTTCATACACACCCCGTGTTCCCCCAAAACTCTGCTTGCATTTATAAGTCCCCGGTGTTCTAGCGCCAGCGCCTGGCTGCTTTGCCCAAAAATTATTTAAGTTTAGGGGCGTCAACCGTTAGGTCATAATGCCCCCACTTACCCAGGGGGTATGGAAAGAAAACTCCCATAAAGAATTAGGCCCTAACATAGGCCGATGCACAATTTGCCCGGTAACGATAACGGGAAGAAGTGAATCACAGTTAATTAGACACAATGCACAAAAAGCTTCCCGGCAACGAAGGGAAATCCCCAAAGTTTAATTTTCCGTACGTTCCCGAACCAATCGGAATCAAGATGTAGGCCTACACGCCCTAAAACTTTTTATCAGCTGATTGAGCTTTTAGGGGGAGTAATATGCTAAAAAAATTTAAAATAAAAATATGCGGGGAAAAAAACAAAATTTAATTAAAACCATTAGGACCTTTTGAATATGGAAAACCCTTTGGGTCACCCTTCAGGTCTCGATTTACGTCACGAATTCCATAAACACCCTTTTCATCCGTGAGCACAAGTAGCTCCGAATAGTCACGCACACAACCAATGAGACTGATTGAAAAAAGAAAAGAATAAGAATAAAGTGCACACTAGATTAGGTTTTGTCATGGCGGACGTTTTTAACGTGATTTACATCCCGTCCCTTTTTCCCATATCAAATTGATTTGTAGGCCTACTATTTTTTTTTTAATTTTATTACCAACTTTTAATAACTTACTTGGCTGGGGGCCTACTCAACATGTTTTGGAAGTGTTCGACAACCCCCGGGCCCCCATTTTCTAGAAGGAGGGCTTTTTAACCGTAGGTACGGACAAAAAAATAATAAAAAATCGCCCGAGCAGTACGTACCACCTAAAAAGGGCCCCAATAGCTGAAAATACAGTGCATGGGGCAGAGTGGTAGCGCGCCCAAATTTCTAGGAAAGGTCGGGGGGTTTTAAAATTTTCTTTTGGTCTTTTTTTTTTTTACCACTTTTTGGGTCCAGTTTTTTCGCAAATGATTTCACTACATTCGGCCCGTCGCAAACACAATTTAGATGATAAAAGCTTTTTTTTAAAAAAGTGTGGCCTAGTAGGCCTGGGTTAGGAGCCAAAAAAGGACTTTTGTAATTTTAAAGGGTCTGGAAGGGTTTTTTGTTTTTAAAAAAACAGCAAAAAAGGACGCAACCAAAAGGACTTTCTTTTAAATAGCAACTTTAAAGGGTTTTGGAAGATTTTTTTGTTACCAAAACAGCAAAAAGGACGACGACATTTAGGCATTTAGGCCTAGGCCTACCAAAAAGGACTCTCGTTTAAAATAGCGATGTAAAGGTCTGATGTTTTTTTTGTTAAAAAACAACAAAAAAGGACGACGCAACCGAAAAATGATTTTCGTTTAAAATAGCAACGTTAAAGGTTTTGGAAGATTTTTTGTTCCCGTGTAAGCCTAGGGTTTTAAATTTTTATAACGCTTTTTTCCTAGTACGGTTAAATAGCCACGGCCCCAGAATGACACAGGCCTAGTGGGGTATTTTCAAGAGCCAAGATCAAGAATGAGCCAAGCAAAAGAAAAAAACCCAAGAAATGAGCCCAAAACAGAATTCAGAACGCCCTTTTTTATTTGATTTTCCCGTCAGTTTGCTTGCTCGGGAATTGTGCTCAAAAACCCAACCTCAAAATTTTTCCCTTCAGAAATTTGCCCCCCATACCTAGCCCCTAGGCCTAGGGGAGTCTTAAATAAGCTGTAGGGTTAAACGAAATTTAAACCCAAACCAAAAGGGGGGTTTTTAATACACACCCCAATTTTATAGTTACCTTTTTAAAAAACCAACCAAAAAATTCCCAAAAGTTTCCAGAGTTTTTAAGCAATGGCGTATCACACACATCTTTTTCCACCCCCACCACCCCCCAAAATGCAAAAATGCGGGCCCCCGATTCAGGCGGCGTGCTGGCGCCTAATTTAAAAATTTATTTCAAAACAAAACCCAAATACAAAATAATTTTTAGCCTATCCAAAAAGATTAAAATTTGTACAAATTTTTTTTCTTATTATTTATACAACTTTTTTTAACTTATTAAGTCTTATTTAACATTATTAAAGACTTATGTAACCTATTTAAAAAGTGGAAGATTATTTAAATTTTTAGACGACCGAGGCTGTTCTTTTGTCCATCAATATTACACCTTTTTTCACTTTTGAAGAAAATAAGCGTTTTTTTGAGGTGTATTTAAAAAAATTTTTTTCCAAAAAACGTGTTTTTTTTGTCCAGGGGGTTTAATTTCAACTTTACACTTTTTGCACCTGTCTTGAGGAAGTGGGAAAAGGTGATTATGGAAATTCGCACAATTTTAAAAGTAACCCCCGGTGTAAGTCAGTTGTTTAATAAATAGAAGAAAAACTGGTAATATAAAATAAAGGAATAGAATTGTAGAAAATGCACAAAGTTTTTTTGAGTGAGATATCTTATGAAAGTGTTTTTAAGCAAAATTTAAAGAATGAATCAAATTAGAAAAGGGTGGGGGAATGGAAAAAAAAAAGAAAAGGAAAAAAAAAAAAAAGAAAGAAAAGGAAATGAAAAAAGGAAAAAAAAAAGAAAAAAAAGAAGAAGAAACAAAACATAAAAAAAAGAAAGAAAGAAAAAAAAAATGATTTATTAGACGATCCCACTCAAAGGAAATGAGGGGTTGCCAAAAAATAGGAACAGCAAAAAAAGGGGAGTATAATCCCCAAAAAAAATTTGCGGAAGAAACCTTTTGTGTTAATCTTCATTTTTTTGTTAAATCTGATAACAGTTTAGTCCAAAAAAATCTTTTACACTTTTTGGATGAGCGTATTTTTACTACACTGGAGAAAAAAAAACCGGAATTTTTTTTGTTTTTTTTTCGTATTTTGTCTGTTTGTTAACACGATTCCGGCAAACCCTACTCCCATTCCCCATGAAATTTTATGGAGGCCCTTTGAAATCTCTGAACTAAAAACTGCCCCCCTTTTTGGTGCGCCATGAAAAAACATTTTTCATGATAATCGCAATTTTACGATTTTTTCGATTTTTAAAAAAAATTTTTTAGACTTATTTTCCTAGCTTTATCCGATTGTAATGATTTTTTTACAGAACCTAAATTTTTTGAATGATATTTCTTTGAAATTTTAGCGTAATCAAATAAAATTTTTTCTCGTGAAAATCGCAATTTTACGATTTTTTTTAATTTTTTCGCTTAACACCTACAGCTTTATCCCATTATAAGATTTTTCACAGAACCTTAAATTTTTAAAAATTAATATATTCGTGTAAAATTTGTGCGTAACGAAAAATTATTCAAAAAAAAAATTTCAATATTTCGATTTTTTCCTTTTTTTTTAAAAAAAAAGATTAATTAAAAAAAAATAAGTTAATTTTTTATTTTTTTTGATTTTAATTTAAAACAAATTTTAACAAAGTTCTGATTTTTTTCAGAACAACAGAAAACCGCAAAACAATGGGAGCCCCAATTTACCCAAACGTCATCCAAAAAAGCGGCGGGACCCTTAAACGTTTTCCCATATTAAAATTAATCAGATATATAATTTTTTAAAATTTTTCATGTTTAAATGTCACAGCAAGATACAGGACCCTAACTCAAGTTTAAGTCCAAGTATAGGCGGAACCAGACAAAATAGGCGAAAGAAATAAAAATTTAAAAATAAAAAAAATTTATTAAAATTTATAATCAAAGCAATAAGAGCAAACAAAGAGAAAAGCAAAATCATTTAAAAAGAACTTGAAAGGTAAATTTAAATTACACAAACACACAGACAATAACTACAAATAAAAAGTAAAAAACAATTCTTTTCTCTTTGATTCAAAATCATTGCTTCCCCAAATTTTTCTTTTAAATTGTACAATTCCTAGATCAGTAAAAGGTTTAATATTATAAGAAATTGGGTTTAATGGGTACGCCTCTGTACATAAAAGACTTTCAAATGCTTCAGAATTTAATCAGGAACTTTTTTTCATCACGATCAAAAATTTAAAAATATTGGGTAGAAAACCTAAAAAACGTATCTTTTAAAACTTTTTATGATTACCAGCACGCTACATTTCCCCCCTTTTCCTCAATCGTGAAAAAATCAGATGCAATTAATCTTGGCTCAAAGGGGGAAAGAATCAAACGATGGTCAATTTACTCGGGTAAAACATATCGTTTGTTTATGCCCAAACCCCTAGCCATAATCAATAATAAGTGCATTTTAAAATCATTTTTTTTTGTTACCAAAATTGTTGTGGGAATGCATTGTTGGGTAAAGTACTTTTCAAATATTTTTTAAAAGTAGTTTTTTGTTGTTTTGCATCTATGTAATTAGTTTATTTAGTTTTGAAAATCAGTTTTTTTAAAATGAATGGATAGACGTTAAATAAATAAATAAAAAAAAGAAATAAAGTAAAAACGTTCAACTATTTTTTTACAGATTTTACGTTGTAGGCCCCATTGTTTCAATTCCCTACCCTGCCCACACAAAGGAACACTTTTAAAAGCGAAGTACAATATCTACAATACAAACTGACTAATGGGGTTTTTTCCCTTGGTTGCACTCGGCGAGTGCAGAGATGTCATTTTTTTCAACCTCCTTTTGAATAATATTACAAAAAATGAACAAATGAAAAGACAAGTGGCAATCCCGTGCGCATAGGGGGCATAGTGCGACCGAGAGCGGCAATGGAAAACCCCATAAATACAAATATTGCCACCTTTCCTTGGCTGAAAGGTAAGGATCGGGGTCAGTAGGCCTAGGCTAGGGGTTCCGGGGACGGCGGGGGGGATGGGGGGGTGCCAATTCAAAAGGGCCAAGCAATTTTTTTTTTCACTTTCACTTTGGGCTAAAAAAAAGACCACCGGCTTCGAATATGAAATCATTTGAACGTACAATTACGATAAAAATTAGCATTTTGCAACACTTGTTTCGGTTTGTTACCGACAGGGGGGCGAATTAAAAGACTTCAGAGGGGTGGATGGCTTAGAATAGTATTTCGTTATAGTGGGATAAAGACGTCTTTCAGTTTGCCAAATTAGTGCAAAATGTGAAACAAGCGCGAAAATTTGCATACTGACTAATTCGAGTGTGCTGAATCCAAAAATTTATGGCCCCAAGATGAATTCCTAATATTTCTATGAGTAATTAATTTAATTACATTAATCAATTAAATTAAAATATTTAGGATTAATTCAACTCAATGTGGTCAAGCGAGGTATTAAATGAAAGCAAATAATGCATACAACATTTTGTGATTTGATAAAAGTGAAATTTAATTAATGGTAATTAATAAAATCAATCAATTAATAAGAAAAATCAAATATGTAAAAAAACACTACAATAAGATGAGAAGGTTGGTTTAATTTGCATTTTTATAGTTACTAAGGTCTAAAACCAACTG
This sequence comes from Sweltsa coloradensis, assembly GCA_024449915.1. Lineage (NCBI taxonomy): Eukaryota > Metazoa > Arthropoda > Insecta > Plecoptera > Chloroperlidae > Sweltsa > Sweltsa coloradensis. Next base: position 768,004 of record JAMZAV010000046.1, on the reverse strand, counting down.
GAAGTAATTTCAATATTAGTCACAACATTTAATCTTAGTTTAATTACTTAATTTTTAATCAATCATTATGTTTTTTGTTCTAAAACATATCATGTGACATATCAAATTATGGCATTTTTCTTCAGCAAAATGTTTTGTGTATGTTATATTTTACAAAAATAAATGTTCAATTCAGTTAATATTAATAAACAACAAGAAAAGAAATAATTTAAAACATCGATTTACAGCTATCCTAAAGCGTAACATAGTTGTCAAAGTAAATTATTTTTTCTTTGCAGCATGATTAAATATCGGGCCTACATTAAAATTAAATAATGCTATTGGATGCAAATGGTACATTATTATTGACACCAAATTTTCAATTCACAATGCCATTAACAATGTGACAACCTTGGCTTGATTCGTTTAGGAACCATATTTTGTTTCTTAATTTTGTAAGTTCACTCTTTGCACTAATTATTACCAGTATCGCATGATTCATGATGATTACACCACATTGCACATTGTCATCACACAATTACACACACTTCTAAGCACTCTCTGTCGCAATACACAGATGAGAACATAGTAAAGACTTTTTCACGCAACAGCATTTAGGTCCGCAATTAATCTTGCAGCTACATCTTACTAATTAACGGCATACCAATGAAACCTGCAAGTAAAAACCACAGAGTGTGATTACGAAAATTATATATGTTAACAATAACGCAGTCATCATTATTTGAACCAGTACCAATATTTACCTCTGGATGAAAAGTCCACAATGGCTCGTAGCCTGATTCCGTAGTGCGCAGCCCCAGTCAGTTGGTTCTGGAAGTATGGCAGCTTGAACCAAGCATTGTCCCCAAATGTGTCCTGCTTGGTAAACAGCTTGCTTTCCATGTTCTTTGAGGGCTGCTTGAGTTGGAGGGATATTTTTCCAAGCTTCTATTCTTTTTAGTGACTTACTGCTTTCGGCAATCATTCACTGATTGTGCAGATGAACTGCGATCGTACATTACGACAACGAAGCGTTCGAGAATGACAGTGCAGCATCAGATACGACCTCTGGAGCATTTGAGAGTGAAGTTAACACAGGAGTGACTTCCTCGAAATGAGACCATGTATCCATCACGGTTTTCTTGTCTTTCCCGGGGAATGACGACACTGCGTCACACCCCCTGAACGCGTGCCAGAATGGCAGGCTGAACATTTAGCTTCTCCCAAACTTTGCGCATTCTCATGGCAGCGTTTATGCTTACCTACACCAAATTCATTCCAAAGTTCATCCACATTTAATTTATGATAAGTGTGCAGTGCTAAAATGAGCACGTCCGAATCCACAGTGCTTATCATATAATTTGGTAATTAAACAACAATGTTTTGCATACAATAGAAGCCGGCCATCAGCTTCTTCGTGAGTGCATGGATCAATTTCGGCTGATCAGTGGAGTTGTTGGTTGAAATCACATGTATTCCGACAGTGCACACAAGAGTGGTCTGTTCACGAGATGCAACTTCCACCAGTCGACGTGATAAGAAATTTAAAAAGTTGGACCAATTTTCTGGAATTGGAGTTTTCGCAAGAACTTTAATGCGGTCTCCCGTCCCACGCTGCAATTGGTTGATTTTTTTAAGCTATCTTCTTTATAATGTCCCATACATATCTGTGCGTATACTTTCAAAGAAGAACTTTTTAATTTCGTATCACGTCGACTGGTGGAAACTGCATCTCGTGAACAGACTATTCTTGTGTGCACTGTCGGAATACACCTGATTTCAAACAATGACTCCATTGATACAGCCTAAAATTGATCATGCATTCACGAAGAAGCTGATGGCCGGCTTCTGTTGCATGCAAAAACATTCAAGTTTGTTTAATTATTACCGACATATAATGTTAAGCACTGCAGATTCGGACGTGCTCATTATAGCACTGCACGCTTATCATAATTTAAATGTGGATGAACTTTGGAATGAGTTTGGTGTAGGTAAGCATAAACGCTGCCATGAGAATGCGCAAAGTTTGGGAGAAGCTAAATGTTCAGCCTTGCCATTCTGGCACGCGTTCAGGGGGTGTGACGCAGTGTCGTCATTCTCCGGGAAAGACAAGAAAACCGTGATGGATCCATGGTCTCATTTCGAGGAAGTCACTCCTGTGTTTACTTCACTCTCAAATGCTCCAGAGTAGCTCGGCTCCTTAGATACCAAACAGGCTTAAGTTCGGGGTTTAGTGATAGAGGCGTGAATTTTGGATCATTTACTCAGAAAAACGTGCTGAGTAATTTCCCGGGTGGTCCCAATCGATTTTTCTCCCCGTTCAGGGTGACCATGGTGCAAGTTAGGGGTAGAAATTATTTTTAAATAGACTAGGGGTGAGCCTAATAGAAGTTAAAGTGTGGTATTTAAACATTTTGTGTAAGTAATAAATCAATTTGATTCTTTAAATCTAAAAAAAATGTATTATTATAACAGGGGTGTACAAAATTGCGTTTTCGAAAAAATGCTAGTAAGTATAGATTGTGATGAATCATCTTTCGGGGATTAGTGATAGAAGCGTGAATTTTAGATCATTTACTCAGAAATATGCAATGAGTAATTTGCGAGGTGGTCCGCATCGAAAAATGTTTCCCGTTCAGGGGTGACCATGGTGCAAAAGTTAGTCGTAGAAATTATTTTTAAATAAACTAGGGGTGAGCCTAATAGAAGTATATAAGTGTGGTATTTAAACATTTTATCTAAGTATTAATTCAATTTATTGTTTAAATCTAAAAAAAAATGAATTATTTTTAACAAGGGTGTCCAAAATTGCTAATTCAAAAATTGCTAGTAAGTATAGCTTTTGACGACTCATCTTTCGGGGATTAGTGATAGAAGCGTGAATTTAGGATTATTTACTCAGAAATATGCAATCAGTAATTTGCGAGGTGGTCCGCATCGAAAAATGTTCCCGTTCAGGGGTAACCATGGTGCAAATTTAGCGGTAGAAATTATTTTAAATAGACTAGGGGTGAGCCAAATAGAAGAAAAGTGTGGGTATTTAAATTTTTGTTAAAGTATTAATTCAATTTAATTGTTTAAATCTAAAAAAATATTAATTTTAGCAGGGGTGTCCAAAATTGTTACATTTGCCCTTATTTCGAAAATACGTTCAAAATGCTGGTAAGCATAGCTTGTGATGACTCATCTGAAAGGAATTTAAACTATGAACACGAATTTATTACATAATCAAAAGTCAAGGTCACCGGGGTCAATCAGGGTCAAGACCTTTGAAATTAAATTTGTATTTTGTTGTCTAATCGCCATGAACAGACCACATAAAAGTGTTTATGTTGATACTTTTTACCTTAATCGTTCGTCCAGGATAATATATGTACATAAAAACAGCAATTCTATATTCAGGGTTGTACAAAATTACTTTCTGGGTCGTGAGTTTTCCAATATACTGTAAATTGCGTCACCATTTAGGTTGTGACCACTCATTTTGAAGCAAAATGTATGCTGACCAAGATTGTGTTATCAATTGGGTTAGTTAGTCAAATCTTTATGGCTTGTTATTAGAGTTTATAAGTACAGAGATACTGTTTTTAAGACACATATTGATTGGCCTCTGAAATTGAAAGCGCGCTGTACTTTGTCCCCTATCAAAAGCTATCACAAAGATGTGCCACACAAGAACGCCGTCAAAGCAGGGGGGTGAGACTCGACTGGACTCGACTTCCGCGTAGTTTTGAATTATCTGATTCCTCCACAAAGAAACAATTCCGACATTTGGTAGACTCGAGTTTTTCAAAATTTCAAAGGTCGTGACCCTGATTGACCCCGGTGACCTTGACTTTTGATTATGTAATAAATTCGTGTTCATAGTTTAAATTCCTTTCAGATGAGTCATCATAAGCTAGCTTACTAGTATCGTTGGGTGACTAGACCCAACGCTAGTATTTTGAACGTATTTTCGAAATAAGGGCAAATGTAACAATTTTGGACACCCCTGTTGAAAAAAATACATTTTTTAAAAGATTTAAACAATTAAATTGAATTAATACTAAAACAATTTTTTTAAATACCACACTTTTACTTCTATAAGGCTCCCCTAGTCTATTAAAAAAAAATCTACTGCTTACTTTGCACCACGGTCACCCCTGAACGGGAACATTTTTCGATGCGGTCCACCTCGCAAATTACTCATTGCATATTTCTGAGTAAATGATCCAAAATTCACACTTCTATCACTAATCCCAGAAAGATGAGTCATCACAAGCTATACTTACTATCATTTTTTTAAATATCAATTTTGGACACCCCTGTTAAAACTAATACATTTTTTTAATTTAAACAATTAAATTGAATTAATACTTGCACAAAATGTTTAAATACCACACTTTTACTTCTATTAGGCTCACCCCTATTCTATTTAAAAATAATTTTTACCACTAACTTTGCACCATGGTCACCCCTGAACGGGAACATTTTTCGATGCGGACCACCTCGCAAATTTCTCATTGCATATTTCTGAGTAAATGATTTAAAATTCACGCTTCTATCACTAATCCCCGAAAGATGATTCATCACAATCTATACTTACTAGTATTTTTTTAAATATCAATTTTGGACACCCCTGTTAAAACTAATACATTTTTTTTAGATTTAAACAATTAAATTGAAATAATACTTGCACAAAATGTTTAAATACCACAGTTTTACTTCTATTAGGCTCACCCCTATTCTATTTAAAAATAATTTTTACCACTAACCTTGCACCATGGTCACCCCTGAACGGGAACATTTTTCGATGCGGACCACCTCGCAAATTACTCATTGCATATTTCTGAGTAAATGATTCAAAATTCACGCTTCTATCACAAATCCCCGAAAAATGATTCATCACAATCTATACTTACTAGTATTTTTTGAAATAACAATTTTGGACACCCCTGTTAAAAATAATACATTTTTTCAGATTTAAGAAATTAATACTTGCACAAAATGTTTAAATACCACATTTTTACTTCTATTAGGCTCACCCCTAGTCTATTTAAAAATAATTTCTACCCCTAACTTTGCACCATGGTCACCCCTGAACGGGGTAAAATATCGATTAGGACCACCTGGGAAATTACTCAGCACATTTTTTTGAGTTAATGATCCAAAATTCACGCCTCTATCACTAAACCCCGAATGGTTTGTCTAAGCAACCAGGCTAGAGGTCGTATCTGATGCGCAACTGTCAATTCTCGAACGCTTCGTTGTCGTAATGACGATCGCAGTTCATCTGCACAATCAGTGAATGATTGCCAAAAGCAGTAAGTCACTAAAAAGAATAGAAGCTTGGAAAAAAATCCCTCCAACTCAAGCAGCCCTCAAAGAACATGGAACGCAAGCAGGCGCGTCGGAACGTTTTGAAAGTTGGGGGGGGGCAAATCCATTAGTAGGTCTTGTAGTGTACAGTTGGGGTCTGGGGCGAAGCCCCAGCCGCCGGAGGCCCTTTTCGTCGAAGGCGAAACAAAATTCACTATACTACCGTTATTTCGTCATGTTTTAACTGCACTCGGACTCTGTAAACGATGTTTTTTCATCAACTATCTGCGATCTAAAAACTTAAAAAATTTAACGTGAAGTAACCCATTTTAATAAATTACAACATAATTTTTTATGTAACGACGAAGCATACAGGCAAACATATTTTTGTTTTACCGTCTTCTTAAAAAAAAAATACGAACTGAAGGCTGTTTATAGTACGTTTCATATTTAAAATTACGATATCAATTTAATCTTTAACATCATTAAACATGAAACACTACATTCACACTTACACTTTACTTTACACTTCACACTACACTACTTACACTCTAAGAGGAATAATCTTCCCACTTTCCACTTCGCAATAATCAAAGTCACTACACCACTCCAAAGATGACAGAACGCATAACTATGCGACACGTGCGAACCAAATCCCAACTTAGGTGTGCCAAAAAACTCTGACAAATCATTCAAGGGATGTTTGGATTAGACGTGAGTCTGAGTCACGTGTCCATGCCCAGGTCCATGCCCATGTCCAGGTGTTAAGATATCTATGGTCCATGCTTAGTGACCGGCACACGATACAAGACGGGTGGCTGGTTATAAAGATAGTCGGATAGACGGTTCAGGCATGGGGATGGGGTACTTCAGCCAGCCTAATACTATTGTTGGGTTGTTTCTTTCTGGAAACGAATTGTTGACAGGATCATCCGACGTTGCTTTACCGAAAAGTAGAGTAGAAATCTTGATTTTACAACTCTAAAATCTGCCCCCCTATGCCCCCATGGCATGAAAGTTAGGGGGCAATGCTCCCTTTGCCCCCCCTGTTCCGACGCCACTGAACGCAAGCTGCTTACGAAGCAGGACACGTTTTGGGGACAATGCTTGGTTCAAGCTGCCATACTTCCAGAACCAACTGACTGGGGCTGCGCACTACGGAATCAGGCTACGAGCCGTTGTGGACTTTTTTTCCAGAGGTAAATATTGGTACTGGTTCAAATAATGATGACTGTTATCATTAACATATATAATTTTCGTTATCACACTCTGTGTTTTCTACTTGCAGGTGTCATTGGTATGCCGTTAATTAGTAAGATGTAGCTGCAAGATTAATTGCGGACCTAAATGCTGTTGCGTGAAAAAGTCTTTACTATGCTCTCATCTGTGTATCTGCGACAGAGGCTGCTCAAGAAGTGATGTGTAATTGTGTGATGACAATGTGCAATGTGGTATAACCATCATGTGTCATGCGATACTGGTAGTGCAAAGGGTGAACTAACAAATTAAGTTACAAAATATGGTTCCTAAAGGAATCAAGCCAAGGTTGTCACATTGTTAATGGCATTGTGAATTGATAAATTTGGTGTGAATAATAATGTACCATTTGCATCCAATAACATCATTTAATTTTAATGTAGGCCCAAATATTAATCATGCTGCAAAGAAAAAAAAATTACTTGACAACTATGTTTTCGCTTTAGGATAGCTGTAAATCGATGTTTAAATTATTCTTTAATTGTTGTTCATTAATATTAACTGATTTGAACATTTATTTTGAAAAAAAAACACACATGAAAATATTTCACCAAACAAAATGCTACAGTTTGATATGTCACATGATACGTTTTAGAACAAAGAAACATAATTGATTTATTAAATAATTAAGTAATTAACCTATGATTTGATATTGTGACTTAGATCGAAATTAATTCCAGTTGGTTCTAGACCTGAGTAACTTTGAAAATGCAAATTAATTAAACTTTTCATCTTATTGTAGTGTTTAATTAACATATTTGATTTTTTTATTAATTGATTGATTTTATTAATAATCATTAATTAAATTTCACTTTTAACATATCACAAATGTTGTATGCATTATTTGCTTTCATTTAATACCTCACTTGACCACATTGAGTTGAATAAATCCTGATTATCTTAATTTAATTGATTAATGTAATTACATTAATTACTCATAGAAATATTAGTAGTTCATCTTGGGGCCATAAAATTTTGGATTCAGCACACTCGAATTAGTCAGTATGCAAATTTTCGCGCTTGTTTCACATTTTGCACTAATGTTAGACATCTTTACCCCACTATTAGCAAACCGGGGCCTGGGGCGAAGCCCCAGCCTTCGGAGGCGAATTTTTTTGGGGGTATTATTGCCCTTGAGATGGCCTTAGAAGCGATCTGATGAAAATTTTTGGGTCATTATTGCCCTCGAGATGGCCGCAGAAGTGATCTGAGGAAAAATTTGGCGGTATTATTGCCCTCAAGATGGTATTTGAAGCGATCTGAGGTATTATTTTGAAAGGAATGTGTAAATTGACGCATTATTTATTAACATTACGAGATAAAGTCACTTGATATGTTATGAGATGAGATGGGAATCCAGAGGTGGGGATTTAGCCATCCCTGGCGGGGATACCTTTCAGTAAAACAGAGCCACGGATGAAATTACCAGGGGGGGAAATCCCCCCTATCCCCCCGTCAATTCGCCACCCTGGTTACCGAGATATGAGCACTTTAGTCGGAGAATGCCGCGTAGGTTAAATGTTCGCACTATAATGGCATTCACGCCGACAATTCAGTGGAGGAACCTAGGGCCACACTTGACACTGGTTTTTTTTCAAGACCCCTAATGTTGCCAATCATAGCTGAAAGGTTGACGAAGGTTTCAATAAAATTTTGGGTTTTTACTGCTGTCAGCCACTCAGCCGTCTTCATTTAAATTCCAACTCGAGAAAAGGTACTGAAACAACCATGCATATGCCATTGCATTATAACAAGCGTTATTTTAACGTTTTCATAATTATAACGTATGTTAATCAATTCCTTGTCAAAAGATAGGTCTGTGGGTGTTTTTAATTTTAATTTTAACCAAATATATTAAGATTTGTTCGCAAAATAACTTGACAATGTATTAACTTATTTTACGTCTATCCTATGCAGTTATAAAAACTGATTTACAAAGGACAACTAAATTAAATTATTATATGCCTATATACACATGGATAACGGTGTAATCCGTGTACACAAGAGTGAAGGAACATCCTGGATTCGAACGTGGAACGCAGGACAACAGTTTAAAATGAAATCAACCACGGGTTCTGCAGTGGTTTATAAAACTATTGAAGGGTACTTAGTCATTCGTGTAGCATACCGCTACTCCTCTAGACAAGTTAATAATTAGTTATTATTCTGTAATTCGTCGAATATTCAATACACACTTTTGAATGAAAATGATGCTAAAATCCAGTGCTCGAAGTGGGACAAAAAATAGGTGGTGGGATGGTACAGTACAGGGACACGCATGAATGGGGGGTCTGGGGGGGTAGCCCCCCAGCAAATGCGGGTCCGGGGCGCACAGCCCCGGGAAAATTTTTCGATTGTTAGTGTGTGTTTAGAGCGTTTTAACGAGTTTAGGCACTTCAAAATATCAATTTTGTTCCAAGAAAAGTGCCTATTTAAACAAGTATAATATACTTAAAAGCTATTATACCATAACTAAAAAAAATTAAAAAAAATAGAACATTTACTATCTGCACTAGGCGTTTTCATTGTCTTTCTTTTGACGCCCCCCGGGCACCTTTTGGGCGCCCCTGGACGTTGGCGCCCTGTGCACACACCCACACAAAGGTCGCACCCCCCTAAAACCGGCCCTGATAGAGCAGTAGGGATGGGCAAAAGCAAGTAAAGTTACTACACGTGTACAAGCTCGCTGTCTGTTCGTGTACACGCGTGTACTATGTATATTTTAAGATATCTGAAAAAAAGTTGTAGGTACATTTTTATTTATTACTGTATATTTTTTATTGCATTCTGAAACAGTAAACACGCCGAAGGCGTTCAGTTCAGTTGATCAGTCGGTAGGCCCAAAATGACGTGGCTGATGTTTCATTGACCTTGTAAAGTTGGAAGGGTGATAGTATGGTTGCGGCTTGCGTAATGAAGAGGGGCGGTGGCAGTGGCGTGGCGAACATACCAAATCGGAGCCCAGGCACCGATACCAAAAGGGGTGGGTGGGTGGTCCCCCAGGGACCCACCCATCCATTACTTTTTAATGAAACATAATATTTTACGTACTTTATATGACTATTTTAATTGTTATAATCACACCTACTGAATTGTATGACTACAGTTCTTTACTTACCTTAGAGTTTTACTAGACTATTGTAAAAGTTTGTCATGAATCATGATTTTTTTAGTAAAGTGCAGACAACATGCATGATGGATATTCATCCATTAGTTCTCAACTCAACTAATAACAGGTAGCAATTCAACAATTCTGCTAAATGAATAGACACGTTCATTATACTATAACATATTTAATTTGATTGAATAGATTGATTTGAGGAATTTATAAATTAAATAACAGCTGGTGGCATGGAGGAAGTCTAGAACATTTTCGAGTTTTCTGTTTTAATTTTTAAATTACCGTCTTATGAAGCAGGATTATCGACGTCGTGAATGCAATAAGAAGAAAATTCTTGGACCTATCTGAATTAAAGTATTTCCATTGCAATTTCTAGATAAAAGAGCATTGATTTCAATGAAATTGAGATAGCAAGTTTGTCCGTAAAGAATAAAATCGTATCCTTTCTCTTCAAATATTGCTAACAAAGTGTTTCTTCAAAACTCACAGATTGGTACCAAATTACCTTAAATAATCATTTTTCCGGGGGCAAGCCCACGGAGCCCCTAGTTTTCATTATTATGCGTTTCAGTAGTTTTTCTAAATCCCAAATAATGGCTCTGCCAATAAACGAAGAAAACGAACAAAATAACCAAATTGATTTCCAAAATGCACAGATTATCTAACGATCTAGGACATACAATTTTTTTTTCGAATGTGAAGGCCCCCGGATTCCCTTTTAGGTACTAAATTCTTCATTGATTGATTACTTTCATAATATGTATTTTTTTTTACAAATTCTGGCTATGTCGCTACGAGGAGGCGAAGAGGAATAACACATCGTTGGCTTTATGAGTTCAACAATTAAAACATAAGCGTAATCTGTTTAGCGATTCGGCTGATTTTTATAGTACACACTAGCACACACACACGCACAGAGTCACAGAATAAGCGCCGTTTATCTTGAATAGTAATCCTCATTCGCTTTGCTCACTCGTCTAATAAATCATAATTATTGCCGGTAAAATGCACCAAATCCATTCTAGGATCACCAAAATTAAAAAATTCCCTGCGGGGCTAATCTGGGAAGACAAAAAAGAATTACAAACCGTTGGCTTTATGATTTTTAAAAAAATATAATATTTTCAGCCATTTTATTAAATTTCATTACATAAAAATGAGGCTATCAACATCTTTTAAATCATATTATTTGCCGGTAAAACGCACCAAATCCATTCTAGGATCATCAAAATTGAAAATTCCCTGCGGGGCTAAGCTGGGGGCACGCCCCCAGACCCCCTTTGTTGCCCACGAAAGTAGGGGGTGGGTATAGTTAAAATATTGTAGGCACCGATCACTCTTTGTAGTTCGCCACGCCACTGGGCGGTGGGGAGGGAGATGTGATTTACCATAGTTTTCGTGATACTTGAATTGTGCAGCAACTCCTTCGCGCACAGTCGGCATTTAACCTTCTTTCCCGTGTCTATCTTATCAAAGAACTTCCACACAAGAGACATTCTAAAATCTAAACAATAAACAGTCATTGTGTCACTGACTCAAATCTCAACACCCGTAAACAACGAAGCGGGCGGCGAGCGGGAGCGACTGAGCGGTCTGGAACCATCTGGAACGTGTGAGGGGTGGTGGGGGGAGGGGGAAGGCAAGGCCACTGTGGCAACGGATCGCAGGCTGACTGAAAGAGCTCGTATTTCAAAATAGAATTATTGAAATCTGAAATCTCTACGACTGAACAATGTCGATTGAAAGAAAGTCAACGTGTATTTAAAAAAAAATTATGTTCACGTGTACACGTAGACGCCTATAGATTGATATTGATAGATTGATATTTCGAGTTAACATGCAATAATGGACAATGGACATTGAACACCCACAAAGTTGAAACTAACAAAGAAGTTCGTGCCTTCTATACAAATGAAAATAGAATAAACATAATTTTGACATGCTTACCAGTAGTATCTTCATGTTTCCTTTTCTTCACCAACCACTTATCCATCTTTATTATTATTACGACAGCAACAAGTTCTAGTTATGTGATAAGGTCATGGATTTCTAGCACTGAACTGAACACTGTCCCAGTGAGTGGGCCACGTCCAAACTCAAACTGCAGTCGGACTCTAAACTCTAGTCAGGGTGAGCGGATATGGGGTGAGAAAGTCATGTGTTCGCGTAATCTGACACCGACGAGCAGGTTCCCAGATGATTCGCGGGGGGGGGGGGGGGGGTGATGGGTCGAGGGGGTCCATTCTGCAATTTGTTCCACAACAACCATTTAGTCAGGCCTCGTAAAAGCCCGTCATCGATGTATGAAAAAATTTAGGACAACTGGTATTTTTCGGTTATTTAACATTTATTGGCATTCTGGTTGCTGTTATTGTAAACAATAATGGCGGGATGGAAAGAGGCCTTATCGAAAAGTGGCGGGATGACATCCCGCCCCATCCCGCCCCACTTCGAGCACTGCTAAAATCGCCTTTCAAAAACTCAAATAACCGGAAAAGGGCAGGCTAGACAGTGTGTGAAGTATAATTTTTACTCGACTCATCAATAATTAAATGATAAGATTAAAATAATATTAGTTACATTACTGGCCAGTGATTGAGTTTTACACAATACATAAATTTACAGTCTGCGAACCTTTTACAAATGCCAAAAAACCACCCTTTCGAAAAGAATTTGTTGAGGTTGAAAGGCGCATGACGAATATAATAGAGGTATTTTACAACCATTTACCCAGGTTAACAATATGAAATGGGATGACAGGTGTGGGGTCTCTTGTATAAGTGATAGTTAAATCGTGTCATTTTTTTCATTTACTGATAATATAATATATAGTTTATTCAATTCATCAAGTCAAAACAAGGCCTAAAATGTTTTTAAATCGAAATTGTAGCTCAATTCTAAGCGGAATTGCAAAACAAATAACATAAACTTTTGATATGATTTAATCGGATATTTTCTTAAAAACGAAGATAAACACTTCTCCAAAAAACGAAAATGCTTAGAAAAATGTAAATAAGACAATGAATTTATTAAAATAGAGATAAGTCCTATCAACTTCACTTTTAGTTTAGAGACGGTATTCGTCTTTTGCACAATGGGGTTCACTTTGATACCAAACACTCCGGAGCATTGTTCAGTTAGAACCCTTTCTAAGGGTTGTACAAAATGCGAATTTGTTGCCCACTGAACAGTCGATGTGAACTCCATTATAGTCACTGGGACTGCGAGGGATTGGATACACAAAGACTGCGGGGCAAAGCGGGCGCGTTCCTTTCGCTTCTCGCAGCGCAGTTCCAGTTATCGCCGCTAGGCCGCAGCACCGCACGGTCAGCCTGCAAGGTGACGCGTAGGCAGCCCGCTGTACACCACAGAATCCTTGATCAATGCATGGAGTACTATTATAAATCCATGATCAATGCATGATCAGCTGTAGGCTACATCTCTGTATCTACAGAGGCTACAGCATGCAAGGATCGGCTAAATTAATTCTTTCTTTCTATCTTTCTTTCGTCTAAATTATTTACATTACTATTGGGCTTTTTGACATAAATGAGCCATATGAGAGTCTTTTTTACCACTTGAATATCACATGCAGCATTTTCTCTCTGCGTTTAGTCTATTTATACAAGGGTCAATTCTTGGCCCTTTATTTTTCATTGTCTTTATCAATGATCTAACTGAAAGTATAGATGATGCTGAACTTTTTGCTGACGATTTTTCCACAGTCATAAAGGCTGATGAAAGCAAAGCTCTTCGGGATAAATCAGAAGAAAGACTAAATGAATCAAATGGGTGGTTTACAGCTAACAAACTTATTTTAAACTCCAAAAAAACAAACTATATCCAATTCCACTCAATTCAGAAGATTAAATCTTTAAATAAAATACCATACCTAACTAATTTTTCAGATAATTCAAATATAACACAAGTTTCATCAAATGTATTTCTAGGCTTAACAATAGACCAACATCTAACATGGCACGATCATATCAATACATTAATACCAAAACTTAATTCGTCTTGTTATGCTATAAGGACCATCAAGCAGATAAGTAACATCCCCACAGCCAAAATATGCTACTATTCATTATTTGAGTCATATATAAGCTACGGAATTGAATTTTGGGGTATATCGACCCACATTCATAAAGTTTTTATTATACAAAAAAAAGCAATTAGAGCAATTTGTTCCCTTGATCCCACAGAACACTGTAAACCTTTTTTTATACGCCACAAAATCCTTACCATTTCATGTTTATACATTTTCAAATCAATATTAGTAATTAAAAAAAATATACACACCTACTCAGTAAATGCAAATGTCCATGATCATGACACACGTAAAAAAAATCACCTACAGCTAAACTCATATCACACAAAACTTGGACAAGTAAACTCAGACTACTTACATAAATCTCTTTATAACCATCTTCCAGAATCCATTAAAAACATTTCAAGCTATGACCGTTTCAAACATGAACTCAAACAAATTTTAATTCTAAAAGCCTACTATTATCTTATTGATTACTTAAATGATACACTCACAGAAATTCCTGTTATCACTTGATATTATTGATTAACTATAATAATATAATGAAATGAACCTTACTTTATTACTTTTCAATAATTATTATTATTTACAATGTATTACATATTATGACAATTTCTCATTATATTAGTATTTGTAACATTTTTTTTTTATTTAGCTAAAGGACACATACACTAAAAATTGTGTTGTTGTTACATAAAATGTACAATTTGTCCTAATAAAAAATTGAAAAAATTGAAAATATATCGGCCTACATTAATTTGTGTGTGCATTTTACTCTTTTAAATTTGTAACGGACATAAGCATTAACTATAAGGGAGATTATAGATTAATCAACCAATCCACCAACAACCTTTTAGTTAATATTTATGACCGTTACATACGTAATACAACTTCGGATTTGTCAGTAGGCCCTAGTATATACGGGTTGTACGAAAAGATACATACTGTTAGGATATTGTGGTGGCCTTGTCTGTAAATCTGAATGTAAATCACCACCTCGAACTAATTATCCACTGTATGGATTGGGTTGGATATTGCTTAACATAATGCTCTTCGGCTATTCGAGACGATGAGTGGTGATAGATGAGGATGAAGTATGAACAGAAGGGAGGAACGAAACCTGGTACCGGCACGTAGCCTACTCCTTTCGAAAAGTACCAAGGGGACCAACTGCTTACTGTCCCATCCGAAAGGACGGTGTACCTTGACAGTCATATCATTAGTCATATAGGTTCCTCCACTAATCCGGACTGCCGAGCAGACGTCGAGGCGAACGAAGCCGTTACACTACCTCTCGAACCCTCCATCTTCTCTAACCAGCGGAATACGTGAGTTTCAGGGCAGAGCGGGCACCCATATAACACTGTATGTTCTTACAGTTGAACTCATATGTTCTTTCCATGCATGCATGTTTGTCAATTGACACCTAGGGCGTTTAGACAGTAGAAGTGTCTCATGTTAGATGCAAATATATGCTTATATATTTTTTCCTTAAATTAATTTAATTTTTTCCAAGTAGGGGTGTGAATTTGGAATGCATGTTATTATTTTTGCGTGTTTGAGTGTATATTATTTTTGCACAGTTTCAATACACGATGTTATAAAGGGTTATTTTCGATTAGTACTATGCACTAGTATCTATGCAAAACAAAAAAATGCCGGTTAACCCGATAGCGACCGAAACTTTATTTGTACCGTCTGGCAAAGAAAATCGTACATCGAACGATATTTGAGAAAATTGTTTTTCCTTATAATGAGGTGGAAGGCAACGATGTATAGAAACAATATAATAAAAATCGTCGCTCTAAATTAACTGTAGCACCAAGCTCAGAGTTTCTACGTTTGTCACAAAATTTGGTTAGGTTACGTCCCGCCCAAAAAATACCAAATATATTTACTGTATATTTGACCTCACTTTATCTAACATTGCAGTAATTTTTCTTTGATTTTAGCAGTAATTTTCCTTTGATTTTAAAATATCGTTTAGAAACCGATACAATAGCTTTAAATATAATCGTATATCTAACTACTAGGATTACTTGCAGCTTTAGACACTATAATCGCATTAGTCACTCAACGCTATAATCTTCTGAAGGACTATTAGTATAATTATTGTTCTCAGACGTTCATTCACAATGATTCAATAGATATCATACTTAAATATGCTTTTGACTGCGTGTTTTCACGCATTTGAGAAATCACATTTTTTATTTTAACGTAAACATGAACATGAACGTGACCGTGGACATGAACATGAACGTAAACATGAACATGAACGTGACCGTGAACATGAACATGAACGTAAATATGAACATGACCGTGACCGTGAACATGAACGTAAACATGAACATGAACGTGACCGTGAACATGAACATGAACATGAACGTAACCGACTGACCGTCAACATGAACATAAACGTAAACATGAACTTGAACGTGAACATGAACATGAACGTGAACATAAACTTGAACATGAACTTGAAAAAATTAACAAGTACACATGATTACAAAATAAGTTTTTTGTAGCAGATTGCTTACACTTGAACAACTGAGCGGAAGAGAACTTAAGTGTGTGGCAGATCGTACCCGCGTACCTGCAACGTAGGAAGATGGTCACGCCGATGAGAACCAGCAGGATCAAGATCCCAGCACTGATCGCTAGGGGAAGAGAACTTAAGTGTGTGGCAGATCGTACGTACCCGCGTACCTGCAACGTAGGAAGATGATCACGCCGATGAGAACAGCAGGATCAAGATCCCAGTGCTTCCAACACCCACCTCCTTCACTCCTGTGGAAACAAACATAGACTAGTTATTCTTTAGTTGCGAAGATAAAGCCATGTTGCATTTAAAACAACGATGGCTCAAAATATTACTTATATTCCAAGTTATTCTAGCGCAGTGTAACCAGGAAAACGCCAATGTCGTTGTTAGACGTGTGAGCGAGTCATGTGTTGAGTACCCGGAAACATTTGCATTTAAGTTGATTGACGTAATATGAGGTATAAATGATGGGGTTTTGAGTTAAGTTGGTAAAAGGGCGCGTCAACTGTATGACCACAATGCGCCACTCTAGTCTATGATAGGCTAGGGAAGAAAGACCCATGCCGGATCCAGCCTTAGGTAGGGGGATGAAAGAGAATGTCACAGGGTACCCAACACATGGCTCGCTCACTCGTCTTACAACAACTTTGGCGTTTTCCTAGTTATTGAGCGAGCGAAGCGAGCGTCTCCACTTGACTCTTATGGCTCGAATGTCTGTTTTTTTTTTTTTTCTGTTACTGCTTCGATACAGGTCGCACCGTTTCTCTGATCGACCTGAAATTTTGCACACATGTACATACCACCTAGGCGGGTTGCTGTATAGTTTTGTGGCAAAATCGTTCAAAAAGTTAAAAAGTTACATTAAAGTTAATTGAAAGTTTTTTTTTCAAACTAAACGGCGACAAAATCTGAGGTGGCCAAATCATTTAGAATGTCCGTCCGATCACGAATATGTTATTTTTATTTTGATCCGATAAGTAGTATAGTCGGAAATTACATTATAACAAAGTCCTGTTACCATGGCAACGGAAAGTCGCTCAGCTTTTTTGGCTCATGATAGCGGTCGAACGGAGGCTCGGATCGAGTTGAAATTTTGACCATCCACAAGTTTCGTTCCCGATTGAATGCCATTAGTTTTGTGGCAAAATCGTTCAAAAAGTTATAAAGTTACATTAAAGTTTATCTAAAGTTTTTTTTGAAACTAAACGGCGACAAAATCTGAGGTGGCCAAATCATTTAGAATGTCCGTCCGGTCACGAATATGTTAATTCTATTTTGATCCGATAAGTAGTGTAGATAGAAATTACATTTTAACAAAAGTAACGTTACCATGGCAACGAAAAGTCGCACAAAAATTCTGGTCACTATGTACTGCCACCTAGAAGTAACTAGGAAAACGCTCAGTTGGACGCGTTGTTGAGCGAGCACCGGTACGTGCAACATGACCCGAGTACGACATTCCCATAAGGCCCGCCACACAGTGTACACGGTGGAGGTATAGTAGTATCTATGTTGTACACTATACTATTCCAACATCTTTGCAATGTACTAATTGACGTCATGCCTTCTAAAGTGTATCTTTGTATCTTCACTGCCTCCTTCATTTTTTAACATCATTTTTCGAATTATGATTACCAATAAGTCTTTAAGGTCTTGACCGATTTAGCTGAAAATTTGGAAAATAGGAGAGAATGTTGTACTTATTGACCCTGCAAAATTTCATAACGATCGGTACATTTTTATTTTTTATTTATTTTTATTTTTTATTTTATTTTTTATTTTTTATAACCAATGATCGGATTTTGTTCAAAAACTATACAGCAACCCGCCTAGGTGGTATGTACATGTGTGCAAAATTTCAGGTCAATCAGAGAAACGGTGCGACCTGTATCGAAGCAGTAACAGAAAAAAAAAAAAAAAAAACAGACATTCGAGCCATAAGAGTCAAGTGGAGACGCTCGCTACGCTCGCTCAATAATACTAGGAAAACGCTCAGTTGGACGCGTTGTTGAGCGAGCACCGGTACGTGCAACATGACCCGAGTACGACATTCCCATAAGGCCCACCACACAGTGTAGGCCTAACTGGATATTGACATTGTACACTGTATACTATTCCAACATCTTTGCATTGTACTAATTCACGTCATGCCTTCTAAAGTGTATCTTTGTATCTTCACTGCCTCCTTCATTTTAAGCATCATTTTTCGAACTATATTACCAATAAGTCTTTAACGTCTTGACGATTTAGCTGAAAATTTGAAAAATAGGAGAGAATGGTGTACTTATTGACCCTGCAAAATTTCATAACGATCGGAACTTTTTATTTTTTATTTTATTTTTTATTTTTATTACCAACGATCGGATTTTGTTCAAAAACTATACAGCAACCCGCCTAGGTGGTATGTACATGTGTGAAAAATTTCAGGTCGATCAGAGAAACGGTGCGACCTGTATCGAAGCAGTAACAGAAAAAAAAAAAAAAACAAAAACAAACAAAAAAAACAGACATTCGAGCCATAAGAGTCAAGTGGAGACGCTCGCTTCGCTCGCTCAAAAATAGTTTTCCCAAAGAAATGATGTCAAGGTCCTCTAGATGGCGGTAGATTTTATCCATTCTCTCCTATTTTACAAATTTTCAGGTAAATCGGTCAAGACCTTAAAGACTTATTGGTATGTCCATAGATATCTTAACACCTATAGTAGGCTAGATACGCAGTCTCCAATACCTCCGCACAGGCGCGAGTGTACCAAATTGAAGAGTCAATCCCACCCATTCAAGATGGCGGTTTCGCGTTTTAATTTATGCTTTTTTAATGCAATAAAGTACTTTACTGGATTGTTTGATATGGTTTTAGCTTGTGCATTATGGTATTGAACAAACAGAAACTATGCAAAGTTATTGCATACGGGAATTTAGTAATCATTTGGTGTTAAAGTCTGATATGCTCACCTGCCAAATTGGCGGCCATATTTAAAAATATTTTTTCGATTAATCGCTCCCATCTAATTAACATGCAAACTCACCCATTCAAGATGGCTTCCCATTGTCCCGGAAGTGGATCGCTGACTGCTAGTCTAGCCAATTATATGGGATGTCTATGGGTATGTCTCGCTCAACAACGCGTCCAACTGAGCGTTTTCCTAGTGTATACACTAGGAAAACGCTCAGTTGGACGCGTTGTTGAGTTAGTTATACACTAGGAAAAACGCTCAGTTGGACGCGTTGTTGAGCGGAGCACCGGCACGTGCAACACGACCCGAGTACGACATTCCCATAATGTAACATACCAATAAGTCTTTAAGGTCTTGACCGATTTAGCTGAAAATTTGTAAAATAGGAGAGAATGGATCAAATCCACCGCCATCTAGAGGACCTTGACATCATTTCTTTGGGAAAACTATTTTAACTCTTGATTACTTCTAGGTGGCAGTACATAGTGACCAGAATTCTTGTGCGACTTTTCGTTGCCATGGTAACGTTACTTTTGTTAAAATGTAATTTCTATCTACACTACTTATCGGATCAAAATAAAATTAACATATTCGTAACCGGACGAAAATTCTAAATGATTTGGCTATCTCAGATTTTGTCGCCGTTTAGTTTTAAAAAAAAACTTTAGATAAACTTTAATGTAACTTTATAACTTTTTGAACGATTTTGCCACAAAACTAATGGCATTCAATCGGGAACGAAACTTGCGGATGGTCAAAATTTCAACTCAATCCGAGCCTCCGTTCGACCGCTATCATGAGCCGAAAAAGCTGCGCGACTTTCCGTTGCCATGGTAACGGGACTTTGTTATTATGTAATTTCCATCTACACTACTTATCGGATCAAAATAAAAATAACATATTCGTGATCGGACGGACATTCTAAATGATTTGGCCACCTCAGATTTTGTCGCCGTTTAGTTTGAAAAAAAAACTTGTGATTAACTTTAATGTAACTTTTTAACTTTTTGAACGATTTTGCCACAAAACTTTACAGCAACCCGCCTAGGTGGTATGTACATGTGTGCAAAATTTCAGGTCGATCAGAGAAACGGTGCGACCTGTATCGAAGCAGTAACAGAAAAAAAAAAAAAAAACAGACATTCGAGCCATAAGAGTCAAGTGGAGACGCTCGCTTCGCTCGCTCAATTATTTTTAATTATTGAGGAGTTGCAAAATAAACAAAACGTATAGTTGTTACCGCCTTCGTTTCATTGACACTTCGTTATTGTAGAATTCAAGATTGCCGCCGTGCTGTGCCGGCGCGGCGGCAGCGCGCTCGAGGCGAATGTTTTCGGACCAGCTACTACTCGCAGTTTTGTCGAGCAAACGGAGGTGTCGATGAAACGGCGGTGCCGGGCTTCTCAAAGTTGTCGATGAAACGGTGGTCACGAACATTTCAAATATTAAATGAATTTGTCGAGGAAACGGCGGTGTCGATGAAACGAAGTGTCGATGAAACGAAGGCGACCCCTTTTCTCCAATGAGACGTTTAAACAAATTAAGAGAAGTAATCCACAAATCACTCAGTTTGAATTCACCTACGTTATCTTCATTCATTGTTAGTCTTTTTTGAAATTTGAAAAGGACCAGAAAACGGACTCTTGATCTTCAAAGGGAATCTCATGCTCATCGCCTCAGGCGCGTAGAAACTCTTTATCGAGTGGTGGGGAAGTGTGAACTTTTTTTGATCTTCTGAATGCTTGACTCGACTACAAGTCACAAGTCGGAGCACAGCGCAAGTCCTAGATACTGGCTGCAACTAGCTTTTTTTCAGTTGGATGCCATGTTGAGAAACGACGAAAATAATTATAAACTAGGTGGGAGAGGGTTACGGAAAAATTGGGGGGCATTCCTTCCCTCCCCTGCTTTTTCCACAAACCAGCCATATTATCCATGACGTGCTTTGCGATCACTAACTCGACGTCACCATTGACCCTTGTTAAAGACGTTCTGTATTATTTTCAAGTTTGACCACTACGACGCGACAAAATAACCCGTATAAAAGTTAAAATATTTTTTCATTTATATCGAGTCTCGAAAGTATTAAATAAAGTGTTGCTGTTGTTTGTAAATAATCAGTAAGATAAGCTTGTATCATAGTTGTGGGCTTGGCTGAAGGTGTAGTCCTATACATACGTTTCTAATACAACAGCATATTAAAAAAATTGTTTTCTGAACGTCTTTTGAACAACAGCGTCTACTGCATGTACGCCATTATCAAGAAAGTTGATCTATATACAGTTTTGGGCACGTTCCCCCAAAAAAGGAACTTTGAAAAGTTAAGTAACTTCTGCCTAAAAAAGAACTGAGACGTTCCTCGTTCCTCAAAAGGAACTTACATCCCTTTCACGTTTATTATACCATCACCGATTTAAATAATAATAAATGTGAGAGGAGTTCATTTGTCATTACTTTTACCCCGGCCATTTGACGAAGCGCAATTTTTGAAAACACAATCATTGTCACAAGATATTTTTCATACTGCAGTTTACGATATCAGGTAAGGAATTCGACGGGATTACGACGGCGAAAGGAACTTATAAAGGGACGTTAAATTCGTTCCAAGTTCTCACTAAATAGTAACTTTGACGTTTCAAGTTCCTGAACTAAGAAAAGGAACGCTTTTCCACAAAAGTTCCTGAAAAAGGAACGCGTTCCTTCCCAAGACTGGGAATAGAAACATAGAAGTGATATGTGACTGCAAGTGCACATAAAGGTATGCTGCCACCTTCCCTATTGGGGAATTATCTGGTACGTATATACGTGAGAGCGTCCAAGGCGCGTGAAGGTCTTGGAGCTTAATGAGAAGCTGCCAATTAAAGGATGAGGGTGTAATATACTTCAGACTTAAACAACTCGAATTGTCATATAAAATTATGCATAGTACGTACATGACCTAATTCCCTGCATGTTTTTTGGATGAGCGAAGCGAAGATTCCATTCTACTACACTGGAGAAAAAAATCCGGAATGTTTTTTTTCTTTTTTTCGTATTTTTGTCTGTTTGTCCGCACGATTCCGGCTAAACCGATACTCCGATTGAGATGAAATTTTATGGAGGCCTTTGAAATCTCTGAACTTAGAACTGCCACGTTTTTGAGCGCAATCGGAAAATTATTTCTCATGAAAATCGCAATTTTACGATTTTTTTCGATTTAAAAAAATTCTTTGACTTATAACACCTACATGCTTTATCCGATTTTAATGATTTTTGCACAGAACCTTCATTTTATGAATTAAGATATTCTCGTGAAATTTTAGCGCAATTGAAAAAATATTTATCATAAAAATCGAAATTTTACGGGTTTTTTCTTTTTTTAAACAATTCTTTGACTTATAACACGTACATGCTTTATCCGATTGTAATGATTTTTTCGCAGAACCTTAATTTTATGAATTTATATATTAGTGTTAAATTTGAGCGCAATCGAGAAATTATTTCTTTTAAAAATCGCAATTTTACGATTTTTTTTTTCAACTTAGTAATGATTTTTCCACAGAACAACAGAAAATTCGCATAACACATGGCAGCTCAATGCACCAATTACGCTCATCCAACAACGCGGCGGGACTTAAGCGTTTTCCCAGTAAATATATATAAAGCCTTATACTTACTCTTTAATATCTTGAAACATGGTACTTATACTTGGTTTTGATGCGAAGATACAGATATTGTAATATTGCGCACTGAAGCTAAATGATGATAATCATACCGTGAGTTTAGGCATCAACAATGTTTGAAAATGGGTTATGATAGGAATTTATATTCTAAATAAGTTCGAGACCTCAATTAGCCCAAAGCTGGCACCTTGAGTCTAAAAATACTGGAGTGCTCAAAGATACTTTATCATAGTAACAATCCATTCATGATTTCCATATTATCTTGTCATAGCTGCCACCGGGACATAGTGGTATTGGAAATCGCTGAATATTGTAGTCAGCTAGGGAGCAAGAGCAGGGCTACTGTTCCTGGGCAAGACCCACGTAGTTCTGTCTTTCGTAAAGTGTCCTGATCAGAAGGAAGACACTGTCCTGACCCCCCACCCCGAGTATTCCTGCGTATCACTTCCACTCAGTCACTCAATAGGGAACGCTAACTATCCCGTGACGATGACTATTACTCGTGACTAGCCATGCTACCAAAGTCTTGTTTATCACGTGCATACATTGTGAAATACGTAAAATATCATGAAATTTAGAAACTAATAATATTCTAGCATATTCGATGCACAACATCAGCCGGGGGGGGGGGGGGGGGGCTAACTTTTTTGCATACCTTCCAACTAGAGTATGAAAAAAAAACAACGCAAAGCGAGAGGTGAATGTCGAAGTCTAATGCTAGTGAAACGAATCCACCGGTTTTGAAAATCCCGCACCCGCCTGAGGGAGAAGCCGCGGGGCCTGGAGGTTACTAGCACACGGGACGGGAATCCTACGCCCATACACCGACAGTGTTGGCTCGGGCGCTAAGCGCTCGACTCTGATTCGGGAGGTCCCGGGTTCGAATCCCGTCGAGACCGGCAATCCTGACTGAAGGTTTTTTCCGAGGTTTTCCTCAGTCGTTAAAAGGCGAATGCAAGGGATTGAGTCCTCTTAAACAGCCCTCGGACATCCCTTCCAATTTCCTATCCGCACATACCTAGTTAACCTGAAGAGGGGCTAATTGCACCCTATAACAGGTTTCCCACG
The DNA here is from genome assembly GCA_024449915.1 of Sweltsa coloradensis. Lineage (NCBI taxonomy): Eukaryota > Metazoa > Arthropoda > Insecta > Plecoptera > Chloroperlidae > Sweltsa > Sweltsa coloradensis. Next base: position 744,072 of record JAMZAV010000046.1, on the reverse strand, counting down.
ATAAAAATTTAAAAATTTACGCCCATACGAGGCTATAGGTCAGGCTGGACGATCCAGTGTAAACACCGTGGAAACGTCCCTTCGAAATTCGAGCCCAAGTGACTATAGAATTGAAGCGGCCGCATCTGCAAATGACGTCTAACGCCTGCAAGATTAGTTAACCAAACCAAAGTAAACTGGCGATCGAGTCTTTAAACTCACTCCTGTGCTTAGAGAAAATAGCTAAACTGTAATGGGAAAAATTCCATAGACCCTCGCAGAACTAAACACCCAGGGAAAATACACGGATAATAAACAAGTGCTCGTTCCAACTAACATCGGCGTGACAGAAGAAAACAAAACAAGACTAAGCTCGTACGAAGTTCTAGTAAAGTCCGCCCCAACCGGGAATCGAACCACGGATCTCCCACATTCCAGGTGGACGTCTTAACCACTAGACCATCAGGACGGGTACATTTTAATCTCTGAATTGTAGTTGCATTATACATCTGATTACATTATATTATACATTTTTTAATTTCTGAATTGTAGTAAATAAAAACAATTACACCCACGGGAGTGTTTCCCGATCAACCAAATCGAGAAAGTTCTAGTAAGATCCCACGAATTAAAGGAGAAGAAATATAGAAATTTTCTTTTGATATTATCTCAACTATTAACAACCCAGGTAACTAGCCATATACAAAACCGGAAATTTAAAAAAATCTTTCAGTTGTTTGGCATATTATTTTACTTTTAGTTGTGATTCAATGTTATTGTTTTTTTATTACGGCATACAGCTATGGGCCAGCTATGGGCTATGATTGTACAGTAAACAACTGAAACTTATCAACAATAATTCCGAAACTGAAGCAGTAGAAGTTATACTGAAAATCAAATTGTTTGGTATCCGCGAATATGAGAACAAAACAAAAAATAAACAAATAAAGCGCGCTATTATACCTGTAGCTTCACACCTGCAAGAAAATACCAAAATATCATGAAAATGCAATCAATCATAGCCCATGGCTGTATGCCGTAATAAAAAAACAATAACATTGAATCACAACTAAAAGTAAAATAATATGCCAAACAACTGCGTCAGTGTACCCAATACCGAAGAGGATGTAGTTACAGGCCTCCTATGTACACTAGCCCTACTACGCATTTCGGCCGGTAAATTATTGAAGCATCACGAAATAATTATTGAAATGTATTCTGCATAGCGAACTTTATACGATATGTACCAATATTAGCACGAAATGAAAGAAAATTACGTTGGACTGCAACGGGTACCAACGTTATCTCTAGGCACATATCATATCAAGAACCAACCAGTTAGAAGGATCAAACTCCTCTACATATCTCCACTAATAAGGCAAGCCTGTAACCAAGCCTATAAAATTTAGTTATTAACCACGATTATCCAAATAAACATAAAATTTAAAATGAACTTAGAGAAATAAAATTTATTGCAACCAAAACAAAAAATACGATCAATGATTAATCAATCATTTCGACTGTAATCAAGTAATATTAACTTATTGTTTAATGTATCCTAAATAAAGCGAATCATGATTTATCGTAAATTATGTTTGTAACCCACATAGGCCTATAGTACATATATCATAAAACATTTCAATATACAACAATGTCTGTCACACTTCACATTGGTGGACTCTTGAAGTTTGTATTAAAAGATAAAAATGTATGTCACACTTCACATTGGTGGACTCTTGAAGTTTTAATTAACATAAACAATGTTTGTCACACTTTATATTGGTGGACTCTTGAAGTTTTAATAAACATAAACATTACCATTGTCTGTCATATACCTCTATTATTTAGGTTCACTTTGGATGTCGTTATTAAAATACATAATGTCTGTCATACCGTATATTGGTTGACTCTTGAAATTGTGTTAAATATAAATATCGATTAATAGTTTTCCACTTTGCGCTATAAGCAAGACACAAAACATCACTGAATATAAATTAGCCATTATATCAAAAAATGTATCACTGAAGAGTGTACACTCACACCACGCCATTATTATCAATAGTTCGGATAACGGTCGTTGTCCCATTGTCTCAGTTCTTCCCGGATCTCAGCCAGGACAACTTTTTCCTGATCGACTCCTGACTGGGTCGCAAACTCACGATATTTAGACCGTAGAGTCAGTTCCAGTGAAGAAGGTGACGAAAAAACACCCAGAGTTTCGTGTCGAGCATCTTGTAGGTGGATAATGTGTCGCAACAAATCCTTTGCAATAATTTCCGTCACTCGAGGTACGCCCTTCTGTACTATAGACTTGGAATGATCGATAAGGAACAATGTCTGTCTTTCTATAGCGAGCTTTGCTGGGACAATATATACATTTGCACGTCCCATGGTAAATATGTTTATCCATTACCAAAGAAATGATTCACAGTATCTGTTTACTCCGTTCACAGTAATGTCAACTATTGACGTAGGAGATGTGTCAGCAGGAAAACCCTTTGTAAATTGTTGTTCGCTCCAATTTTGATGAGGTCCGTGTTGAGAATTGATCACAATTCAATCGCCCATCAACGTAGGAACATCATGACCAGCTACAACCTGACAGCGTGGACCTTCGAGTTGACCGAGATGTGGAAAAAACTCCGGGCCGAGTGTGTGGTCGCCCGGGAGTTTTTACCCGAGAGCCCGGCGCACTACCGGGGGGGGAGTGTGTCTGGTTCAGGCTCAGAATGAGCGTTATGACAGTATGGTCGCCCTAGCTTGCCGAGAAAGGGAGCGAGAGGGTGGGTCAAATGAAGCCCAACGGATCGTCGCAGAATATTGGCGAGAGAACCATGAATCCAAGTCACGGTGTAATGTGTTATGCGTCCAGAGCGCGTTGTCTATAGCGCGCAGTTTTCAGTGCCGGTGTATAGGGATGTTAGCTGCCAAGGAGACCATCTTCCGCGGGAGACACGCCGCCAGTTTCGGCGACATAGTGCATCTTCTGCCGGCAACATGCGCTGCGGACGCCATTGAGGTGAATTCATGCGCCCGGGCTCGACGCTGGTAACTGGTAAGTACCACTTTATTACTCGTGTTTCGCGTCTTCTGTAGCCTGTTAGGGGATGATTGCTGCGTTCGTCCTTGATGGCGGTGCGCCGGACCAGCGTGCAGGAAGTTCTCTGCTTTGGGACAGCTAGTTCCGTAGGCAGTTCCCGTTCCCCTGCGCTCGCCTTGGGTTCTCCATTTGAACCGGATCTCTGCGGACGCGTGGCCCCGACTCCGTGTCGGTGAAGTCTTTGCGAACACCCCGAATCGTGTAGTTCTGAAATTTACAAAAATATTAGTTCACCAGTATTTAATATCACGCATCGAATTACGGATATCAATCAAAAGTCCATATTTGGACTGTCCATATCAACGTAGTGCACTATAGTGCAGTGAAATTGCATTTTATGATTCCAATTTGTTATCCAATTCATTCATCTGAATCCTTTATATTAATTTTCGATATTATGCTAGCATTGGTAGAGCAATCCTTGCAACCAGAATAACTTTCGTCTGAGAGTGCTATAAAGTGGTTCTGTTTCAGATTATATCTCTGTCCATGATAGTATCAGGACAATAATGAGCATTATTAGAAACTGATTTGAACCATAATTGTTTGTGCGTTATATTGCACCCATTACTAGGAAACGCTCAGATGGACGCGTTGATAAGCGAGCACGTGCTATAGCTAGATCTACATTGCACATTTTTTTAAATTTTAAAATTTGCGACGTTCGCTGTCCACGGGGCCATATTTCCAATATTATTTATTATTGCCAAGGTATTTGGGTAAACCCGTGGGTAAACCTTTACTTTGTGGATAAAATCCACCGCCATCTAGAGGACCTTGACATCATTTCCTTGGGAAAACTATTTACACTGCCTCCTAGAGTCGTCTGGCTCTCGTCTAGAGGCAGATTTAATCTTGCAACAAATAATACACTGCTTCCTCGATAGTATTTTGATTACTTCTAGGTGGCAGTGCATAGTGGCCAGAAACCTCGTGAAACTTTTCGTTGCCATGGTAACGTTACTTTTGTAACTTTTTTTTTTTTTTTTTTGTAATTTTCATCTACACTACTTATCGGATCAAAATAACATTAACATATTCGTGACCGGACGGCCATTCTTAATGATTTGGCCACCTCAGATTTTGTCGCCGTTTAGTTTTAAAAAAAACTTTCAATTAACTTTAATGTAACTTTGTAATTTTTTGAACGATTTTGCCACAAAACTAATGGCATTCAATCCAGATCGAAGCTTGCGGATGGTCCGAATTTCAACTCGATCCGAACCTCCGTTCAAACGCTATGGCGAGACATAAAAAAGTGACTATTTTTTCCGGCAGTATCAAATGGAAAAGCTCGCTTAACCCAAGGAAATGATGTCAAGGTCCTCTAGATGGCGGTGGATTTTATCCACAAAGTAAAGGTTTACCCACGGGTTTACCCAAATACCTTGGCAATAATAAATAATTGGATGAGCGTAGCGAGCGAAGCGAAGATTCCATTTCACTACACTGGAGAAAAAATCCGGAATGTTTTTTTTTTTCTTTTTTTTTTCTGTATTTTTGTGTGTCTGTTAACACGATTCCGGCTAAACCGATACTCCAATTTCGATGAAATTTTATGGAGGCCTTCGAAATCTCTGAACGAAGAACTGCCACGTTTTTGAGCGCAATCGAAAAATTATTTCTCATGAAAATCGCAATTTTACGATTTTTTTTCGATTTTTAAAAAATTTCTTCAGCTTATAACACCTACATGCTTTGTCCGATTTTAATGATTTTTTACAGAACCTTAATTTTATGAATTTATGTATTCGTGTGAAATTTGAGCGCAATCAAAAAACTATTTCTCATGAAAATCGAAATTTTACGTTTTTTTTCTTTTTTAAAACAATTCTTTGACTTATAACACCTATATGCTTTATCCTATTGTAATAATTTTTTCACAGAACCTTAATTTTATAAATTCATATATTTGTGTAAAATTTGTGCGCAATTGAATAATTATTTCTTATGAAAATTTCAATATTACGATTTTTTCCTTTTTTTAAATTACAATTAACTAAAAAAATTTAAAATTTAGGTTAATTTTTCATTTAATTTAATTTAATTTAAAAAAAATCTTCAACTTAGTAATGATTTTTTCACAGACAAACAGAAAATCCGCATAACACATGGCAGCTCAATGCACCAATTACGCTCATCCAACAACGCGGCGGGACTTAAGCGTTTTCCTAGTATTGGAAACATGGCCCCGTGGTCAGCAAACGTCGCAAATTTGAAAATTTGAAAAAATGTGCAATGTGGGTCTAGCTATAGTGCTCGCTTATCAACGCGTCCAACTGAGCGTTTCCTAGTTTTACATAATTGCATATTTTAGAAAATGGTAAAACAGGGTGGAACAGCCTGTTATTTGCATTGTTATGGCAATAACTGATGATTGTGTAATAGGCTGTGAATGGGGTTTACATATTAAACCGTAACGCGTAACGCGCAAGACTCAGAATCGGGAGGTCGTAGGTTCGATTCCCGCCACCAGCAACACGGCCGTATTAAGGGGGGGGGGGGCTTCAGGGGCTGCAGCCCCCGGCCTCGCTCTCGTGGCGGCCTCATAATTTCACCTCCGCCTACAGTTTTTTCCATGTATAACTTTTTTGATAATGTAATTTTTGTAACCGAACGTTACTGTAACTAAAAAATCCAGATGGAAAAATCGATCTTCGATTACAAGGAAAGGATAAATTCGAAATAGAAACCTTCAACACAATTGTTGACCTTTACGGTAATGAGATTACTAAACGAATTGAAGTTTATTCAGAACTGTGTTCAAAATTTGGGTTTTTATCACGAATAGCCAATGAAACTGTCCTACGATGATCAGATTGCTGCCGAAAATTTAGTAATTTTCTACCCAAATGATCTCGACGCTGCATTTCCTAATGAACTGAAACAGTTTTGCTGTTACATTAAACATGCAGATCTAAATAATAATAACGCTCAAGCAATTCTCAAACACATCGTACAAAACGATCTTGAAAATACGATTCTGTATGTATATATTGCCTTACGTTTGTATCTAACAATACCAGTGGCTAATTGTGAAGCTGAACGTTCATTATCTAAATTGAGTTTGATCAAAAACCGCTTGCGCACAACAATGGGTGAAAAGAGACTCAATTCACTAGTCCTAATGTCCATCGAAAATGACGTTCTTCGGCGACTGTCGTTTGAAAAGACGGTAGAAGAATTTGCATCAACAAAATGTAGAAAGAAGTATTTTTAGTGTATCAAGAACTGAACTGAAGAGTGACTTCTGTATACCCCTCCGTAAGTGTAAAATTCAGTTGAAATATTTCTAGGTATAAGTACAACAGCTATTTATAGAGTATTAATCATTCTAATAAATTTAAAGTAGGGACTCCATAGAATAGAATAATCAGTAGCCGGTTTGAAACTAGCCGCTCTTCAACTCTCCACAGTTTGTTTCACACTCGGGGGGGGGGGGGGGGGGGTATACAGTCAATCAACAGATTAAGATAACAAAACGGCCTCACAAAAAAATTAGCCCCCGGCCTCCAAATCTCCTAATACGGACCTGACCAGCAATCCAGACTGACATTGTTTCACGGCTTCTTCATTTGTGATTGAGTCCTCTTAAACAGCTCTTAATACTTCACTTACCCAAGTACCTTCGTACCCTAGTTAGTCACCTGAAGACGGTCACAATGAGTACAACTGATGTGTATAACCTACAGCTGACTTCCATACAACAACGTTTATTATGTGTGTGTTTCCTTTGCACCGAACTACCTCTTACTACGTCGGAAACAAAATATTGGCCTGAAAACATAGCCGGGCTTTCTACTGCGTCGGAAGAGTGCAATTAGTTGTGTGAATATTTGCTATGGTTTTCATTATCATATATTTTGTTATTTGGCTCTATCTTAAGTTTTCGTATGAATGTTTATTCACAACTCACAACGTTTATTTTCAACAAACAAAATTGAACTTATTGTGATGAGAGAGCGAATTAATAGGATCATTATAACATTGCCATTGCATCACGATTAAGTAACGTTAATAATGCAGCAATCAGCTAAATACATATTATAGTACGGTCCTACAACCATGACTCATCAAACATGTTCGAAATTAGCTGATCTGAACATAATATTATGACCAATATTTATTGCATACATGCAAGTTTTCATCTATTGGAAGGTCGCTTTAAGGTTTATATTATTTTAAAACCTTTTTTGCCATTTTATTTATTGAACACATAAAAGCAGATGTCAGCGGTTTTACTCGAAACTGAGCGGAGGCCGGGCATGAGTTACGATAGCATCCATAACATTTGACGCAGAGCACCAAGATTAACTTTTTATTTAAAAGACGTTGGTGGTTCTATGATGGTTTTTAATGCGTTGACCATGTGATAAATTTCATTGCGGAGGTGTAGGCGTGCGTTGATCGATGACCTCCCAAACCACGAGGAGGGTCAGACACATGAATACGCCGCCAACTATAAAGAAATTGGAAAAAGAAGACTCAATTTATCATGTATTTTTAAAAGTGACAAAGTTCGATCCATGGCGATTTTCTATTCGACCTGTGAAAAATAAGTTTAAAAGTGCAGAAACTGATGAATGAATTATGTAACTGTTTTCACCTAACTTGGACCATTATATATGGTATACGACTATAAACTGTTTAAATGATCAAATCAGACTAGCTATGAATGTATTATCAATAAGTACTCTACAGTTCCTAATTATTTTAGTTCAAGGTGCCCCAAGTATTTGATCATAAGCCGAAGTTTTGCACCAGGAAAGATGTATAGATACCGATCTTGTCATTGGAAACTGAAACAATATTAGTGCTGTACTGTGTTCCAAAGTCGAACATGTGATATTGAAACTGACGACAGCCACGAGGCTGCAAACATCGGCGTCATACACAATGCAAAATATGGTAAAATCAAAAACTTGATACATGTTCAGAATACAGTAGAGCTGGAAATACTCCAAAACAGACCGATTTTATTTCAAACACACAAAATATATTTATTTTAACTGTACCAATTACTCAAAAATAAATCTTACAAGAAATACCTGGGAATCAAAATCCTAAACATTCTACTTTAAATTAATGGTAAACATTACCACAGAACAATATAATTTTAAAAATGCTGTAAAATTTATCGTTTTTACCGACTGTATATTTGGACGACCCCATCCTCACCCCACTACCGGACACGTTTTACTCTACTAAAAAATACAGCCCACCCCCAAACAATTAAAACGTTCCTACGCGCCTGGTCCCGTATAGCCCTTGGATCTTCCAGAATACCATACTTATGTAGTGTGTCACCTGTAAATGGCATACTGGGTAAACGTATATCATAGATAGATAGATAGATAGATATTTTTATTCACTTAAACTAGTACAGTGTACAAGTATAACTCTTTGCAGAGAAAGTGAATAGTCTATAATTAATAATAATAAAAGTGATAATAATAATTGGATGAGCGAAGCGAAGACTTCAATTTGACTTTGTGTTTTTTTGTTTGTTTTTTTCATTTACGTTACCCCAAGAAAAATAGCTCGGGTGTTTTGTTTTTGTTAGTTTTTTGTCTGTTTGTTCGCACTCTACCGGCCAAACGGCATATGCGATCTTGATGAAAATTGGAGGGGACCTTCGAAATCTCTGAACTTAGACCTGCCACGTTTTTGGGTATAATCGATCAAGTATTTCTTATGATTTTCGTTGGAGGAGCGAAGCGAAGACTTCAATTTGACTTCGTGTTTTTTTTGTTTTTTTTTCGCTTACGTTACCCCAAGAAAAATAGCTCCGGTGTTTTGTTTTTGTTAGTTTTTTTGTCTGTTTGTTCGCACTCTACCGGCCAAACGGCATATGCGATCTTGATGAAAATTGGAGGGGACCTTCGAAATCTCTGAACTTAGACCTGCCACGTTTTTGGGTATAATCGATCAAGTATTTCTTATGATTTTCGTATACTTTTACGATTTTTTAAATTTTTTAATAAGATATTTTCGTGATATTTGGCAAACGGCTAATCCAATATTGATGAAACTTTATGGGAACGTTTAAAATCACTAAAATTATATATGTTGTGATTTTAGAGACATTTGACAAAATATTTCTTACAGAAATCGTACTTTTACGATTTTTTCCCGTTTTTTAATTCGATATTTTCGTGATATTTGGACCGATTCTGACCAAACGGGTGGGGCTTCAACGTTCATTTTTTACATTGACATAAAGATTATAGTGATAGTGTCTCTTGAAAGAAAAAATTGAAAAAGTTCGTCAAAATTCATAGAAATAAAGGTTTTAATATAGGCCTTTTACAGGTGTATAATGAACAAGTAATATCAAGTAACTATAGAAAAAGTAATGAGATTCCACATAAAAACGTAATCATTGGACACAAATATTCCAAAAAAAGCTCATCCATCAACGCGACTGGAAAAAGCGTTCGCGAAGCGGCCTAGTAATAATAATAATAATAATAATAATAATAATAATAATAATAATAATAATAATACACACAGTGTTTGAAGAAAGAATAGTTGGATATAAAGCAATAATTGATAATTGGTATGGATATTGATATTGATATGTATGATGATTGATAATATTGAAATATATATATATATATGATGATTGATTTGTTGATTAATAATGATGTACACAGTATATGAGATATGAGTAAGCTATAGCGGAATTTCTGCGAAATAGTTTGTTTTAGTTTTAGTCAGGGGAATAAGCGGAAAAATTAGGCAAAAAATGATACAGGCTACAAATTTTACAGTGTTATAGGTAAGAGTATGACGATCATTTTTTGGGGCGGCCCCAAATTTTGGGCCCCATAGAGTGTCCTCCAGTGAGATCTGAATTTTGACTTTTCAATATTTTTTTACAAAGTTTCTGGGCAATTTATGACTTAATACTAATATACATATTGGTAGGGATACTGTTTGACATACTGAAAAAAAAAATCAAATTTTAAATTCACAAAAAACAAAATGGCGGCCAATTGAATTTGAGACATCAATACTTTGGCTGTGATTTTAAGACGGGCTTTATAGATACGGTCAAAATATTTTGCACAGTGATGTACATGACAATAATAATCAGCTTTAGGCTTTTAGCTTTAGGGGCGGCGCCAAAATTGCGTCCCCATATTATGACCACCAGTTGACATTTTACTTTTTCAACATAAATTGTGCTATAACTCGATTAAAAGGAATTTACAGCTAAAAAATAATAATAAAACCATTCCTTAAACAATATTTTATATTGCTTATTAATATAAAAAAGGAAACAATATACAAAAGTTATCAAAATCCAACATGGCGGCCTTATTCATAGACCTGCGGCATAGTCGGGAGATAGCCAAGGAAAACTTTGCTTTATTTATAAAAGCATGAATGTTGACTGGACATAACCTAAGGTGATTTAAGGATATTACACCAATTAAAAAGGCACCCATAGAACCCTTAAAATCCAAGATGGCGGCCCAAAAAATTAAACTTTTTTAAAATGGTCTAAATTGACTGGTTTTCATTTCATGGGTGTAATTTCATGGGCTGAATAGATATTTGAGGTCTAAACTAAAGTTTTGTATTTGGAAGCCAATAAAATCTAAGATGGAGGCCTAAAGTATAAAGTTTGTTATTTATTCCTGGATGAAATTAAAATTTGGTTTCTACGCGTATATTGAGCTACTTCGAAGCTTATTCGAAGTAAAAATTAATTGAAAACGTAATTTTATCTGATATCCTACATTATACAAAAACTAATTCCAATATGGCGTCCACTTTAATTTTTTAAATTTAGTTTTACTTTCTTATTTTTTACTTTTTGCATGTACGTTGCAGACGCTGAATAAGAAAACACTGTACACATTTGCAATTTATACATCCTTAACCAAAAACCATAATGGAGGACAAGAATGTTAATTTTGCTGCCTATACTCAGATTTATATTTAAAATTAAACAAACAATTTGTGTAGATGGCATATTATGTTTTATTTGTTTTGTCAAATTTTTAAATATCCTGGGCAATAAAACTCAAATAATGTTAAAATTGACCTCAAAATAACACTCGTCAGCTCAATCTACGAATAATTACCCGAAATTCAATAAAATCGGAGTATAAAGAGCAAAAGAACATTCTTGTCCTCCATCTTGTTTTTTTGATAATTCTGTATAATTGTTATAAATTGCAAATGTGTACAGTGTTTTCTTATTCAGCGTCTGCAACGTTCATGCATAAAGTAAAAAATAAAAAAGTAAGACAAAATAAAAAAATAAAAAATGGACGCCATCTTGGATTTTGTTTTTGAATAATGTAGGATATCAGATAAAACCACGTTTTCAATTAATTTTTACTTCGAATTTACACTTAGTAGCACAATATACGCGTAGAAACCGAATTTTAATTACATCCAGGAATAAATAAAAAACTTTATACTTTAGGCCTCCATCTTAGATTTTATTGGCTTCCAAATACAAAACTTTAGTTTAGACCTCAAATATCTATTCAGCCCATGAAATTACACCCATGAAATGAAAACCAGTCAAATCAGACCATTTTTTTAAAAGTTTAATTTTTTTGGCCGCCATATTGGATTTTAAGGGTTCTATGGGTGCCTTTTTAATTGGTGTAATATCCTTAAATCCCCTTAGGTTATGCCCAGTCAACATTCATGCTTTTATAAATAAAGCAAAGTTTTCCTTGGCTATCTCCCGACTATGCCGCAGGTCTATGAATAAGGCCGCCATGTTGGATTTTGATAACTTTTGTATATTATTTCCTCTTTTATATTAATTAGCAATATTAAATATAGTTTAAGTAATGGTTTTATTCTTATTTTTTAGCCGTAAATCCCTTTAATCGAGTTATAGCACAATTTATGTTGAATAAGTAAAATGTCACTGGTGGTCATAATATGGGGACGCCATTTTGGGGCCGCCCCTAAAGCTGATTGTTATCGTCATGTACATCACTGTGTAAAATATTTTGACCGTATCTATAATAGCCCGTCTTAAAATCACAGCCAAAGTATTGATGTCTCAAAATTCAATTGGCCGCCATTTTGTTTTTTGTGAATTTAAAAATTTGAATTTTTTTTTCAGTATGTAAAACAGTATCCCTACCAATATGTATTTTAGTATTAAGCCATAAATTGTTCAGAAACTTTGTAAAAAAAATATTGAAAAGTCAAAATTCAGATCTCACTGGAGGACACTCTATGGGCCCAAAATTTGGGGCCGCCCCAAAAATTGATCGTTATACTCGTACTTATCACACTGTAAAGTTTGTTGCCTGTATCATTTTTTGCCTAATTTTACTATAATATGCCGCTTATTCCCTGACTGTTTATTTATACATTCTACATAAAATTAGGTGTGACAGGTGCTGTGGCGGCCTTGATTCCCACTTGGTTCAGACTTTTTTTGTATGTATTTTTCGACAAATGATGCATGTTACTAAGGATTTGTGAAATCAAAAGTATATTCCTCTCTCAAAAAACAATCTGTGTGTTGTTTTTTGCGTAAAAATGTGTGCTGTGTGGTGCACAATTTACACATCAGTTTTACTTGTGTGTGTGTGTCGTATGTACAGTCAGGGTCATATATAAATCAAGAGGTCTGAAAGATACCTCTTTCACCGACATCTCGTGGTCAACTCTTGGTGTCATTATTTATATCGCCCTGTGAACTGCATTATCGACATAAATAAGAAACATGGCTGATAATGTCAAAGGAAAATTCTCTATTCACCAGAGAAAACTATCAAGCCTAGAAGAAATATAACATGGAACGTAAAGAGAGCATTATATATCGATACCTGGCCTAGGCATAGCATTAAGACTATGCCTTTCTTCTTATATTTGCCTTAGTTTCTAACTTATTTCAAATAATTCTATCTTAGCTGTCAAGTCTTATTTGCAAACCACCAAAGTTTGTTTTATGCTTTTGTTTTGATAAAATTGTATTTTTCTGCTGACTGCCTTCTAGATATTGACTATTTTGTTGACCAAGAGTCTTTCAAAGCCTCCTAAATAATATCATAGCATCAAATAGTCTAGGGAACTTCCATCGATCGATAATGCAGTTCACAGGGCGATATAAATAATGGCAACAAGAGTTGACCACGAGATGTCGGTGAAAGAGGTATCTTTCAGACCTCTTGATTTATATATGACCCTGACTGTACACTGTACAGTTTGTACAAATAGCTAAGAATTTTAATTTATACTAGTTACAATGTGTTTGAGTGACAGGGTACCTACGTTTTAAAGTGAGTCGGTCGTACTCGTACGTAAACATATAACTGCGGGCCATTCCCCTTACGTGGCATGAAAGACTGGCTCATTTGTACGGGGACGCGCCGTTTATACACTATACAGAACAAGGCCTTTCATATAATTACCGTATGCCGTCGGCTGAAATATGCCTCTGCTAGTTAAACATTAAATAAATTTAATTTTTAATGTGATATGGTACACACATTTTATATTTTGTATTCGCAATGTTATGATTTATAACTGCATGAAAAAGAACGCGCCAAATATCAAATCAGTTCCACTAACTTTTCTCGACTAAAAGTGATACGAAAATAATTTTAATTATAAATCGTAAAATCAGATGTGAAGAGAGAACAAACAAACACACAACGTAGCACATGAACTAATCTTAACTAATCGTAAAATCAGATGTGAAGAGAGAACAAACAAACACACAACGTAGCACATGAACAGTCGCCACTGTCAGTCTCGCACTACGCTCACGTCGCTCATCCAATAAATTAAAACTAATTAAGAAGGCTTCTAGTTCTAGGGTACGAAATCTAAAACACTATCATATATCAATAAGTTTTCACCTAAAAGTACGTAGGCCTACTACATTACAAATTAAAATTGTAAGTGTTAGCTTAAATAAACTGTGGCCCACCGACCTATTTCCCGATAGAAGTAGCTATCAGAATTCTAACTTTTAAGTACTTTTAGGTCTTCCAGTCATGACGAATGTATATTCTAACTAAACAAACTCTTGGACATTACTTCTCCACATCCCACATATGCACATACCCACCCTGTAGTCAGTCATCTATAGAGGGAAAATAATACGTCACTAATCAGGTTCCCTATGAAAAATGTGTTATTTGTCTAGGGGCATTCTAGATACAAACCTGGAAGAGAAATTAGTTCATGTTCATTATTTTATTTATATTAACATTAGCCCCCCCCCCCCCCCCCCCCCCCCCCCCCCCCCCAAACATCAATGTACCCTCTGTCTAACAGCCAGCTGTAGTGGGGCTGTGTAGTAGGTCACGTAGGCCGTATTTTCGTCATGATACGTCATCATAACAAAGGTTAGGTGGTTGGAGCCGGCCTCGAAGCGAAGTCGCAACAGTGCGCCTGCTACAGGCCTCGGAGCGTAGGTTATATTATAGTAGTATCTATGCCTCGGAGACAGACGCGCTCGTCGCAGCAACAAGGTAATAGACCAGTCGAGAAATCCAAATTTATGCTTAGAAATCAATGTTAGCGGCAAAATGTGAGACATTTGGGTACCGGGCTGATTTATAGGTAAAAAACCCCAATTAATCCGAATTTGCCCGGTACCACCTCGGATTTTGGCCCGTTTGCCCAGAATCCAAGATGGCGTCCAACAAGGTGTAAAACCCGTATAAACCCATTAAAAGTACTATGCTTGTTCATTGAACACGTCAGTGGGGTTCATTTTACGGTTTTAGGGGTCGCGGAGAACGATTGAAAGTGTTGCGTAAATGCCCCAGAAACGGATGTACCATTTTCAAAATGGCCGCCACTTTGATGGAGAAAACTGGGTCTTTTTTCCCCTTTGAGTAAATACCATTTTATGCGTGTGAGACATTGTGGTACCGGGCTAAATTATGGGTAATAAACCCCGCTGAATCTTAATCTGTCCAGTACCACCTCAGATTTTGACCCATTTGCCCGGAATTCAAGATGGCGTCCAACATGGTGTAGAAAAGCGCAGGAAAAGTCCTATTAGTTTTGGGTAAACACTTAAGGAGGGTTCATTTTAAGGTTTTCGGGGTCAAGGAGAACGATGGAATGTGTTGCGGAAACGCAAAAGAACCGGAAGTACCATTTTCAAAATGGCGGCCACGTTCATGAGGAAAAGACGGGAATTTTCGTTTTTTCGGGATAAATACCATTTCACGTGGGAGACATTTGGGTACCAGCATAATTTGTAAGTAACAAACTATGTCGAATCTGAATTTGCACGGTACCATCTTGGATTTTGACCTATTTGCCCGGATTTCGTGATGACGTGCAACAAGTTGTTAAAAAGGGATAAACCTATTTAAAGTCCTATTAGTGCTGGATGAACACCTTAGAAGGGTTCATTACAGGGTTTTCCGGGTCAAAAAGAGCGATGGAACGTGTTGCGGTAACGCACAAGAAACGGAAGTACCATTTTCAAAATGGCGGCCACTTTGATATGAAGAAAAGTGTTTTTTTTGCCCCCTTTGGGTAAATACCGTTTTATACGTGTGAGACATTGTGGTACCGGGCTGAATATGGGTACCAAGCCCCGCCAAATTTTAATCTGCCCGGTACCACCACCAGCGAGGCTTATTACCCATAATTTAGCCCGGTACCACAATGTCTCACACGTATAAAAAGGTATTTACCCAAAGTGGGCAAAAAAAAACACTTTTCGCCATATCAATGTGGCCGCCATTTTGAAAAAGGTACTTCCGTTTCTTGGGCGTTACCGCAACACGTTCCATCGCTCTTCTTGACCCGGAAAATCCTTTAATGAACCCTTCTAAGGTGTTCATCCAGCACAAATAGGACTTTAAATAGGTTTATCCCTTTTTAACAACTTGTTGCACGTCATCATGAAATCCGGGCAAATGGGTCAAAATCCAAGATGGTACCGGGCAAATTCAGATTCGACATAGTTTGTTACTTACAAATTATGCCGGTACCCAAATGTCTCCCACCTGAAATGGTATTTATCCCGAAAAAACGGAAAATCCCGTCTTTTCCACATGAACGTGGCCGCCATTTTGAAAATGGTACTTCCGGTTCTTTTGCGTTTCCGCAACACATTTCATCGTTCTCCTTGACCCCGAAAACCTTAAAATAAACCCTCCTTAAGTGTTTATCCAAAATTAATAGGACTTTTCCTGCGCTTTTCTGCACCATGTTGGACGCCATCTTGAATTCCGGGCAAATGGGTCAAATTAGAGGTGGGTACTGGACAGATTAAGATTCAGCGGGGTTTATTACCCATAATACAGCCCGGTACCACTATGTCTCACACGTATAAAATGGTATTTACTCAAAGGGGAAAAAAGACCCAGTTTTCTCCATCAAAGTGGCCGCCATTTTGAAAAATGGTACTTCCGTTTCTGGGGCTTTTTCGCAACACTTTCAATCGTTCTCCGCGACCCCTAAAACTTTAAAGTGAACCCCACTGACGTGTTCAATGAACAAAAATAGTAATTTTAATGGGTTAATACGGATTTTACACCTTGTTGGACGCCATCTTGGATTCTGGGCAAACGGGCCAAAATCCGAGGTGGTACCGGGCAAATTCGGATTAATTGGTTTTTTTACCTATAAATCAGCCCGGTACCCAAATGTCTCACATTTTGCCGCTAGTATTAAAAATCTTCAATTTTTTTACCAGTCTATAAGGCCCAACTCATACTGCTGTAGGAGCTGCCTCTAGGGCTGTATAGGGCATTCCGTTCCATTATTGAATTTCCATTTCTTTGCTGTAGTTTTACATAAATGTTCACAATGAATTTAACATTATTTGTGTTTCTATCTATCATTGTTTTATAGCTTTGTTAAATTCATAATCTTACATTTTATGTCTTGGAATTTCACTCTTATTTGTACAGTGACGTGGTCTCGCGTACCTACGAATACTTCCAACATTATGAGATTGTTTATAAGTACTTAAATTTTTATCAACTAGAATTCTTTTGATTGAAAACCAATAACCTTTCCGCATTTTAATACTGTAATGTAACTGAAATGTAAATGTAAATGAGTAGTAATGAATCATTGTAATCGTTGCCGGTCAAATGGGGCGGTATGCAGTGCTCTTGAGTCTTGTGTATCATGTTGCATGATTCTCTTATTATTATAATTTGCTTCGTGGCGAGAGGTTTAGGAATTCTTCCAGGCTACATTTGAGACCGATCTTCATCTTCATGCATGATTTCCAATCAACCACTCCAATGTTGCGTAATAGCGTGATAAGAACGGCATGCATAGGCCTATATGGCTCATTAAGTTAGGTGTAGGTATTGCAAAGCAATAACTCTAATAAAATCTATCTTAAACCTAAGCGTTCATAGAATAATTGCGAGATAACGTAAAGCAACGAACAGAATGTTAGAAAGTAGTAATTGGAAGGGTACTTGTTCGGTTGGGACCGGCCAACTTTTCATGATGGGGAAAACAAATGGATGTGTATTTGTTCGGTTGGTTCAAAGATAATTTTAATTTCAACTTGCTCAAGGTTGTAACCATTTCTTTCATAATAAAGCCAGGCGCGGTTCTAGCACCCACAAATGGGGACGGACCAACTCAAAATGTGGAACGACCTTGGGGGATCACCCCTGCTGAATTGCCCCACAGGTCATTTTTTTAATTTGTGCTTTTTTGAATGTGTATTTTCGACTCAACGAAAATTCTGAAAGGACACTCTTGTACCGGTGTTCAATGATTTTTTAATTTGAATTTGAGATCACAAAAACAGCACAAATGGGAAAATAAGTCTTGAAGTTAATAATCTTTCAACGCGCAAGTTCAAAAATATGTATTTTATGAGCTTATTTGTATTATCAGGAACTCGTGTAATACAAGGATGAACTGATAAAATTATTTAATGAAGGAGGCAAAATTTCATTTTGTACATATCAAAATCACAATTCATCTCGAAAACGGCAATTCCTGTAGAACCGCGCCTGAATACAGCCAATCGATAGATCACATTGTTCTAAAATCTAAATTGTCCAGAACAACATGGCCCATAGTTAGCGACATTTCAATAGCAAACTTGGCCATTCGACCTTTCTAGTTTCGATAAACCATTAAATAACTTATTACATTATTACGACGCTTGCATCAGCTGTAGGAAAATTAATTGTAGAAATGGGCAACACTACAATAGTGCATATTTTCTGTTTTCAGCCAGGTGTGCCACACCAACCCACGTAAATTCAACTACGTGTTGGAAGAAGATGATGTACTCGTCACCGTGCCAGATCACCTGCGCCCACCTCAGACGACCGCAGCAGATGACTCTCCGCTCTACAACGACTTACTGGTAAGTCATCCTACTTAACTAACATTTGATATTATTTATATCGAGTAAATAACATTCATTTAAACATTCCTTATTGCTTCTTAGTAGTTAGTAAAATTTCCCTATTAAATTGTTGCAAACCTGTTTACTGTTGATTATGAAACAAAGATGTACCATGCGACTATTTGACAAGAATGCCCCAGTTGGCAAGTGCATGCATTTCCGACTTGTAAAACTTACACCCACATATTTTTTCAAATATTTAATAGTTTTTACTATTTAAATCTGACTTTCATAATAAATGTAATTACTATTACGTATTTTTAAATCAAGTTGATGCTTTAGGCCTACTTGAGTTCTTGGATAACTTGATATTCGAGTAAACCTACAAACTTAAATTTTCGAGTAGTAGTAGTACTAGCAATCGAAACAATACAAAATTGTATAGTTGTCCCAAACTAGCCTTGTCGATGCATCCGTGGTGGAATTATGTAGACAACCAACGACCTAAAATATTGTTAAGTTCCAACTAATTGTTGATTGGCTATTATCAAGCCGATTGCGTTGACAGGGCTGGTTTGGAGTTAAATCCCATACTGAGAAAGTTCTTGTATTGTATGACATAGCCATTCTCTTGTATTTTTTCAGTTGGTGCCGTACAACATTGAGCTCTTGGATCAAGAACCGCCCACCAGGAGAAAACCACCTGCTACCCTTGCCGCACTGACCTCAACTGCAGCCGCAGCGTTCAAACTTCAAAGCAACCACTTCGTTTCTGATGACCTGTGAGTTAGTGTTCATGATATTCTACTACAGGGCCATGACCTGACCTGTGTTTGCTCAATTGCAAGCAGACATGTGATGTAAAAATTAATAATCCTGCAGGTTTATCCCTGGTTTCAATTTAGAAGGTGCAGGTAAATTCTCCATTTAGGCTGAGGTTTAAAGTTCAAAAGGCTGTTTTCTTGAAATTCCTTTTTACCGTCCAAATTTGGCTTTAGAAAATTCTGTTTGGAAAAGCGTGCATAAATCAAGCATGTATGATTTGACCTGGGAAAATCAAACCACGCTTGGTGACTGAACCGAGTGCCTTCATTCAAATTATAAATAATAAATGAACAATAGTAAATAAAAATGAACAATAATAAATAATAATAATAATAATAAATAAACAAGCCTTTGGAAAATGTGAAGTGCGTCCTTAAAGATGAATATTTTTTTACCAGAAACCTCCAAGGTCAAGAGGTGTAAAGATTAAAGAACATAGCAATGCAATTTCTTATGCAGGATTTTGCCTCACTGAAAATCAGTCCTTTCAACTGATTGAGTAAAGAGTAGACAATGCATTTATTCATGCATGGTATTCTTTTGTATTGCCAGCCACTGTTGCACCCTAAATACCAACTGGTGCCAACAAAATAAATTGCTTGCAATTAACATTACACAATCAACTATCATAAGTGGCAGGTTTATTAATTATTATGCAAACACCCAAGTAATATCAATCTACAGAAAGCTTATGTAGTGGAACATTGTAAATTGGTACTAACTAATGTAATTTTTTATATATTAATTTAACACACAAAGTGCCTTAAAGGTTGCTAGAAAAGTGCATAGCCCCAATCACAATTGGTGACAAAATGCAGACAATCTCCATAAAAGTAGGCCCTATAATAAAATTACTTGGCTATTGTACCACCTCTGGCCGATAATTTGAAAGTCGAAGAAACATGTCTGAAAAGTTTTCTGAATGAAAGAAGGCCTTTAAAATAACAGAAACAAAATTGTGAATTTTTTTGGTGGGGACATACCCTCACTTTTGGAAATTATATTTAGATATTTGGACAAAAGTGTAATATACAAGACTAGTTCAAAATTAAACTTTGAGAATCGGTTTTCTGGACATAGTTTCTATACACCTTTAGCTATAACTTGACTATAACTAAAATAGTTTTCTGAAAATAACAGTTGGTGTACGATTTTTTTTGTCAAACGGTACAAATACGAGTTTTGTACCGTTTGACAAAAAAATTCGTGCACCAACTGTTATTTTCAGAAAACTATTTTAGCTATAGTCAAGTTATAGCTAAAGGTGTATAGAAACTATGTCCAAAAAAACCGATTCTCAAAATTTAATTTTGAATTAGTCTTGTATACTACACTTTTGTCCAAAAATCTAAATATAATTTCCAAAAGTGAGGCTATGTCCCGCTCAAAAAAATTCACAATTTTATTTTCTGTTACTTTAAAGGCCTTCTTTCATTCAGCAGACTTTTCAGACATGTTTCTTCGACTTTCAAATTATCGGCCAAAGGTGGTACAATAGCCTTAAACGAGAATCTTACATCAGAGTTTGGTTTGTCCTAGAGGTTTGAGGTTTTAGTTAAGTTGGCTAATAAATTAATAATGTACCAGGTTTGTCCTTGAGATTGTGTGTTCACTTTAAAACAACATGCATGGGTTCGAACCCCACTTGTCAAAGACTAAATATTTTTGTTTCGCCATGGATCTCATTGGAATAATCGGTGCCTTGAAGTAGTTATGTCTGTATTTTATAACCATTAAATTATTATTTTGAGTACTGTTGGACATGAGAGAAAAATTCCTGGCAGTACCAGACCAGCTGTCCCTTAGAGTTGTGCTTGTTTCACTGCATTGTTTTTCTGTAGAAGTGCACAGTAGTAGTTGCTTGGGTATCTTAAACCTTAAAGTATTTTTTATTCTGTCATTCATGTGCTATGCAAGGAATGGATGAAACATTGTGAAGAGCTGTTATTCATCAATAACCATAGTGTAGTGTCCTGAATATAAGCCTACCCTATTTTTCATTATTTTAAGTCTGAAAGTCCCTTACCAGCTTATATGTATAATATGCTTATGCATTGTTTTTTTTTTGTATTTTAACTAACAAGAAAAGTTAAGGAGTCTGCTTATATTCAGGTTCGGCTATATTCGGCACAACAAGGTATTATCTTTGAGCAGAAAGCTGACAAAGCAACCAATCATGATAGTTTATTAATCAAGAAACATTACCAATTGAAGCTCGCCAAGTTTAATTCTTCTGTCACTCCATTGTACATGCATTGTGTAATGTATTGTGCAACTCCCATCTCTTCAGCCACCACATGTGTGTGTAGTGTGGCATTACTTTGGACCAGACCTTATTGACATTAGTTGAAACATTGCAGACAGTAGAGCGAATGTTGTGGGGGTTGGGGCATTGAGACAACAGTTTAGTTTTACTTTGAGCACTTAAGATTACACAACACATGAACAGAACATCCCACGGCTTATAATCCTCATCGATCATCGGGTAATTTTGTTCTCTTAGGAGGAGAAAGTAACAATTGCGAGACCAAGATTTAAGCATTTACATTTTCAAATTGCAGCATAGCTTCTACATTATGAAACTAGGCCTAACAGAGTATTTCACGTGTCTTTGAATCTGAACATTGTAACACCTGCATCCATCTAATGTGCAGTGACAATCTTGCTAAATTCATCTTATTTGCCAAGTTAGATGTTAATTTAACATTAAATGTTTGCAACTTGTCACTTTGGTTGTATGGCTTTAGGCACGTGCTACTGATATTTACTTAAGAGTTCTAATATTCTTTGCTTATAATGATCGGTAATCAGGGGTCGAAATTAACGCTCGCCCGAGGCTAGTGAAACTTTGGTCGGGCTAGTAAAAATCACATTTCACTAGCCCGAAGGGAGAGTTTTTTTCCAGAGTTCTCAATAACGTATATAACAATAAAGTATAGATATTACCAACTGAAGAAATAATCGACACCTGATTGCCCGCAATTGAGTTGGGCCAAACATTCACGTATGATCGGTTTATATATTTGATTGTGGTCTGGTGAAAATGCTCTCAGGCTAGAGGACTAATGTTGCCATTAGCCCGAAGGGCTAGTGACAAAAAGAGTTAATTTCGACCCCTGTCGGTAATAGTTCGATAACTTGAAACTTCATGAGCCGCAGTATAATAGGCCTAGGCGACTAATAATGGATGTAAAATAAAATGCAGAATGCCCAAAAGAATCAGTTCTTCGAATCGTGAATTTTATAATTTTATAACTCAGTCTTTTAATTAAAACTTGCATACAAATATCTACGTAGTCTTTCGAAAAGCCAAAAATTCAAAGTAATTTGTAAAATTAATGATCGGGAATTCGTAACGTTGCGCAACGTCCTGCTGCTATGGGAATGCAATTCTTGCCATTAGAAAATCAAATTAACTTGCTAATTTTAATTTGGTACTTTTAGTCTAAATTTATCTTCAATTGACAATGAATTGAGTGTTCTCTTGTTTTACTATTGGGGATGCACACAATAATCGATAGGACGATCAATAAGATTTTCATAGTCAATAATGAAAAAATATTGAATTGCATGTTTTCGATAATACCTTGGCCAAAATGAGTACTAATTAACATATTGTAAAACCACTCGACTGAACCTGGGTTACATACTTACAGTCGCAATAGTCGTATGTCGCGCTTCCACGGGCTACCATTCAATTCATGTCTAGTGTGAAGTTGTGAACGCTAATAATTTGTCGATTTGCAATAACATAGGCTTAAAGATTTCTCAATATATCCCAGGAAAATTATCTACGTAGTCTTTCGAAAAGCCAAAAATTCAAAGTAATTAGTAAAATTAATGATCGGGAATTCGTAACGTTGCGCAACGTCCTGCTGCTATGGGAATGCAATTCTTGCCATTAGAAAATCAAATTAACTTGCTAATTTTAATTTGGTACTTTTAGTCTAAATTTATCTTCAATTGACAATGAATTGAGTGTTCTCTTGTTTTACTATTGGGGATGCACACAATAATCGATAGGACGATCAATAACATTTTCATAGTCAATAATGAAAAAATATTGAATTACATGTTTTCGATAATACCTTGGCCAAAATGAGTACTAATTAACATATTGTAAAACCACTCGACTGAACCTGGGTTACATACTTACAGTCGCAATAGTCGTATGTCGCGCTTCCACGGGCTACCATTCAATTCATGTCTAGTGTGAAGTTGTGAACGCTAATAATTTGTCGATTTGCAATAACATAGGCTTAAAGATTTCTCAATATATCCCAGGAAAATTGTTTCTAGTTTTTTGATAAGCGCAGCAAAGATTTCAATTTTGCTTACCCTGAGAAAAATAGGTCTAGTGTTTTTTATGTTTGTTTTTTGTCCGATTGTTCACTCTCTACCGAGCAAACTGTATGGAGGGGACATTTGAAATCTCTGAAGATCTGGCTAGTTTTTGGGTACAATCGAAGAAATATTTCTCATGAATATAGTAGTACTTTTAGATTTTTTCCCGCTTTTTAATTCAATATTTATTGTGATATTTGGCCGGCTTCTCTGAACTTGATAAAACTTTATGAGAAAGTTCAAAATCACTGAACTTGGATAAAAAAAATTAATTGTAGGTACAAACGAAGAAATCAACGGGTAGCGAGACATTTATAAGTTTAATCGAAGAAATATTTCTCATAACTATCTTACTTTTAGGGCAACGATTGATCAATTTGACATCGCTGCCCTGCACCTTTTTGCGGCCTCTCGTTTCTGCTTTAAGTCTATCTCACCACCACTTGACTTGCAGGATCGCAGCCGATCGTCTCGCATTGTTGAATGTAGACATGGTTCGCTCGTCTTTACATAGCATGTAGCGCAATCGAATGAAACTCGTTAAATACGACGACACAAAACGGTAACCATTGGTCAGAAACAGTCGACCAAAAAAGCTCATCCATCAATGGGAATGGAAAAAGCATTCGTGAAGCGGCCTAGTTTTAGACATTCTATCTTGATCATGGCAGTCGGCCAGTAAAAGTGGCACAATTTTTATAACATTTAAGTTCAATATTATATATGGACAGGAACCAGTACAAACATCCAAATAAAAACCATTTGTGAGAAAGAAAATGTAATGTTCATAGACATGTCAGGATTTGAAGGAATAACCGAAAACTGGAAGAGAGTAGCACAAATGGGGACAGGAACAAGGAGGTACATAAGTAACATAATGCGGATTAACGAAAAAGACCATACAATAGGCGCACAAGTACAACCATGTCAAAACACACAAACATACCTAGAAAAGAAGGATTTTCACACAAGGTAGGTGTGGAGAACAAGAAGAAAATATTAAAAAATCAAATGATTGTACAAGGGAAGGAACGGGACACTAGACCCCGAAGAAATAGATGTAATCTCAGTAAACCTACAAGGATGAAAATAGGAACCCTAAACATTATCACATTGAATGAGAAAATCAAAGAACTAGTGGATGTAATGATAGCAAAAAAACTGGATATATTAGGACTGAGTGAAACAAAGTGGAAGGGGGTGGGGACTAAGGAACTGAGAGAAGGTTACAAGCTAATGTGGTCGGGAGCAAATGAAGGCAAAAATGGAGTGGGTTACATAATCAGCCCTAAGTGGAAAGAATATATTACACACACAGACAATATAAGTGACAGACTGATGAAAATAAAAATACGAGTGAACAAAGCAACCTTAGAGATTATCCAATGCTATGCACCCCAAGTAGGAATAGCAATGGCCGAAAAAGAGGCATGGCTAAAACAACTAGAAGAAAGTATTACCGAGAAAAAAGTAATAGACATAGGGGATCTCAATGCTAAGGTGGGGAAGGAGAGAAAAGGCTTTGAAGAAGTCCTAGGGGCCCATGGATACGGACCAAGAAATAAAGAAGGAGAGAACCTGCTACATATGTGTGCGAGGAGTGGCCTGAGAGTAGCAAATAGCTGGTTCATGAAGAAAAAAGAACAGCAAATAACACGGTACTCCTGGGATGGCGCATCGGAGTCTGTGATCGACTATATAATTATAAGCAACGACGTAATCAAAGAAGTCACGGATGTAAAAGTAATCCCAAGTGTATCGTTAGATGGAGATCATCGACTACTAGTAAGCTGTATAAGAGTGGACACCATGAACCAAATCCATGGTAGTTATCCCAGGATGAAAATACCAAAAATCAAGATATGGAAAATACAGTAGGAGACTGCCATGCTGTCCTTCAGGAGACTGATAGTGATAAGAGGATAAATACCCAGAACAAGATCTGAAATCAGTAGACAAGGAATGGAAGCTACTAAAATCAGCATTTGTCAGTAGTGCTGAAGAAATATGTGGGAGAGCAGGGGGTAAAAGGAAGGAAAAGGAAACCGTGTGGTGGAATGAAAGAGTGAAGAAAGCTGTTAAACGTAAAAATGTAGCCAGAAAAGAAAAGGATCAGAACAGGTCTAAAGATAATGAAGACAAATATAGAAGATACAAAAATTAAGCTAACAAAATAGTAATGGAAGAAAAGAAAATTACTATGGAAATATTTGCAGACAAGTTAGAGAGGGACTTTGATGCAAATAAAAAACTAATATATGGACTTGTGAGAAACAAAAGAAATAAAGGAGATATGACAAGATATTTGACCGATAACACTGGAACACTTGTTACTGACCCAAACAAAGTGAAAAACATGTGGAAAAACTACTTTCAAAAGTTACTAAATATGACTAAGCCTACTGATAATTATCCTAACCAAACCCAAGAAACGGATCCAACAGAAGAAAACGACACAAGTACCAATGAGGAAACAATCGAAGAAACTACAAACAATGCAATATCTAGACAGGAAGTAGCCGAAGCAGTAAAATACATGAAAAATGGAAAAGCATCGGGAGAAGACGAAATAGTAGTAGGATGATTAAGGCAGCGGGGGAGACAGGCATAGACTGGATGTGGAGAGTTATCAGTGCAGCATGGAGAAATAAGAAGGTGCCAGAGGACTGGGGGAAGGGAATCATAGTACCAACCTTCAAGAAAGGGGATAAGAAGAAATGTGGAAACTATCGAGGAATCGCCCTGATGAGCCAGTGTGCAAAAATATACGAGAAAATACTGGATCGGAGACTACGACAACAAGTTGAGCCAAATATGAGAGAAGAACAATATGGGTTTAGAGCTGGCCGCTCAACCATTGACCTCATATTTGCACTCAGACAAATCATGAAAAAAAATGGGAACAAGGAGAAGAAATGTACATGGTCTTCCTGGACCTAGAATAGGCATATGACAGTGCCCCAAGAGCTAAAGTATGGGAATGCCTAAAAGCTACAGGAGTGAAAAAGAGTCTAGTGGCAAGAATCCAAAGTACATATGCCATAAGCAAGAGCTGCGTACAAACACCACTGGGTAGAACGACCTGGTTCGAAATAAACAGTGGTCTACGACAAGGCAGTGTGATGTCTCCTACACTGTTCGCCATTGTAATGGATGCCATACTAAGAAAAGTAGAACTAACCGAAAGCAAAATGTCAAAGACGATGATATTTGCCGACGATATAATGAGATGGGGAGATTCCATTGAAGAAGTCCAGGAAAGTATAGATAAGTGGAATGAGGAAACACAGGAATTTAACATGAAAATAAGTATCGAAAAGAGTGAGATGTTAATAGTAACCAAGAAAATTAAACCAAACCAGAAAAAAGTAACACTACGTGGAGAAGAGCTGTCAATTGCAGAAGAATTCAAATACCTGGGAAGTATTCTGACAAAGGATGCCAAAATAACAGCAGAAATATCAAGAAGAATCATACTAGCACACAAATTCTACCAAAGCGTACGAAAACTACTATGGAAAGAGGAAATATCAAACAGATGTAAAATGATATTATACAAAATGTACTTTCTCCCAATTTTGTCATATGCATCAGTGACATGGACAATAGGAGGAAAGGAAGAGAGCAGACTGTAAGCAGCAGAGATGAAATTTCTAAGAAGTGCATAACAAAACTAGACAAGGTACGAAGCATAACAACAAGATACAAATTAGGAGTGGAAAGTCTACGAGATAAAATAGGAAGAGAAAGACTCGGGTGGTATGGACATGTAAGAAGAATGAAGCAAGACAGAATCCCAAGACAGAATCCCAAGACGAGAATTTGAACGTACATGTGGGGGAGTACGAAGAGTTGGCCGGCCAAGAGATAGATGGCGGGACCAAATAACGCGAAGCATCGAAGAAAGAGGGAAAAATGGGATAGGGTTAATGAAGAAAGACTCTGGGAGGACAGGAAGAAGTGGAGAGAATTATTAGAAATGCCGGTTATGGAAGAAAACGAGGAAGAAGATGAGGGGTGCTGAGCCTGGCTAGCAAGCACTAGAAGATAGCCCGAGAAACTGGTGACTCGTCACCCCCCGACCCGACGAATGTTGGAAAAGGGTGTTTGATATATATAAAAAATATATTATTTATTATTCCATAATGCAGTCACCTTTTCAATTATCAATTATTTTATTGTGGTGTTCCCTAGTTAGCAGATTCTCATTAATTAAATATTTACCCGCAACAACTTTAATTTAATATTTAATACAATCCAGAAATTAAAAAATCCATCCCGATCGGGGTTCGAACCCGAGTCTCCCACTTTCCGGGTGGACGCCTTAGCCAACTTTTTTAACTTCTGGATTGTATTAAATATTAACAATTCAACCTATGGGAGTGTTTCCCGACTATCCAAATCGAGAAACTTTAATTTAGTTCGAAATTTATGTATTGATGATTCAAAGTCATTTGCTGATAAATGCTTTGTCGATGATCAATGATGAGCAATTGCAATAATTGGCCACATCATAATTATGAATGGGAACAAAAAAACATGTATAATTTAGTTCCTATTGCTTCAAAAAATCTACTCTACTGTTCATGCTAAAGTTCTCTTTTTATCACAAGCAAGTAAAAATAAAAGAAATAATCAATCCATCATTAATTTGGTTAAAGTTTTAAGCGTTCCTTAAGAGTCGAGAGGTTTGTTAATAAGAGTTCAAAAGTGTCACCTAGCGGCATTATGTTGCAATTGAGGTTTTTAATAAGAGTGGCAATGGGAAAACTGTATTTTGAATTATCAATATTAATGCTAAAATCTTATCTATAGTAGTTACCAGTAATTGCAGTTTATTTTGGAAGTGGGCTAAACTAAATTTCAAACATCATTAAATCAGTCTAAAATTAGAGACAAATACAAGAATGTCACTGTGTTAGCAACATTACATTCTGTGCATTCAGAATCAACCTACGTATAAGATTATAAAGCAAAAATTTGCAAATTAATATTATAGCACCTTTGAGAATTGTTTCTTGCCACTCAAGCTATGTTTTGTATCACTCTTGCTAAAAATTGATAATACTTTCAAAAGCCTGTATGCTTACATGCTCTGCTGAAAATGGGACTCGGTCAAGCCAACTTATTAAGAGAACACAAAACAAATTGTGTGGCTCGTTGGTCTTGTGGTTAGCATATCTGCTTCCAATGCAGAAGGTCCAGGGTTCCATTCCCGCCAAAGTCAGAAGTTTTTTAAAATTCTGATTTGGGCTTAAGTCCATCATTTCTTGTCTTAGAGTTTGTAAACGGTGACTTTGGAGCCGTCCTAGCAATGAGGCACATAATAAATTCAAAGTTGTTCTGAATCGGCCTTGTTGATTCTGGCGTTGATCCGCGTGTGTTTGCACTGTCCATACCACTGATTGCTATATTTTATTTTCTATTCAAAATATCGATCTTTGGTTGGTTATCGCTCACTCGTCGATTGTGTTGGGGCCTACAGGATTGGCTTGGTCGCTTTGATTTACTGTCCCCCACTGAAAATCAGTTATATAACTGAGTGGGTAGACTAAATACAATTTATTTATTTAAAATTCAGTTTTTACTAACAAGCATTTAAATTTTAAATTACTTTGTTAAATCCAGAACTTAGTTAAGAGAGTTCTTTAAAAGAGGGCTCGACTATCATGTAGCTTTTGACTAGCCCCATAAAAAATTAACACCCAGTTAAATTTTAACTTATTTATATCAGAAAATAACATATTTATTTTAATTTAGGCCTATATTTTGATAAACAAACTTTGATACACACAATAATATGATATTGTAGTGCCCGCAATATTTATCAATCAATAATTGGATGAGCGTAGCGAGCGTAGCGAGCGAAGCGAAGATTCCATTTCACTACACTGGAGAAAAAAATCCGGAATGTTTTTTTTTCTTTTTTTTTTTTTTTTTTTTTTTTTTTTGTATTTTTGTCTGTTTGTTAGCACGATTCCGGCTAAACCGATACTCCGATTGCGATGAAATTTTATGGAGGTCTTCGAAATCTCTGAACTTAGAACTGCCACGTTTTTGAGCACAATCGAAAAAAAATTTCTCATGAAAATCGCAATTTTACGATTTTTTTTCGATTTTTTAACAATTTCTTCGACTTACAACACCTACATGCTTTGTCCGATTGTAATGATTTTTTCACAGAACCTTTATTTTATGAATTGATATATTCGTGTAAAATTTGAGCGTTATCAAAAAAATATTTTTTACGAAAATCGCAATTTTACGACTTTTTTCAATTTTTAAAATTTCTCCAGCTTATAACACCTACATGCTTTATCCGATTGTAATGATTTTTTTACAGAACCTTAATATTATGAATTAATATATTCGTGTAAAATTTGTGCGCAATCGAATAATTATTTCTTATGAAAATTTCAATATTACGATTTTTTCCTTTTTTAAAATTACGAATCATTAAAAAAAATTAAAATTTAAGTTAATTTTTTATTAAATTAAATTAAATTTTTTATTAAATTTAATTTAATTTTAAAAATATCTTCAACTTAGTAATGATTTTTTCACAGAACAACAGTAAATCCGCATAACTCATGGCAGCTCAATGCACCAATTACGCTCATCCAACAACGCGGCGGGACTTAAGCGTTTTCCTAGTCAATAAGTTAATTGGTTGCTGATCAATAAGTATTGGTACACTTTCAGACTACTTGACTTGAAGGATCAGTGATTTGGGAGATTGTAGGTGTTCTTACCATAAAATCATGTAACTATGTAGTGCAATATGTTGCTATTTTACTTTAAAATGCAAGCAACTTTTTTTTTACATTTTTGTTTCGCAGTACACTTCTCATGAGTACATACTACATACGTACAATCATTTAACATACTGTAGTTCACCTTGACAAAAACGGTTTGGGAGCAGTTCTGACAACAGGTATGACGACAAGGAATGTGGGTTCGAATCCCACATTACCCCCATGGATTTTTGTAATCTTGGATAATACATATTGCAAGACATAAAGTAACAAACTGCCACTTTAAACTTGCTTACTAGAAATGTCCTGACTTGCACAGTAGGCCACACTATCCACAGGATGTGAAAGCTGGGCTAATATGTGTCGCAATTACCAAGACTTGCCACCATTGTGATTCTTTAACAAGCCTTCCCCTTTACTTGAGATGCTCAATTGTACAATAGGGAATATTCCACTTCCGCCAAATACTGTACGAATAGATTTTTTAGAAGAAGTATTTCGTCCCGATTACAAATATGTACTTTGTTTTTCCGTGAAATAATAATCCAGTGATTTATAGACGTTTTAAAAGCAGCAGTTTTTTAAAGCGGCAAAAACGACTGTGACGTCAGAACTGTGTTGATCCAACGCCTTCTGGATAAACATACATCCAGACCAAAGATGTTGGAATAGTATTATAATAGGATCGAGATATACATCAAGACGGCGGTGTTTTAAACAAAGCAGCGCCTAGCGTAGCCTACAGTAATGTAAACAGATGGCGGACATTTTACATTTAACGCCTAGCCAGAAAACGAGAAAAGTTGACATTGCAATCAAAAAACAAAACTGAAACAGTCCTAGGTCTAGGCCTAGACGTAGAAAATTATTTATAATACAACAGTCTAGGCCAATCGTTCCTGTAGGATATAGGCATTGGTATGTGAATACTAAAATTACTCACTTGACAAGCCCTAGGCTTAACTTGCCAACCCTAGGCCTGCACGTTCATGTTCTGACACACATCCCGCACAAAAACCTTACTTTGATGACTAATTAAAGCCTATTGTAGATAAAGAATACCATGATAGTCCTAGGCTATGCAAAAATTCAAGACAAAATGCTCGTTATTCTCCTCCACACAATGATCTCGCGAAATCTCCTGTCACATACGAAAAAAGAAAAACAAAAGACGGTGAAAATGTACATCCCTGTGGAGTTGTTTGTGTTGAGCGGATGGGCGAGCACCGCCGTCTGTATGTAAATATGTACAAACATACGTACATTTAGTTTCCAATTGGCCTTGACTCAACACAGTTATGACGTAGTACCGTCCAAAGATGGCGCACGCTCGTTTTTGGCGCGCAAACTGGGGGTCCAATTTACTTCTTGTTTAAATTACACAAAAAACATTTTTTTTAAATAAAAAAAAGTGCAGTGACTATTAAGACATGAATAAGAATTAAAATAAAATATAAAATATCAAGTGGAATATTCCCTATTGACAGTTGTAATTATCAATTATCATTGCCTTAATTCTAGCACCATGTATCTGCTTTTTTCCAAATGAGTTGAGAGCCTACTTTGAATTGGGCAGTACTGCTTGCATTTGGTTATACCTCATATCTAACTTGGTTAAATGGACCTACAAGTAGTTCCTTTGCCCAAGTTTAGTTCAGCTGTTTAGTTATGTTTGGTTCTACTGCATCAGTAAATGGCCTATGGCTGAATTTGTGTCTAACAAATAATGAAGAAATCAGCTAAGAGGTTACCAAATGCGAGGATAACTGCCAGTTTCATATTACTAAGTGTGGAAAAGGCTAACTTGCTAGTTTAGTTTAGATTGGAGAAGAGTTGACAGGTTGGTAAAGGATATCGAATGTAAAGTCCAGCCTGAAGGGCTGGGGGCGACAAAACTTTTCACCTTCTGACAACGACTGTAGCTAATTTAAAGTTGTTTGTTACCTTAATCCACGACGTGTTTCGTCCTTCTGGGACTCGTCGGGTGAATGTGGCCACTAAAAATCGGCTACTACATACAAACTAAACTCGCAACACATAACCAAACCTGTGGTAGGGCCACACAAGAAGTAAATTCTGCATGCATGTTGTCATCATCAACAAGGTTACTTCACAGTTCACACACATTCATACTGATCCACACTGTCAGCACAACCAGTAAGGGGGCTTTCCCTAGTGCTCGGGAGACAAAATATTCATGACCCACCCTGGAACCAGGAGGGACAACTTTTCTCTTGTTGCCAAGGGTCCTGGTTCAAATCCAGGGCGAGTCATGGATGTTTTGTCTCCCAAGCACTGAGAGTTGGGAGGGAAGCCCCCTTACTGGTTGTGCTGATGTGCGGCTCAGTATGAATGGTGTGTGAAGTAACGTTGCTGATGACAACATGAATGCAGAATTTACTTCTTGCGTGGCCCTACCACAGGTTTGGTTATGTATTGTGAGTTTTGTTTGTATGTAGTAAATTAGCTGTAGTCATCATCAGCAGGTGAAAAAGTTTTGTCGCCCCTAACCCTTCAGTTCTCTATTTTTTCCCAGCCTGTCACCTAAACTGACAGTTTCATATAGTAGTTTATTCCAGTGGTGGTTCCTCGTTGCTTGCCTGTCCATGCGCACAGTGTTTGTTGTCCAAACAATCGCCCCCCCCCCCCTCCAGGAGCTCCGTTTTATTTCTGCTGTTTTGATGTGCATCGTGTTAAATGTTATCTACGATTAAATTGAATGTTTTAGATTGTATATTGTATACATACACACCACTTCAGGTTTGCACAATAGTAATAGGCCTACACTAATATTTGCAGTTATATATACTAAAACAAAAATTAGATATTGCCAAGTTTTTTGTTTTAGATGCTCATTTATATAAATTTTAAAGTAGTAAGTAGGCCTAAATTGCTAAACAGGCTGCACTTAATGTGTGTCAAGGCTACGGACTCGATTTCTGTAATGCCGTATCTATCTACATTGGCTGTTCAGTAATAATTGCAAATTTTTATATTAAATTAATTGAAGTTATTTATAACCGTGAAACATTTACTATTATTCTACATAGGCCTACCTATAATATATTGATCTACTTGATATAATAAGATTATCATAAAACATCTGAATATAAAACACCCGAGATGACATTTTAATTATTTCTATAAACAAAACTGAGTACTTGGGAGCAGTAACTAGCGCTAGAGTGCCCATTTGGTACAAACAAGCGAATGACTCGTCAACAATTAAAACCTGTTTGTGTGGACAGGCAGGGAAAGAGGAGCCACGAGTAGGTAGCATCTAGGAGGCAGTGGTTTAATCTATTGTACTCTTTGATACAATATCAAATTCAAGCTGACAAATTGAAAGAATGTTTAAATTAATCAAACACGCAACGTCAAGAGGATTTACGCTTGTCGTTTATTTAATTTTCAAGTCCCTTGTATGTCTTTTCAGTTTTCACTGGCTTGTATTGTAATACGGTCCCCATATTATCCGTAGAGTGAAAGTATGATACAACAATTTTAGTACATTGTAGTATATTTATTTAGTTTGATTATTTGTACAACTTCTAAAATAAATAATAATACGACCAACGAGTGCAACATGTCCTACCTTGTGTTTCTGTTCTTCCTTGATCTTCGCAAGTGCACCCTCCACAATTTCTTTTCGATGTTTTGCCTTGTCTGTTAGTTTCTTTTCTTCTTCTTCTTCTTCTTCTTTCTTTTCTTTTCTTCCTCTCCTTGAAGAAATTGCTCGCAAACTTCTTGTTGTAGTTGTTTTTTTTTCGGAATGCCTGCGGACAAAGAAAACATCTAATTACTATATATTCGCATTGTGCATACATTATTATACATTATTTGCATCAAATGAAACTAGGGAGATTCTGTGCTAACATGTTTTATTTCTTGGTAATATTGTTATTTTTCTGTTGCAGGATACTGGGACTTTGCATACTACTTGCCACCAGACTCCAACCACTCTGTTTTCGTCTGGCGACTGATCTCATCGCCACCATACCCTCCCTCTGCCATCACCAGCAAGATGCTTACGACTGATCCGACGTCCATTATTGCCTTCATGCGAGCGTTCTGCTTGTGAATTCATAACACTTTTTGTTTTTCAAAGCCATGGAGATAACCTATGAAATTGATGTGCATCAATATATATTGTTTAACTCATGCTGTTGTGTGATAACTATTTCTTGTACTTAGCACCTTGACTAATTTCAATGCCTCCTCTCTTAAGCAATGCATATATGTTTTATTGGAGACAACTTCTGTTGTTGGTCCATAGACTATAGAAAATCTCATTCTCTCCTTTTATGCTGTGACCTAATTTATGGACTTAGCCATTTTTTTCAAGGTTAACAGTTGACCTAGTTTATGGACTTAGTAATTTTTCGATGGTCATAATTATTCAAGTTAACAAGTAAAATAAATAATATTTAAATTTTATTATATTATTCAAATCTAATGCAAAAATCACAATTTTTATACAATAATTAAATAAAATTACACAAAAAACACAAAAAATAAGCATTAAAAAGCAAAAATGCACTTAAAAAATGCCTTTTATACTACCTAAGTCTTTTTTGCACTTGCTTGCTACCAAGTTTCACGTAGAGACTTTTTATCTAAACAGAGTGTTCTCCCCAATGCAAAGACAGGACCAACAATGAAAACTTGTTGTACATCCACTATTCAATCGGTTACTTGTTTCTACATGATCTCGCTCAAACCAAGAGGTTTGATCGCTGCATTCAGAAACCAGCAACCGCTGAGAAAAGCTTTTGTCAACGATTCCATTGTCAGTCCTGTCTGTGCGGGAGATTCAAGAGCAGTTTGACCAACACCATTTATTCCGTACCTCTAGAATAATGAGCATAAATGAACCCGAGAATAGATTCAACACGTCTCGACTATAAGATGAGTTCGACCTCCTGCGATTATTAGATATGTACGAAAGTCGACTGAATGAAAGATGACTTATAGCACTCGGACAACTTTTAAAATTAGTTTTGGTAGGGAATTTCCTTAATGACACGTTTAAGGAGAATCTACCATCAAAACAAATGAGTAAAATTGTCCACTTTAGTTTTTTGAAGAGACCAAATCCTTTTACTATATACTTTTTGGCTGATGGATACCTACTCCCATTATTATGACTTGAATGTGTGAAAAATATGGGCTGTATCTCACTGCAATAGTAGGCTAAGCATACAATTAGGATGGCAATTTTTTTTAAATAATGATTTTACTATGGAATGAGTTTTAAAAAAATTGTAATAGGCCTACACTTCATTTTGTCGTGAGATTTTTTACATTTGCCAGTACGGGGATTGTAATTTTGTACCTGCATAAGAGAACACATTTGCGTGCATGGCATTGAAGCAACTCATTTCAAGGAGGCAAACTCATTGGCTTGCTAAAAAGGTAAGCTTACCATAAGCCTAATTTAAAAATCAGCCAGATGGATTGTATATTTTTTGTTGTAAATTATGGCAATTTGTCAAGTTGTAAAAGTGGGAGTATGCACCGTTCAACAAATAAATAAAAGCTAGTTTTGGCCTTCTCAGAAGACAGTTGATAACTGTTATCGTAACTCTGTAAATATTGTGTTTTATATACGTTGGAAAATGTTCCGAATTTTGTTGGTAGATTCCCCTAAAAATTATTACACGCGGTCAAGCACTTAAAAAATTAATTTTGAGTCATTAAATTTATTTATTTTGACACACCTTATTTTTAAGACTTCACCTAGTAGCATTAATAATACCTAACATACTGGTAACTTGGTGCACAAACTTTATTGCTCTCTGGCACAAACCACTTTCTGGCTATGGTAAAATGTGTACACCAACAGTAAAATTAAGACAGTGTGTCAGAAAAAATTCATATCTCGTAATTCAATTACATTTAAGCGCTTAACCAAATTACATTTTTTAAATATTGAGGAATTTACCACCAAAATATGTTTGAAGTTGTGTTGGAAGTTGTTAAAAAACACCTTTTCATTCAGCCAACTTTTGTATAAGCTGCACAACCCTCTAAAAGTCTTCAATTTGGTACATTCATGAATTATGCAATGTTCCTACTTTAGTATCGGAGCGCTTACTAGTGAATAATGACACCAGAGTGTATTACTGTATTGTTCCAACTTCTTTCCACTGAAACTAATGAAGGAAGTGCCTGCCGGGCTAAAATCTATGAAAATGATTCAATAACTTTACTGTAGCTCACACAGTAACGTGATAAAGAAATGAAAAACTTGCTTTACCAATATATTTGACAATGTCAAACCAATGTCATAACTCAAATATTGTTCATTGCAAACTAGTTTGACAGATATATGGTTTTCAAAGTTTTGCACTTGCCCTAGGCTATCATTTTTCACAATAAACAAATCAGTTGACAGCTTGACACAAAATTATTATTTTACAAGAAATAATAAATTACAAATGAAAAGTATTGTAAAGTAAACGCATAGTAAATCTCCAAAAAATTTTGAATTATCATCTCACATTTATGTATCATGTCTCAGCCTGGGCGTATTGTCAGTACCAAAATGAAGAGGATTTTTTAGGGGTGCACATCAACTTTGAAAGCATTAAAACTTCACGCTCGTAGTTATTTCACTTCCAAGTTTATTTATGCTCAAAATTATAGAGTACAGCAATAGCTCTACTCATTTTGGCACCACCATTTGTCACATACCGTAGTACTTGTTTACACAAATATCTAAACTGAGTTGCATAATTCTAGAATAATAATATGATCTTGGATCTTGCCTTAAAAATGTAGGGTTGTTATAAGCAGAGGTGTGTGAAAACAACATTTCTTCCAATTCTAAATTAATTTATATTATAAAAGAATCTGTTGCAAACTTTGAGGTTATTTTTGGGATGCCTAAAATGAGCATAGAAAGTGATACTATGCATAGCAACCCCTACCTATGCAGAATAATAATTCGTGGTAGGTATAAATCGCAATCGACCGTCAACCACATCCTACAGGTTTTACCTCCTTTGAGCAAAATTAAACTAAATGTTACAACTTACAAGCAAAATAATAAGTACTACCTAATAAGTAATTAACAATCCGCAACATGGAGCTGGATTATACAAATATTTTCCAGAGTTTAGCCAGAATAAGTTTTTACCTAAATTGTGAAACCATGCCAGTAATCTGGCAAATTGTCTTTAGGCAAGTGACAGAATTAATTTTGAACCAATAGTATACCTACTTAAAAATTGTAAAAATTGTAACAACAAAAACTGTGCAAAAAACTTTATTATAAGGAAATTTGACCAACTAAAAATATTAGAATGTGGTGATTTAATACCAATTCTCTTTGGAAGGTCAGTTATAGTTTGCAGGAAGATGGTATTGACATTTTACACACCTCTTTGACAGTACCCTACGACTGCACGAGTGCCGACTGTGTGCTTAAACATGGGCACAAATTACATTACGAGATATATATTATAATAATGTCCTTAATTTTGTTTTAATGTTGCATGAAAGAGGGAGTAGTCTCAAACATTCCTAATTTCAAATATAAAATAAACCCCAAGCACCTTTCGAGAGACAACACAAAGTCAAACAGCGTAGGTAGGTAACACTACGTAATTAATTGTGTTGCTCTGCGTATTGGTTTTCTTGGTTCAATCAAACGTGTGCAACACACGTTAAGTATTCTTTTCAGTTATTTATAGTATTTCAATTTATGGAGATAATATAATTGATTGCCAATTGGTGTAGCCAAAATGAACAGACCTATTGTACACCAGCAGTACACGATACACAATCTAGGCTGCCGCCAGAAAACAAACGCAACCACGGTAGCATACAAATCGTTAACTTTAAAACATACTTTGGTTGAAACCAGGTTACCATATTAATATTATTCAGATACTAACACACCGCATATTTACAGCTAGGCTATGTCATTTATGGTAAATTCTGAGCAATTTAGTTTTACGAATTGTATGCGACTGATTGCAGAGTCTCAGTTGTTAAGATGACATAAAATAATTTACATATACAGCAGTTTGTTTTATGAAAGAAAGTCTTACCACTTAGTTAAGTTAAAATGTAGATTTTATGAGCAAGGGTTTAAAGTTAAACATTAAAACATACCAGATTTATATCATGACGTCAGAGGTTCAAAAGTACTCTCTACATTTTGACGGTATTTGAAACCCAATACCATGTGTCGATAGAGGTATATTGCTTACTTTTACTAATTAATCTTTACAATAATTTTGTGTGAATTGTTGCATGAAAGTGGGAGTAGCCTATTCTGTGACTAAAACATTCCTCGCTTCAAATAACAAATAAACTCAAAGCACCTCTCATGAGACAACACAAAGTCAAACAGCGTAGGTAGTACACACTACGTAATAATTGTGTTGCTCTGCGAATTGGTTTTCTTGGTTCATTGTTACCTGTGCAATACACGTTACGTATTCTTTTCAGTTATGTATTCGTAAACAAAGTCCGTTGTTTCACGGACCAGCCATTGAGCAAAAGTCTTAATCTTATTATATGCTGCTGTTTATGTAAATATTTTATTACCCGAGGGCTTTGCATTTAGAGTACATGGTAGGCCATGCACATCAGTTTAACATGTTAATGGATGGAGTACAAAGTAGGTCTAGGCTAAGTGTTCATGGGTAGTTACATTCACTGATGTGTGTAAATTAACTGAACTATGCCTATGTTGTCAAACTAAGAATTAAAATATTAGCCCCATTCAATTAAAAATAGGCCCTTCTTTTTATTTTATATGAGTGATATATGAATCCCTTAGATGAAGTGAATGAATTATGTAGAGCCCCGGAAAATTAACATAAGCCCTAACTTTTCAGTTTTGTACCACTTATCATTTAAATAACATTACCAGACACTAATAACAAGGGAAAATTGGACAGGGAAAATTAGTAACATTGTATGTATTGCTGCAAATTATCAAAAACAGACAATTGTACTGTCTCCCATAAATGACTACTCAGCCTGTATAAATTAATGGAAATTAAAATGATCACAGAAAAGTAACTGTAACCTATCAAAAGTTGGTAAAATAAAATGATCACTAGGAAAACGCTTCAGTCCCCCCGTTGTTGATGAGCGTAATTGGTGCATTGAGCTGCCATGTTTTATGCGGATTTTCTGTTGTTCTGTGAAAAAATCATTACAAGTTGAAGATTTTTTAAAAAATTTAAAATTAAATTAAATGAAAAATTAACTTAAATTTTAAATTTTTTAATTAATTGTAATTTAAAAAAAGGAAAAAATCGTAATATTGAAATTTTCATAAGAAATAATTATTCGATTGCGCACAAATTTTACAAAATATATGAATTTATAAAATTAAGGTTCTGTGAAAAAATTATTACAATAGGATAAAGCATATAGGTGTTATAAGTCAAAGAATTGTTTTAAAAAAGAAAAAAAACGTAAAATTTCGATTTTCATGAGAAATAATTTTTCGATTACGCTCAAATTTCGCACGAATATCTTAATTCATGAAATAAGGTTCTGTGAAAAAATCATTACAATCGGTTCAAGTATGTAGTGTTATAAGTCGAAGAAAGTTTTTAAAAATTCGAAAAAATTGTAAAATTGCGTTTATTATGAGAAAAAATTTCCCGATTGCGCTCAAAAACGTGGCAGTTCTAAGTTCAGAGATTTCGAAGGCCTCCATGAAATTTCATCGCAATCGGAGTATCGGTTTAGCCGGAATCGTGTTAACAGACACACAAAAATACAGAAAGAAAGAAAGAAAAAAAAACATTCCGGATTTTTTTCTCCAGTGTAGTGAAATGGAATCTTCGCTACGCTCATCCAATAAACTCTAAAATCAACTTAACTGCATTATAAATTACAGTGTGTATAATAATGACGTTGACTGTAGTTATAATACCGAATCCAGGGTAAGTCATGGATTTTTTGTCTCCCGAGCTTCTGCTGACGGTGAATCACAGTATGAATGGTGTGTGAAGTAACCTTGCTGATGATAACAACATGCATGCAGAATTTACTTGGCAAACAACTTTAAATTAGCTGCAGTTGTCATCAGCAGGTGAAAAGTTTTGTCGCCCCCAGCCATTCAGGCTGGGCTTTATGTTCTTTATGTTCTCTTATACTTTCCCAACCTGTCAACCCTTCTCCAATCTAAATTAGGCCAATAAGTATGTAGCGATGGGAATGGGATCCCTAAATATGGCCTAATGAAATTTACCTTTGTCCTTTTTCCTTTCCTTTCATTTGACAAAACCTTTTCATATCTTAAGTCGGTGTAGCAAATGAGAAAACCATAAAGACTAAATTAATAGGCTATCATCACTTTGTAATCCATCCAATAACTGGCAAACAGGAGGGGTATGCGACTCCTCCACTGAAGTAAAACAGTACGGACATGAAGACACAGCAACACTTCTTCTTGAATAATTAATTAGAATATGTACCGGTAATGCAATGAATTTAAAACGTATTGTAAGCAATAACTCAAGTTAACTATTTAAATACCATAATACATATTATGTACAGTAATAAGCAAAAAACAGTAAATTAATGCTGGAAATGCGTATGATACACCTTGCTTAAAAATGCATCATTACTCATTGAGTCATTAGCAGGTAAAACTATGTAGTACCACTTTTTTTTCATCTTTAAGGATGTGCTATTCTGTTTCCATACTGTTTTACTTACATTGTAGGCTGTAGTCCGCCGACAGCAGCGAGAATGTGTATCTTTGTCATTTGAAACCAGTACCACTGACATACCCAACACCGACTAGGAAATGATCAAATGAATGTATACTAGTCTACAACAGTTCACACAACACATTTCATGAGAGAGTGCACAGGCCTGAAAAATAAGTGTGCATGGGGGCTTAGACCCTCTGGAACTGGAATTATGTGGGTATCACAAAGTTTCAAATAGACCCAATGAGCCAATAGACAAACAGGCTCAAAAGTCAAAACAAATGCCGATTAAGGTAGCTCAAGCGTATCTCGACGTGAATAAAAAAATTTCAAATTTGGCATATTAACAGATAATAACCTAATACACAATAATGCAAAAAGAAAAAGTAGGCTTCCTGAACTACTTTACGATATATTCAGGTCTAAAGTTTGAAGGTCGCCCTATCCCATAGCATGGGGAACATGGAAATACATACACTTTTCGACCTTTACTTATGATTTCAAATAACTTCTTGTGAATAAATTTTGTTTAAAAACTGTTTTTCTTAAAGAATATTAAATTCCGAATGATATAAGAACAAGAAAATAGTACGTTCCTGAACCAATTTAGAAGTTATAGCATCCTGAAGTGCAACCTGACGATTTGACTTGGCAACCCTGTAAACTTAACTCTGATCTTATTGGCTTAGAGCCTTTAGCACATTTGCAGGGAAATTTCAAAATGTAATT
Source organism: Sweltsa coloradensis (assembly GCA_024449915.1). Lineage (NCBI taxonomy): Eukaryota > Metazoa > Arthropoda > Insecta > Plecoptera > Chloroperlidae > Sweltsa > Sweltsa coloradensis. The sequence continues at coordinate 702,351 of JAMZAV010000046.1, read as the reverse complement.
TTGCTACTGAACCGGTATAAGAATTAATAGAAAGATAATAGGTACTTGTTTTATACAGGCAGCCAATGAAGTTGCAATTAATTATTAATTACATATATTATGCGCTTTATATTTCAACAATAAATTGCATTTGGTAGGAGAAGGATGTTAGAAAATGACAGATTCCTGACCCAATACACAATGAATGTATTGATGTACTATTATGTAATTGCAGTGTTGTGGAGATGGCGGAGTAGTGTGGAGAATGAGATGCACGATACCAAAATTGTACAATATAATTTTTCCTTATCTTGCTTGAAAGCCAGATTTATCTGCTCGACAGCCAGTGCACTACCTACCGATCTCCACCCCCCCCCCCCCCCCCCCCCCCGAACCAAACACGACAACGCATCGTGACCTTGACTAGACTGTTGTGACTAGATATACAGCAGATCAAAGAACAGGGAACAATGAGTTTTCTTCATTTTATATAGCAACTAGCCAGTTGGCCTTTTCCACATTATAGTAAAACAGTCTTCCTCTTACGTGATTGTAAATTACCACTTCATCAGTATGTCATTATTTACTGGACAGCAGTACATCTCGGCTATTACGATAATTATTGATGAGCGCGATTTTTAGCAGATCATTAGACACCCCACCCACTCGATTTTTTGTGTTACTACCCTGGTAACCTGCGGGTAATGTGGACGGGTCGGGTAACAGGGCCGTATAAAAGTCGGGCTTCGTCATATCATAAGTGAAAGCTCCTACAGGCAAATACAGACTGGATAAAAGTTTTTCTATTTTAGAGTAAATTGCACTAAAAGATTACAGTAATAAAATGTATTTCAGATAATACGTAAACAATAATTTTTGGATAAAATAAAAAAGAAAAAAAGTAGTCAGAGCCGGGTTTTGAACCGGCTACCTCTCGCGTGCTACGCGGACGCGCTATGCCTGAGCCAAAGTGTACTGTGGCTGCCGGCCGCTTAGAGAGATACTGATGCAGTCTGCCGCAGACTATTGTGTGCGCGCTGGGTTCAAATAATTATAAACGCTTTGTAATTGGCAATAAATGCACGTTTTACTCTTTTAAAGTATTCTGCCAATGTTTCTTTAATTTAATAAAATGCTACATATATCATACATATTTCATTACTAATTATTTTGGTATGATACAAATACGAATTGGCAGTTCTCACGAATATCGTTGGCCTAGGCCTGCAGCTTGTTGTAGGGGCCCGCGAGACACTGTGATTACAGTGATGCCAGATCTTTTGTTGGTAGTTAATACCTTTAATATGCATCTAATTAAATAAAAACTAAACACCAATAATATTTATTTTATTTAAAAAGCGTTTCAGAAACACAATTTTGTCTTTATTTGATGCACAAACTGTGTTTTATTATTTATTAGAAAAAACAAAAATACACTAGTCAAATCACAGCCTGTGAATAATAACAATAAAAAAATCCTGTTATGTGTCTATTTTGTTTTAAAAGTGAGCTTCATTTCGGCTTCATTCATTTTAAATACGTAAACAAAGTGTGTTTTATTTAATTGTCCGTTATTTGTTTATTTTGAGCGATATATGGAATCTCATAAATCTCTCAAAAACTAGAGATTACATTCGCTTGAGCTACCTTAAAAAAACTTTAAAAAAAAACACGATATTATGTTCCGTTGTGAAACTGAACACTGAAAGTGGTGGATAGTTTTAGCTATCTAGGAAGTAAAGTAATGGAAAATGGAAATGATTAAAAAGGAGATTAACATAAGAATAAAAAGGCCTGGTGTGGGATAGGGAAATACCTATTCAGTGTAAGATGACACTATATAAAACCTATTTCATACCGATCCTTACGTATGCAGCAGAAACCTGGACAATGGGAGATCGAGAGGAGAGTCAGATGCAGGGGCAGAGATGAGATTCCTGAGGAGCACAGTGGGCAAGACGAGAAGGGATAGAATAAGAAACACGGACATTAGAGAAATGCTAGGTGTAGAGAAGTTAAGTGACAGGATAGGAAGGACACGGTTGAGATGGTATGGACATATGAAACGAATGGGGGAAAATAGGAGGAAGAAGAAGACGGGGTAGACCAAGGAAGAGATGGAAGGACAGGACATCATAGCAGGAGACTTGGAGGCAAGAGGAGAGAGCTGGGAAGATGTGGAAGAGATACGATTGTGGGAGGATAGAATAAGTGGAAAAGTTTTGTTGCTAAACCCAAGCTGACCCTGCCACAAGCAGGAAGCGGCGATGGATAATAATAATGATGATGATGTTCCGTTTAACCGTTGTTGTGCGATGTCGTGATCCTAATACAGGAACCATACGAAGTAACAGTAAGACCTAATTATTAATTAACTTAAACTGGGAACATGAATAAACATGTTTCAGTGGGGGGACAGGTAGGCCTACAGAAGGATGATAGCTTACCTTAAAAATTAAGCTAGAACTCAAAAGTCAAAATGTCTTCATTTGACTCGCATTGACAAAGATTGGGCATGGCGTTCTTGCATCGCGTTGTGAATGGACATATTTATCTACATTACGACAAGCAATCCAGAAATAAATGTAAAGTTACCGGTACTGACTTCGTTGTCTAGTGGTTACGGCGGCCGGCCGGCTCTGGCTGAGTGTTTTTTTTAAATAAATTTTATGAGATTATTTATTTAGCCTAATTATATCATAAAATATTATCAGTTCAACTGTGAAAGTGTTTCCCAAGTCCCAACTAATAATATTGAGAAATAAAAGTAAAAAGTAAAAACACTAGGCCTAGGCCTACTCTACTTGTTGGAAATGTTAAATCTCTTTATAACCTTGTAAAGTAACACCAGTTCAACCAAGTAAAGGTAGATGAGAGGAGTGGATAGTGGTTGTAGAGAGAGAGAGATGGTGGGAGGACAGTCAGGAAAAAGAGGAGTGAGCTGGTGTTGCAACAAGAGAATGATGAAGAAGGTGAGGTGTCAAGCTTGGCAGGCTGGTCCTGATTCTGTGATTGCCAAGATTGCCCAACTAAAATATGATGTTGGAACGAAGTGTAGCAATAAGCATTATCAATTTAACATTGGTTTTACTTTTATAGCAGGTAACAATGATTTTGTTATGAAGGTATTAGGCCCACCTATAGACAGAAATTACCTACAAATGTGTGGTTTGTGGGTAGGTCTACGAGGCACTACTTTGAAAAAATATTTGTGTTTCTGTTAACAATGGCAAAACCAAACAAAAAGGAAAACATGGCTCTATCTAATATGCATCAAAAACACAATAGAATCGTGAGGTTTTTAAGGTTTTCTAGATATGTCAATGTAAAACATCAAACGTCTTTCAAAGAAATTTGGCGAAGTTTCCCATTATATCTTGTAAAAGTAAGGCAATTGTTCGCTAAAGCTTTACTTTAAGGTCCCACCGCTTAGGTGGCTGTGCTCGTTCGTGTTCCACACTCTGCTACGTGAGCTGTCTTACAGCGAATTAATATTATATTTTAAGTTTATTTAGCTGGCATTTGAAAATTGCAGGAATTTTTTCATCGTGGAATCGGCATATTTTGAACTAGGAGTCGGCATTGCCGATTCTGCTGATATAGGCCTAGGCCTATACAATATCACAGATTCTTAGGAATGCATTTCTAATTCTATTGCTGTTAAACGGTAGCCTATTTCTTAAAAATTCATACTAAAATCGAGTGTCTAATAATAATTTATAGGCCTATAAATAACTAGGCCTAGTCCTTTTGTTTCTTTTTTTTCCCACCACTTTTTTATATTTGATTCATTAATTTGCATTTTATATGCTTTTTGTTTGTTAGCAAAATTGTTGTGTTTTAATGCATTGCTGTTGTAATATTATTATTTTAAATATTTACTTAAATGTACCGGTAGTTCATTGTTGTGTCTGCATATCTAGGGCCTATGTAGGGTAAAGGGTAATTAGATTTATTTAGTTGTCCTCCTTTGTAAATCAGTTTTTATAACTAAATAGGATAGGCCTAATTGTTAAATTAAAAAAATTAATGTAAAATAATTTGTATAAATAATTTGAAAGATAATTTGAAGTTTATATGCCATTGAATTTACTAGGCCCATTAATGCAAAAGATATGAAGCTTTTTGTCTGTTCTGAATAATTTTAGATATACCTGTATAGGCCCTATGTCACTTGTCACTTCATGACACATAACGTCATAAGCAAAAGCAACAATATGTACCTATATTGTAAAACATTGCACTTAATACTCCGAACGATTAAAGCTTTTAAATTAATATAATGCCATTTTGCTTTTTTGAGAAGATCAGATGGGACCGGAATGAGGATATCCGAGATCATGCAGGTGTAAGGAATTTGCAGTTTTGCAATTGAAATTTGCATTTGAGTGCAGTATTGCACTGTTTCTTGTGGATGGCCAGCATCATTAATAATGACAAGAATAATGACAGCTTAGAGAGCTTTAGAGAATGACAGGGTACTAACAACAAAACAAAATGAAAAAGACACCGTCTTTGAAAACTGATAGCGAGCGACTTTTATAGTTGTTTTTATGTCGCAGGCTGTGGTCTCTTTTACATATGAAAAATCTAAACAAATGCGTCGATATTTAAATTTTTTTTTTAAACATTTTTATTTCTTTTAGGTTTAAATCGCAATGGATCTAGCTGATTTTGCTAACAGTTCTCAGGTAATAGACGATTTTCAAAATCACCAGCGCCCTCTATATCGCTCGCGCAAAGCATTATGGGAGAAAGGGCATTTACACGCTAAATGCCATATGCTCGGGTGTGTGGAGAACTGCGTTTCCAACAATGGCAGTGCAGACAGGCACAATCCCAATCATATGGCATTTAGCATGTAAATGCACCTTTCTCCCATAATGCTTTGCAACGGAGCGCGCATGCGCAGTTAATTCTGAAAATGGTCTATTCATACCGGATGTCTGTTTAAAAATTTCAGCGCAATCATGTTCATCGATTCAGCTGATTTTCGGCGTACACACACAGAATAACAGAAATAGATCCGTTTGAGTTGAATGGAGATCACTCCGTTCGCTGCGCTCACTCGTTTAATAAATAAAAAATAGTGTGATGAAATATGTGGAACAGTAGGACGAGACTGGAATGTGGTGGAAAGGAAAGATTGGTGGCAGGAGAGAATAATGATGATAATGCCATTAGCCGCTACGGTGTACTCTCTCATGAACTGTGAAGTGTAGTGTACACTAGTACACAACCTACATATATTCAAACTCAATATATTTTATCACGAAAATAGGTATACGTACAAAGATCACATATGAGTTAGTGATCTCCGGCTTTGTACTGGAAGTTTTTTGTAAAAAAATTGGAATCCAGCCAACAATATTCATGCCCAGTGTGGTTTTAGTGATAACAATCTCATTGAGTTTGAATTTTACTAAATTGGTGACTCCATTATCATCTCAAAATTAAGACTTTCCCTAAAACATTAAATAAGTATGTTGTATATAGGCTAAAGGACAAATTAAAATTTAGAAAGATGGTAATGAATGACAATGGAGTCAACAAATTAGAAGAATAAAATATATTAAAAGTTATGCACTCTACTCACTCGGAATGTTTCGAGATAGTTTACAACACAGGCAGTGGAATCGGGGGGCGGTGGCGATGAGTGGACTCGCTGCATACTCTTAAGCAGGATGGCGTACTTCTGGGTCTGAAATACGATAATTAGGCTAAGGTAAAGGTGTGAAAAAAGAAAATGTGTACAGTTTAGGCCTAAACTCCGGTAGTACTATACCTACCAAGCCTAGGTATTGGTTTACATAAGAATGACTGATGGCCATATGACATTCCATGTTCCGGATGAGTTTTGCTATAGAGTTTCACTCACATCAGGTGTAGCAATATGACAATAGCAATCTGGCTGAATACTATGTAGGTAATGTGTAGTAAAGTAAGCCTACCATGACTATATAAGTCTACAGTACACACTAATTTTTCAAATGAATGTTTCTAGTTAAAAAATATCAAATTGCCAAATTGGAAATATTTAGGCCTAATACAATTCGGAAATGAAAAAACCATCCCGACCGGGATTTGGGAAATTGGTGTCAATTCAATTATGTTTACAATGTTGACACATCAATGTCAAAATGTAGGCTAGTAAAGTAGGGTTGTCATTCGATATGAATTTGAGTTAGGTATATAATTGAATTGAATCGATAATCGAATCAAAAGTCGGTCTATACTTTCACACATTAGGTACCAAGGCAGACCGTGGACCTTTTGCATACTAAGTACATTTTTTTGTTCCTTCTATTTTGCTCAAAACAGAATTTTTCCATACTAGCGACGCCGATGTCTCTCACTAGCACAGTCTTATCTATGGCGGGTACGTTTTTTATGACCTTTATTGTAAACAAGGAAGCTTCGCAAACGCTTTTTCAGGTGCGTTGTTGGATGAGCGTAATTGTTTAAACACAAAAAAAAGCGTAAAATTGTGATTTTCATAAGAAATAATTATTCGATTACGCTCAAATTTCACACAAATATATTAATTCATAAAATTAAGGTTCTGTGATATATTATTACAATCGGATAAAGCATGTAGGCCTAGGTGTTATGAGTTGAAGAAATTACTAGGAAAACGCTAAAGTCCCGCCGCGTTGATGGATGAGCTTTTTAAAAATTTTAGTTTGCGTGGGATATCTTTACTTTTGCAAGTGCTTTGTTTTGCTGCCTATGCATTGTTGGTGATTGTTGTCAAGTTTCTTTTGTTACCTGTCAATTGGTATTATTTACCGTAAAAAACTTATATTAAATGCTTTATTTCTATGGATTCTGGCTAACTTTTTCAATTTTTTCTTTCAAAAGGTACTACATCAACATAACCTTAATGTCCATGTATAATATGAACGTTGTAGCCCCACCCGTTTGGTCAGAATTGGCCCAAATGGCACGAAAATATCGCACAAAAAGTAAAAAAACTTATATTAAAAACTTTATTTCTATAGATTCTGGCTAACTTTTTCAACTTTTCTTTCAAAAGGTACTACATCACCATGACCTTAATGTCCATGTATAATATGAACTTTTGTAGCCCCACTCGTTTGGTCAGAATTGGCCCAAATGTCACGAAAATATCGCACTAAAAATCGAAAAAAATCGTAAAAGTACGATATTCATGAGAAATATTTCTTCGATTGTACCCAAAAACAATACACCTCTAAGTTCAGAGATTTCGAAGGTCCTGTCAAATTTTCATCAAGATCGGATATGCCTGGTAGAGAGTTAACAAACAGCCAGAAAAACAAACAAACAAAAAAAAAAACACCCGAGCTAAATTTTTTGGGGGTCAGTGAAATTGAAGTCTTCGCTTCGCTCATCCAAAAAAAAAAAATTAAAAAAAGAAGAAAAAAAATAGTAAAATTGCAATTATCATGAGAAATAATTTTTCGATTCCGCTAAAATTTCACACGAATATATCAATTCATAAAATTAAGGTTCTGAAAAAAAATCATTACAATCGGATAAAGCATGTAGGTAATATAAGCCGAAGAAAGTTAATAAATTAAAAAAAAAACGTAAAACTGTGATTTTCATGAGAAATAATTTTTCCATTACGCTCAAATTTCACAAGAATATATTAATTCAAAAAATAAAGGTTCTTTGTAAAAATTATTACAAACGGATAAAGCATGTAGGTGTTAACAGTCGAAGAATTTTTTTTTTAAATCGTAAAATTGCGATTTTAATGAGAAATAATTTTTTGATTGCATTCAAAAACGTGGCAGTTCTAAGTTCAGAGATTTCGAAGGCCTCCAGAAAATTTCATTTCAATTGGAGTATCGGTTTAGCCGAAATCGTGTTAACAAACACACAAAAATAGTAAATACAAAAAAAAAACATTCTGGATTTTTTTCTCCAGTCCCTAGTGAAATGGAATTTTCGCTTCGCTCGCTATGCTCATCCAATTACTCGAATAACGAAGACTTTCATCTCTCCATATTTGCTCTTTACGTCTATTCTCTCAAAAAATATGTTTGCCACGGGTGTTGGTTCTTATAGGCGCCTAACAAGGGAAATTAAATTACCTAGGCCTATGTTTTATTTTTTACATTTAGCATAGGCCTATTTCTAAATATATTTTTCTTCGATATAGGTAGATTGTAGAAAATGGGTCCAAAAAGCTCACAACAGTTTGCTCTATAAACCACGCAAAATATAGTAGCCTACATAAAATCAATTCAGCAATGTATATGCGACCCACACAACATACAATAAGAATAATGTATGATTGTCCCAATTATTATTACCGGTAGGCCTACCTACCTACTCCAATATATTTTGTTTAAATAAAAATAACAATGAATTTCACATCAATTATCATCAATTAGGCCTACAATTGATATATTAAAAAATGTTCTAAATTTATTTTGTGGAGGCCTAGGCCTACATTTCTTTTTTCTTCCTACTTTCAATCAAAGTTTTATTTATAGGCTATATATCAGTTTTAATGATTTTAATTTAGGCACTTATGAGTCGAATAGCTCATTATTTGCTGGTTTAACCTCGGAATACGAATCCGAGAAAAATTGCAAATCCTCTAATATTCTATTCATTAGATAGAATGCTATTTGTCGATTGTAGGGTAATAGTATCAAAATAACATTATTTCTTATTTGGTACGGTTAGCTTATTTGTGACAAACTGACAAATAACTTTCTTACTTGTCGATTGTAATACTAAGTATAGCCTATCTACATAAGTTTCTAGGTGCCCGTTAGGGCACCGCAGCCAAGCCGCGGTGCGCTACACACTCAGGCACATTATACAGCAAGCAGATTGGGGTGATTTCGAGGTGTCACCCAGCCATCATGAAACGTGATGTGAACTTGAAAACTATCAAAATCGAGGGGATTTAGGTACCCGACAACACATGCCCAATTTTGTTGGGGTACAAGCATTCCTTCTTGGTGAAAATATGACTTGAAACATGCTCAAAATCACTTTAAGGATGTTAGTTACTACTGGCTACTACTACTCCTCCTCCTCCTACTACTACTACTATCTAATTCGTCAGTTTCAATTGCCCAGCGATCTGACCAAACGGGTGGGACTACAATGTTCATATTTTACATGGACATTAAGGTAATAGTAGTGATGTAATTCCATTTGAAAGAAAAAGTTAAAAAAAAATTGCTGGAAGGCTTCCAAATAAAGGTTTTAAAATAAGCCTTATGGGCCCTACAGGCATACAATCAACAAGTAACTATAGTTACGAGGCAATAATCGCCTACATTGTTTACAAAAAGCAAGTCTTTGTACCACTACTATATTTTTTTCATTCTATTGTTAATTGGTAATACCATAGCAATTAAATCGACTTTGATAAATTTATTATATTTCTCGATTTGGATAGTCGGGAAACACTCCCGTAGGTGGAATTGTTATTATTTAATACAATCCAGAAATTAAAAAATCAATCCCGATCGGGGTACGAACCCGAGTCTCCTACTTTCCGGGTGGACGCCTTAGCCAACTAGACCACCGAGACGGTAACTATTTAACTTCTGTATAGTCGTTACATTATAGAACTGAATGGATGGAACAATAAAGCATCGAAAAACTGTTGCTGTTGAATTGACCAAACAAACATTATTTATAATGTCATTACCTTACGCAGGTATGAGCGAGGGTATATTTCTCGATTTGGATAGTCGGGAAACACTCCCGATCGGGATGGATTTTTTAATTTATGGATTGTATTAAATAATAAATTTATTATATTTTAACAAATAATTTTGCAATGTAACTTGAAAAAGTAATGAGATCCCACACATAACAAAAACTTGTAAAAATACAGCCAAACCTTACACACTCAAAAGAAATGAGATCTAAAAAAAAGGGCCAAGCTCATCTACCCTTCCACATTTGCGCATTCTTAATTCATAAACGTACAGTGTCCCGTAACAACACCCTTGAAAAGCTTGGTAAAATAGAATTTGCATGACCATTACGTTAAAATTAATTAGAAAAAAAGAATTTGGATGAACTATTAAGTTTAAATTAATAGTTGCAAATTCTATTTTGCCAAGCTTTTCAAGGGTGTTGTTACGGGACACTGTACGTTTATGAATTAAGAATGCGCAAATGTGGAAGGGTAGATGAGCTTGGCCCTTTTTTTTAGATCTCATTTCTTTTGAGTGTGTAAGGTTTGGCTGTATTTTTACAAGTTTTTGTTAGGCTATGTGTGGGATAGTACATAGGGAACAAATAACGACAAACAAATTTACGGAATCCTAATAATAACCGACATACTAAGATAAATCCACAGGACTCACCACAACAGCTCATAAAACTGGCTGAGAAGGCGGTGAGCCGCAACAGCCTATTGAATGGCTCGAGAAGTTCGATGATGGAAGATCGAATGATGGATGATAATACAAACCTAGAGACTGTGTGAAAGTACAAGACTGGACATCAAAACAAAATACAAACAAAAACAATTAGGCTAGGTAGGCCTATATGAATTCTTCATCTTGGGTGGTTCAGAAAATTAACATCAATCTCTTTCTGCCACAGTTTTTGAGGTAATGTTTTGTTTGAGTAGGACTATGAACACTAATATGAATCATATGTCTACAGCAAAACAAATAAATGCATGCATATGAACTATATAGGTAGGCCTATAGTAGTTGTAGCCTACATTAGTCATTACATTGCTTATGCAGCCCTATACTCGATTGTCCACTTTATCACTTCACTTTTTTGCACTCAGTTTATCAACGCATAGACTTCTCTTCACTGGATATTTCTGAAACAAAAAGAAAGGATCATATCAGATAAATGCCTTCAGGGTAGACCTGTATGAGATGGTTAAATACAAGGAACAATGTAGGCTGTTTAAAGGGCCCGTTCACCTCTTTTAACAAGTTATTCTTAAAATCAAGTACGAACATAAAAATTAAGTTCATTGTGTATATTTCCAGACTAAAACTATCTATCTAAATTTATTGGCGCACTTCAGGTCAGTGACGTCACTAGTACGGAGCTGGCGAGGTGTTGCAACACAGCACAGCTACTAGCAGAAAGTAACGCGTGAGGCAGGTCCCGGTCTATCTGTCGAGATAGTCTGTTTTACTGAAAACAAAGCGGAAGGCCTGCGATCATCTGATCAACAATACCGACCTACGTTACAGTTAAGCCAACACCTGTTTTGAAACACATACGTTATTGGCGTCAATTTAATGGAATAAATATTATATTGGCACGTTTTTATAAAGTTATATGTTGCCAATCATGACTGGTAGGTCTATTGGTGGAATTGAATAAGTAGGGCCTATTGCCTATACAACAACATAATACACGCGATAGCGATTCTTACACACACACACACACAAACACACACACACATGATACAGTTCTAATTACCTACTTGCACTTTTAAAAAATAAAAGGGATTTGGTTATAGCATTTATTATTTAAAAAATTCAGCTTTTCTTCCACAATATGTGAAATTACATGATTAAAGTAATTCCAAACGCTATGGGCTAACAGCAGTTTCCGTAATCAGGATTGCCAGTGGTGAGGATCGAACCGCGGACCTCCCAAATAACTCTTGCGGGTTATGCATGTACTACATCTATCCGAAAACCGATGAACAAAGTATCATTATCTCCCAAGCGGCATTTTAGTTTAGTTTCTCATGGAATACTCCGTATTTTTTTAAATTTAAAGCCACCTTATGACCACACTTGTGTATACAGAATGAATAACAAATCTATGTTGCCTGTTAGATCAGTTTCTGTTCGGAATTGTAGCCATCAACAATGAGTAGGTATGCTTACTTAATTACGCCAGACATCAATGTTTCTCTATTGTACTGATGGATGTTTTTTTCCAAAGCTTTTCGTGGCAAAAAATATTGAGAACATCTTTGAAAACTATCATATGCCCAAAACTACTATATATATGCTTAGTTAGGTATACACTGCGCCGACTCAGGTTCAAGCAATTCACTAATAAAGTCACTCTCGTCGCAACAATTTGACTCTTTGTCGGTTGACATTTTGACATTTTGTGTACAAACTCTACACGAACACTACTGAATAGAATTCGCTTGCCCTGTAACGTATAAAAATTCTTATTTTTTTGTACCTAGATTACACCATCCTCAATGTCATCATGAACGATTGATCGAAACGAGTGCACGTGTCCAACTGATGTGAAGAGGTCTGCGTAATGTTTCTGGGCAGTGTTTAATGTTTATTCTCTTCCTTTTTAGGTCCATTAGCTTATCGCTTTTTGTTTATATCATTTGAGTATGCAGGCACATCCCACTCATAATATATGTTATGCTATTCGGCACCAAAAAGCACACTAGCGCGGCCATGTTGGCGGAACGTAGAACCCTAGCAGTAGTGATCACTCAGGTAGACACAGCGGCAAATAACGTGGAAGAACGTGTAGATGTAACTAAAAAGTTGAGTTTTCGGCGTGATACGTTTTGTTTACGGATGCTGAACGTTAGAAATAAAATAAAGAAATATTTGTGCTATGGTTATCACAAGAAAACAAATTTTAAATGAAAGAATGGGGCCTGTAAGTGCACCATAAAGTGGACACCTGACGCAAGGGTTATGTCTCGAATGGTTAAGCATTGGCCTACATTTCTCTTTTAAAATACAACTCTTTACACTTAAATAACAACTTTTGGGTACTTGTTTGATTAACGAGACCCCCTCCAAAAAATCGTAAAAATTCCGTAAAAACATTTCATTAGACAATCATAACTACTACATCTACTCCATCTGAGTTTCAGGAGGTCAGGAAAACACAATTATTTTGAACAAAGCCTCGAAAACATCCTTTCCGGCTACATACTTTGCGCCAGGAGTGACACGGCCTAGGCCAACATACTCCACCTACAAAACCATTAACGTCGCTATTTTAAATATAAAGGACTGTCAATTGAAAAGTACTTTCGTTTAAATTAGCGACGTTAAAGGTTTTGAAGGTTCATTTGGTGTCCGTGAACGTCAATGTCAGCTGCACGGCGACGACTGCTCTCATGTAGGCCTACGTGTTCCAATAGACTGTACTCGCCTGAGTCACGTTGAACGTGTGAGTCAAGTTCACTGTCAGAGTCATATTCAACTCCTCGCAAGTTGTAATTATTTATTGTAAACAGAAATAAGTAAAAAACGATGATAGGGGGGACCAATTAACAAAAAATTGAGGGGGTCCCGTTAATGAACAAGTACCCAACTTTTAAATTATCGTGATCTCAATTTAAATTTCGGTAGGGCCTACTCTTAATAAAAACATTATTCTTACATTTAAGTCCAGGGATAAAGTCCGAAAACAAAACATATTCGCGGTTAAAACCTAACCAGGTAGCAGCACGGTCGTATGCCAACATGGCCGTCCGAAGGCAGATGTAGATGTAGATGTAGATTTATTAGCCTCTTTGAAATTCAGTGGTATACAGGATATACATTGAATATTTGAGTTGTCAAAAAAAACACGGGCTGCATAGGGAGCAAGTGTGTTTTTCATGCTTTAAAACATAATATTTCATTGTAAGCGTCAGTTCTGGAAGTATTTCTACTTTCCAGTACTTGGGTACGATGGGGTAGGACAATCACTATATTTTGTAACCCTCAGCTGCAAAATAACTAGCAAAATAAGGAATTTTATCTCGTAATTTGGAGACGTGTATTTTCAGTAATTTTAACTTGATGGCAATACCGCGAATTTCTTATGATTATTGGCCTGTACTTAGGCCTATATGATATTGATATGTCATATAATATTATATCACAGATTATTTATTCCCCCCTCCCCCCCCCCGGAAGTAATTTTTTTGCGGGTTCCTTGTGAATAAATTATCAAATTATTAAATTTGTGTTTCGTCATGCCATTGAAACTTCTTAAAACATTGTCTCACATTTAAAAAAGCCCCCCAATGCGGCTAAAATTTAAAGTTATAATTTATATATAGATGGCACCGGCCCTTCACTAAACTTTATATATAGGCCTACTCTACGCATAGTTAACTATATATTACGCCTAGTTAAGTCCTAGAATTGTTTTGTTGTTGTTTTGGTTGAGATTATGAAACCCATAAATAATTAAGTCTATGCATAATTATTTGTTGTTCACGGCAGCAGTTGGTACAAATCTCTTGGCATAAAGGAATAAAAAATCAAGGTAGGATAGTTTACATTCAATGCGCTGCACAAATTTAAAAACTATAATTATTTATGGACATATTATATTATTAATAATAAATAATAATTACAAAAATTCCATATTATATCTATACCAATTACCAATTACACCATTAATGAGACTTGCATAATATATACTATGGTTTACAGTATCTTTGGGTTTAGAATGTTGAACCCAAAGACGGTAGGCCTACATAGCTCTTAGCCTGATTTGGCCCTATACCGCCTACAGCACATCATTGTAACAAATTAATTACCATTATGGTTTATCGTTTATCGGTTGGTGGTATCCATGAAACTGATGAAAGTTGTGAAAAATGTGTCTCAAGGAATAGGAATAGAACCGACGATAGAACTCCCATCTAACCCACAGTAGCCTATTGCACGGAAAAATATACACATTCAGACTTTTTGTTTCTTTAGTCTTTACGCATTACAAAAATGTGTATTACTAATTTTATGACCTTTCTTGCTTGCTAAATAATAAACATGATCGAGTAAATTCTTTCTGGAGTTGACCGTGACGCTACAATATTGCATTGGTTTAACATTGAATGCCGCCATGCAGCCGCCCGGTATCTGCCTTGGAGCAGTTCTCCACTTGACCACCAGATGTCAGCCACTTTGCTTTTAAACGCGAATAGTCAGAAGACAGTGTGGTGTCACCCACTGAGTTTTCCCGTTGTGTTTGATAGATTTATTATTTATTTATGTTCATTTTTTAATAATTATTAGGGTTGCCGTTCGATGTGAAAATCGTGATCGATAATCGGAGGCATCGAATCGATTATCATATCGAAATATATCGATATCATAGACCCAAATCGATTATCATATCAAATTCCAAATTGAGCCTAGGAAGCAGAAACACGGAAGAAACATCACGAATTCAATATAATTGGGCAGACTGACGCTAGAGAAGTTCACGCCACAACACGTCGAGCCGTACTGAATACATCGCAATCGGGCCGGGCGATGTTTTCGTATCGCCTTGTATCGCGCTGCGAGCGCATGCGCACTGGCGGCGGTGGGCGTGGCATTATACTTGAGCAGCGATTGGCTACTCCGACAACCAATCGGCGCGTTGATACGACAGCGCGGCATTTTTAAGCATGGTAAACCGCGAAAACATCGATGTCACTATTTAAATCGATAATCATATCATATCATATCAAAATACTTGAATCGATTATCATATCATATTACTGATATCGATAATCGATCGATATTTCGATTATCGACGGCAACCCTAATAATTATGCTTATTGTTTTTTTTGCCCGTCACCGACACTCATATTAAATCGCGTTTTACAATTTCAGACAGTAATTTTAATTCATGCTTATGCCAATAGGCTATCACACCGTTCCCAATTGTTACACATACAGGCCTACATAGCACATAGGCCTACATTCAATTTGTTTCGTATGTGATTGGCTTCCTCAAAATTACTATACACTGTAGTGCGTTTTTATCAACAACAAAAAAGGTAGGCCTATGTAATAAATTCGGAAAAATCGTTTTCAATGAACATTTTTCATAATAAATACCAATTTCTGCAGCCAAGTATTTTTAGAAGTTTCGTCATGTTCTGAATAAAGCACACTTTGTCGATGATTACAAATTGACAACATCCGGATTATAGCATAGATATGTAGGCCTAATTTATTGACATTTTCAGGGAATATGATGAAAATAATACAAGTTGTACTATTTATTGTTATTACATTATCGCGGGAAAACGTTAAATATTGCACCTTGCACTTCAGCTGTTCAGTGTTATATCAATTTGTTGCAAAATATTTGTTGATACAACAAACAGACTCGTTTCACTTCAAAAACTTAACATTCTAAATTCAAATTTGGTAATAATTCCTTGGACCAATACCAATTTCGGCGGGCAACTTTACTTAGCCTATAGTAGTAATTAAGTTAATAAATAATAATCTGCTTATGAATTATTTTCTGGATATTCTTACGCTAAACATAATAATACCCAACTATTATGATGATATTATTAGCCTATATAATATTTTACATTTCATCCCTATCCCATTCAGAAATATAGGAATAGGAAGGTTCAATTTTGGCTAGTTGGCCTACCTACCCAATTATGCCTACTTGTGGTTGTAGCCTATAAGAGCATAAAAAATGCAAACCGTAGATGAAAATATACATCTTATTTAATGCGTGTGCGAGAAAGGTAAATGTGAGGGAACAGATCGGAAATAATCCCCGAATTGTCATAACCGGCGCGACTAAAACACACGTTAGCGCCATATACACTCCAGCCCGGAATCACAATTACGCCAGCCATGTTGTGACGTAGCGCGCCGCCAGTGCTGCGATCTACATGTCGTTTTGGTGCCGAATATAGATTAGAAGAACCATTCCAAACACAAAGATTTAAAAATCCACATCAACAGCATATTCAACAAAAGGATGAACAAATAACGTACTGGCATCGGCAGTAAATATATATTTCGGCTAGGTGTACGGCGTTTTGTATGTGTAGGCCTACATAGTAAGTGCACTGTGCACTTATCAAGTCGATTGTCAAAACGACATAACTTCGTAAACACCTCTACACTTGACACTAGAGCTGAATAACAAATGGCATGCATTTTTATTTCAACCTAATTTGAAGTGAGTATACCATACTTGACTACATGTCATATCCCCCTCCCAAAGCATCTTTAAATGTCCAATACGATAAGTCAGTTCGCCGCGACACCCGGCTACTCGACTCCGAAGCCAAGGCCGTGTCGTGCGTTGTTGCCAGTAGGGCTACAGCGAAGTGGCGTACCAGTGCAATATGGAGATGACTATCTAGTAGCTTGGACTGTGATCTCCTAGTCCGCCAAGTTTCAGAATAGAGTCATCAAACGTTCCCCATTGACAGCAGCCTAGAAACAGAAATTAATTGGATTGAGCATAGCTGGGCCTAGCCCTACCCATAAGTGATTCTATAAGGATACGTCAGAAATATATGGCTAGCCTACAGTCTTCAACGTCATTGACAAAGGTGTGCCCACGATTAAGCCAATGTTTTTTTAAATTCTTCGACAAACAGAAAGGTAAAACAGTTCAGTCTTAGGTTGGTCCCTAATTATTCTGGTAGGGCCTAGGCTAGAGGCTAGGCCTATATGATGCGGTCATCAGCCAACTGTCTCACCTTAGCCGACAACCCCAAGCCTGACTGATATGTCGTTGACGTAGGTTGAAGCGGGCCTAAGATGCTGCCCTGGGGCACCCCAAAGGGGTTACTTCCCGGAGTGCCAAAGAATTTAATGCCAAAACCTTTTTTTAGCATTTAATGCCAAAGAATTTAATGCCAAAGCATTTAATGCCAAAAATTATACCTGGCCAAAAAGTCCATGTTACACACGGTTACGTGCATGGAGCGACCATCACTAAGGGGCGGGGCTTATTCATCATCATATCACCTATTTCACCCAAGCAGGCACGGCGCGAGGATAAAACTCAATTGGGGATTCGTACTTGAAGGTTTGCTGTTGTTTGTTTAAAGTTGCGTTGCAACGCATTGGATGTCATTTAAGTTTATAAAATAGACTTACTTACAACTACATTCCAATCAAATTACATCACAAACTTTGGTATAGACCGTTTCAAATCATCGCACATTTTAAAGTACTTTTGACAGCCCGTGTATGCAGTGGCGTACATGTAGCAGTGGCGTAGCCATGGGGGGGGGGGGTTCAACTCCAACCACAGAGAAAATTCGTTTACAAAAAAATGAATTTATCCGTCGGGATGCCTCAAAGACCGGTGACGTCCAAATTTCACTCGTGCACTTGAGTACGAAACATATAATTTTTTATTTGTTGAAGATAAATACAAAACCCAAACTACTGTGAACTCGTATAGGTTCGATCTATAGTTAATTGAGAACAACAATTATTAGCAAATAAGTAAAATATGTAGTCTGTTTAATGAAAAATATACATTTCTGACGAAACTTTTAAATGCCTCAAAAGCTACATTAATGATTTCCTGGAACCAACCATTTACGGGTGCAGTATAGATTTCAATGTTAATTTAAATATGTAAGGATTTTTAATCATGTGATTACTCGTACTCGTATCGTCACGTAACATTTATTTTTTTATTTCAACATATTTTTACAAAAAAAATCCCGTAAAATCGATGAAAAATGATTTCAAAACTATATCAAACATGATAAATTTAGGCTTACTTTGAAATTTTTGGGGTTAATTAACTATAATTGATAGTGAAATACTAAGAACTCAGCGTGTAGCCAGTTTTCCCCCGAATTTATCATTACAAAAAATATATCATTGCAAAGTTTTAAGGTGTTATCATATTTTACACTTTAGGTTGTGTATGAGAAGACAATTTGATCGCACTCTGAATGTATTTTATTATGAGAATTACGGGAATAAACTGAAGAAATTTCAATAAAATTAGGGGTCACCTTTAGTTGACCAAACACGTACATCCTTCAACGCGCCTTTGAGTATAGCGTTCCCGGTGTTTTGTGTCCCAAACACAGGATATAAAATACGAAGTCCCCACTGAGATGTTGCAGCTTGTGTGAAAGCAGGAACTAGCTCAGTGTAGTTATACTCCCGGAGCACATACGATGGTAGTGTAACATGGACGTTTTAGCCAGGCATATTTTGGCATTACATTCTTTGGCATTAAATGATTTGGCATTAAATGCTAAAAAAAGGTTTTGGCATTAAATTCTTTGGCATTCGAGGATGTAACCCCCCAAAGGTGACCTCTGCCATTTCAGATCTAGGCCTAGGCCTACTTCTTCATCTACCCTAACCCTCCAACTCATGTCAGACTCGAAGAAGTCCTTGACCCACTCATCACCTACCGGTACACAGTTAAGGCCTGGAGTCCCCTAGGCCAGTAGGCCTAGGCCCACCCCTAGCCTAGTCTAAAAGCTGCTTAGGGCCTAAGGAGGTTGTATTAGATGGCTGGAGGGCGGTGGCCTATGTTTACCTGGCTGCTGGACTGAAGCCAGTTTTGCAGCGCGCGGTCGAGCGGCGGCCATATTGGGACTGGACGGAATTTCTATGCATGCATATTCTCTGCTACGTGTTTTCAGTAGCAGTTAGCACTGCTGGCCTACTTTGGATAGGGAAATTAAGGATTTGTTCAGGAATAAGAATTTAAAATAAAGGATACATACTAACATTAATAATATTAGCATTCAAACAATGGCCATATTATTCATTTGCCATATTTTTTATTATTATTTTGTAATAATAACGAACTGCTAACAAATTGAATTGACTTGAATTAATATTTAGTATTGATACAAAGTTTAATAACAACAAATAGACAATGCAGATTCTCAATTCATATTCAATCCAAGTTATTGGACTTTAAGCTTTTTATTAATGGTACCTATAACAATAATTATTTATGAAACCTAATCCCAAGCCAATATCAAAATGATGTAGGCCTACATAGTCACACGTCTTAATTTATAAACATGTTTATTTTAAAGGGGTATTTAACCGCTAAACTCAAAAAATATATTTCATTCAGGCTAACTAGTAATGAATTTAGCAATTAACAGAAAAATTATTGGGGCCACCATGACCTCCCAAAAAATTGTCAAACATGACATTTTTCGAGCTAGGTCCCATCGGCAAAAATCTCCCATAAGAAATAACATGGGGACGATCTTTATGCCCCGTGACCTTGGAGGATTTTAATCCAAAAAAATATTGGCCATTATTGACGTACTCGACAGCCTTTTCTGTAAATTCTCTATATTTTGTTTTGTAATTTGGGCAAGTAGTTCGGTCAAAATATGCTGATTACCAAGATGGGGTGTGATTTTGGAATGCAATTTTGTTACAAGATGGGTCAAGTCTCGATGTTATAAAGGGGCATTTTAGATTGGTACTATGCTCTAGTATCTATGTGGACCAAAAAAGAAGCAGGTTAAAGCCGATTTAGGAAATTTTCCAAAACACCAATTTTCGCCAATTTCTGGATCAAAAAATTTAAAAAAATCGTGTTAAATCACAGTTACAAGATATAATTTTTTAAACGGTCATTTAAGTGTTGTATTGTGCTATAGATCACGTGGTAAAAAATAATTTTTGGGGTTTTTAGCCCCTTTAATGGCAGTCGACATCGAAAATCTGACTCATTGTTTTGGTGGTAAGCCAGCTACAGACTGAATGAAATATTAAATCAGCTGCTTAGTTATTTTGATTGTTATATCGAAAAATAGTATTTAAAACAAAACAAAATTACTGATTGTAATGAAAATAAAACCTGTTATCTTAAATAGGTGCGTAAACCGACCTTTATATAAAATATAAAATATTGTGACCAGTTGGTTGTTATTGGTTATTGATGTTTGAAGATGACTAGCCGATTTAGCACTGTCCTGACCCTTGTATCTGACCGGTTTCTATTGTACTCTTTGGTTACATGATGGATTCTTATTTTCAGGTATTTGTTAGCAATGGTCTGGGTCAATTCATTGACATGGCCATCAAGTGGCCCCAAATCTCTTACGTGACTCTCAAGAGACATTATTATTATGGAGAGGGTTATTAAGTGGAAGATGCAGAGAATAGTTTAAAAAAATAGTTTTGGGGATTAATGATGGAAGGTTGAAGTCTTTTATCTGAAAGTCTTAGAAGGATTGGATACCTTAATTTTGATTAACAAGACCTAAGTTTTTTTTTTTTTGAGTAGGGATTAGTTTAGTCGGGGGTGTGTTAGTTAGTTTAATATGTTTACTCAAACGGATTTAAAGGCATTGATTGCTTATTTGTCTGTTGCTCACATGGGGGTTGTTTTAAGGGGATTAATGACTAACTTATTGGGATTTTGTGGTTCTTTTACTCTTTTAATTGCTCATGGTTTATGTTCATCTGGTTTATTTTGTTTAGCAAATATTTCTTATGAGCGACTCGGGGGTCGGAGGCTTTTAATTATTTGTGGGTTAATAAATGTTATGCCTAACTTTATGGTGATTTTTATTAATCTCTTGTAATATGACAGCTCCTCCTTCTTTAAATTTATGAAGTGAGATTAGCTTATTGAAAAGATTAGTAGGGTGAACTTGAGTATAGTATAGTTATATTGGGATTCTTATCTTTTTTTAGAGCAGCTTATACTTTATTTTTATATTCATATAGCCAACATAGGGTAATTTGTTGTTGTTTTATTTATTATATAATATTGTAACAACCGAACGCAGCACAACGAATCACCATATTTGCAGTTCCGTCCCGAAATCGTAACTAGTAACGCATTCAAAACCGGGCTTCCCGCATGCTGTCACCTGAAAGCGTCCAGTCCCAACATGGCGGCCACGCGCCGGGCGGCCGGCGGATTTGCTTCAACTTTCGTGCAGCACCCCCCCTCCAGCCATCTAATACAACCTCCTTGTTAGGGCCTAGGCCTAGGCTAAGTGTCATTCAAACAATAAGGAGGATAGGCCTAGCCCTAGGCCTAGGCTAGATAGGGAATGAAGTGATTACATTTGGACGTAAATTGAGTAAAAACCAAGGTCATTTCTTTCTTTCTATAATAATATTGTGAAAAATACGCACTTTGCCCCCCCCCCCAACCTACTTTTCCAACTTCGGGGCATGCCAACCGAAGAAATAAGTTATGCCTAGGGCTAGACCTAGCCTATCAGGCCCCAAGGAGAACGATTTGGTAAATACGTAGTAGGGCCTAGGGCCTAGGCCTATAGCGGACGTGGGTATTATAGGCCTAGCCTAGCGTTAATACTCCACCTACAAAACCTTTAACGTCGCTGTTTTAAATCTAAAGTACCTTCTAAACCTTTAACGTCGCTATTTTAAGCAAAAGTACTTTTCCGTTGAAAGTCCTTTATATTTAAAATAGCGACGTTAAAGGTTTTGTAGGTGGAGTATTAGCCATACCCACGTCCGCTATACTACGTATTTACCAACGAGGTAGGGGCTAGGCCTAGTTTAAAAAAACTGCAAAGCTTACGATTATGCCCTAGGCATAGGACCTAGCTCCCCTACGACAAACCTAAACGAAATGCATGGTAAGTAGCTTACATTTGGTTCTTTTAAAGCAGGCCTAAATAACATGTATAAACACAATTATAAACACAAATTAATAACACAAAATTAGGGTGAAGCGTAAACAGATTTTTTCAGGTTAGGTTGCCCCCGCACTGGGATGAACAGACGCAGTTCCGCAGGCGCCCGGAGAACCGAACGAGATATTTCACAGCCATCTAGAAATAGCAGTAAACACGAGGACAAATAAAGCGCGAATTTACAAATATAAAAAATTATTGGAAAATGATGTGCGTTCATTCCTAGATGTTGATAAACTATCTTTGCTACCTGGTTATGCCTACTGTTGATTGATTGATTATTGCTTAACGTCTCATATTAATGCACTTTGGCGAATCGAGGCGATGAGTGGTGATAGATGAGGATGAAGTATGAACAGAAGGGAGGAGAGGAAACCCGATACCGGCACGTAGCCTCCTCCTTTCGACAAGTACCAACCAAGGGGACCAACCAACGGCTTAACGTTCCATCCGAAAGGACGGTATAACTTTGAGTCATATAGGTTCCTCCACTAGCCCGGACTGCCGAGCAGACGACGAGGAGAAAGAAACAGTTACACTATGGTTACACCAAAGATTTGGTTACACTAGCTCTCGAACCTCCATCACAACAAATAGCAGTTTAATGAAGGTGTGTCTTATGTCTCGGTAGCTCAATTTAACTAAGATCCAGGTTCTCTAGCTCAATTGACGACTCGAAATGGGCGGAGCTTAAAACGATCGATAGGTCACGTGACTAGTATTGGGTGTAAATCCTCATTTCGCAAGTTGGAGCCTGCTGAACGGCGCATCACTTATCACGCTCTAACTTTTTTCTATTCATTATTTGGACAATACTTAAATGAATAATATTTAGCAAACATATCATTCCTTGTAATAGCGATTATTTCGATTTTTTTGACAAAGTCGTTAGCTTGCTATAGAGGACTCAAATCACCTAGAGAATGCGCTAGTGTCGCGGGGGCGTAGCACCGTCATGGCCGCCGAGTGAGGATACCTTTGTAAACACCCATATGATCCTACACAAGCACAGTGTAAATATATAAGGTTTTTGGGGGAATAGAATAGGTATTATCAAAGATTAGTCATGTTTGTTATCAAAGATTAGTCATCTTTGGTATTATTAGCATCTTATGCGGTATATATATATATATATATATATTTAGTTTTTTTAATTGTTAATTTTGTTTGATAAAGATTTCTGTAAAGAAATCGAAATATCACATTAAAATAAATATTTTGTTAACTAACAGTGAAAAAGTCCAATGATTTATATTTATAACGTTACTACCTGTTATATAGTTTCATTTTTTATAAGGTATAATGTGGCTCATTATGAATTCAAAATCTAGTATTTATTTATTTAAAAGTATTTCTAGTATTTATATAGATTTATATCAGCATTTATAATTAAAATACCTACGGATATAGTCTGTCGGGCGCCTGTGAACGTAGACATTGATATAAACCGCTTATTTTTGTGGCCGTAGTATTATTCCAGAGTACAACGTTACAGAGTCCAACATACTTTGAAATAATATTAATATAATGACTAAATTTATTAATATCAAAGCAAAATATTTTGTTATGTTCTATAATCTATAATAGGCCTAATATGGAATGTAATGCAATATTAGAGTAGCACACAGCGTTTCAATTCAAGCAACAACAATAAAGCCACTCAAGCTTTGTGAAGAGTGAAGACAATAAAGCAGTAAACAATAAACATTATGCGTTCCTAAATTATAAGAATGCAAAATAAAAAATTACTGGACAAAACACCAATATAAAAGAACATTGGGAATAACAAGTCAACATGGTCTTGTGCTTAATTTTCTCGGAATCATGGTAGCCCAGGTATTAAAATGCAATACTTAAATTTTTAAACCTTATTCACCCACTCTTGAGGGGATTTGATTGTTTATTGTATTACGAAAATACCAATATAAATACTATAAACAAAAACAGGAATTGAACCCATGGTCTCCCTCTGGCCGGGCGCGGACTATATAACTGTGGGAATGGTGATTTTACAAGAATTTGATATTCACTTTATTATAATATCAAAATGCACCAATAATTCAGCAACAAATACACTACCGCGGTCTCGTTGGTCTTTTGGAGGCATGGGTTCGATCCCGGCAAGGTTTGGGTTTTGTAAATCTGGAATTAGCCCATTTATTGTGATATAATCTAGGGCTACTGATTGTTTTAAGCCAAAATGAATTAGTCTTATCAATTTGGTATGAATTTAATATATTAATATGAAGACCAATCTTTATTAGATCTCACTGAATTACCTAAGTGAGAGAGAATGTGTTTTGTTTCCGTAATTTCTTGTAGATTCCTTACACGAAATAACGAATCAGTGCATGTGTTCAGTCACTTATCTTCCAATAAGTGGCTTCAGCAAATATACACTCTAATGGCAAGTGGGTAGGTGGATTTTGACAGATAATTTTCAACGTACGAAATGTGTAACTAACAAAATAACAGTAGGTATAGTTGGTTAACCAGTCGGCGTTTGATTACGTTTTCAGTGTCTCCAATGCATTTTTTCACGGAATGAATTATGTTTCTGTTAAAATATGATGTTGAAGACTAGATTCCATGTAGGTGCTGTTTGTTGTGTGCGCGATAGAACATCACAATACTTATCTCAATTAGTTAATTTCTTACGCGCGAGGATAGCATGTTTAGATTCTATCCTCACTAGCGCGTTTCCAGCGTTCGCCGACAGAGTGGACATGAGAAGATGGAGCGCTCTATACAATGTACGCATCACACAAGTGAAAATTATCAATGACTTAAGTTTTCTCATTAATTAATTTGACAAAAACTACTGATCGGATTTCGACAAGAATTCTTTGTAAAAATGCATCAGACTAGTTAGACAGAAATACTAACTTTCTAGATAGAAAGTGCACTGAACGAAAATTTACAGCATAGAGTAATATGCAGCGTGCACTTTTTCACGGCTCATCCGCACGTCAAGAGTGCGTATTTTAGATAAAAACACATACCCTGCTGCCTGCATATTACTCTATGCTGCAAAGTTTCGTTCAGTGCACTTTCTATCTAGAAAGTTAGATTATTTCTTGTCTAAACAGTCTGATGCATATTTTTAAAGAGGTCTTGTTGAAATCCGATTAGTAGTTTTTTGTCAAATGAATTATTGAGAAAACTTTAGTCATTGATAATTTTCACATGTATGATGCGTATATTGTTCTAACAAGCTAACGACTGTGTCAAAAAAATCGAAATAATCGCTATTACAAAGAATGATATATTTGCTAAATATTATTCATTTAAATATTGTCCAATAATGAATAGAATAAAAGTTAGAGCGTGATAAGTGTTGCGCCGTGAAGCAGGCGTCAACTTGCGTAATGAGGATTTATACCAACTAATTCCGCCATGTTGCCTCGTGACGTCAGGAGGCGGGTACAATTATTCAAGTCGTCAATTGGCAGAGCTATGGCGCGTTAAGCCAGAGCAATCTTTGGCCAGAGGTTCTGGGTGCGATCCCCAGTCGGGGCATACTTTTATTACTGCTATCATTGACTAATAATGTCCTCAAAGCGGGCTTATGCTTAAAACCTTATATTATACAATATTATTATTATTTCACAAGTTTCACATTTCACGCTACGTCGGGAAGTAAGGAATAATGTAAATTATTCACCACCACGAACGCAACGAAACATCCCGTCAATGTGATAATTTCTCTTCAATTATTACTAGGACTAGGAAAACGCTTAAGTCCCGCCGCGTTGATGGATGAGCGTAATTTTTTTAAACGAAAAAGCGTAAAATTGCGATTTTTTTAATAGATGATTTCTCGATTACGCTCAAATTTCACACGAATTATTAATTCATAAAATTAAAGTTCTGTGAAAAAAAAATTCACACAAATATATTAATTCATAAAATAAAAGTTCTGTGAAAAAATCATTACAATCGATAAAGCATGTAGGTTTTATTCGTCGAAGAAATGTTAAAAATTGAAAAAACATAAAATTGCGATTATCATGAGAAACGATTTTTTGATTGCGCTCAAATTTCACACGAATATATTAATTCATAAAATTAAGGTTCTGTGGAAAAATCATTACAATGGGATAAAGCATGTAGGTGTTATAAGTCGAAGAATGTTTTAAAAATTTAAAAAATTGTAAAATTGCGATTTTTATAAGAAATAATTTTTTGATTGCGCTCAAATTTCACACGAATATATTAATTCATAAAATTAAGGTTTTGTGAAAAAATCATTACAATCGGATAAAGCATGTAGATGTTATAAGTCGAAGAATTTTTTAAAAATCGAAAAAAATCGTAAAATTGCGATTTTCATGAGAAATAATTTTTCGATCAATTTTTCCCCACGTGCAGTTCTTCGTTCAGAGATTTCACAGACCTCCATAAAATTTCATCGCAATTGGAGTATTGGTTTAGCCGGAATCGTGTTCACAGACACACAAAATACAAAAAAAAAGAAAGAAAAAAAAAACATTCCGGGTTTTTTTCTCCAGTGTAGTAGAATGGAATCTTCGCTTCGCTCGCTACGCTCATCCAAAAACGCTAAGTCCCGCCGCGTTGATGGATGGGCTTTTTAAAGTTTTTAGTTTGCGTGGGATATCTTTACTTTTGCAGTGCTTTGCTTTGCTGCCTACGCATTGTAGGTGATTGTTGTCAAGTTTCTTTGTTATCTGTCAATTGGTATTATTAACCGTAAAAACTTACATTAAAAGCTTTATTTCTATGGATTCTGGCTTACTTTTTCAACTTTTTCTTTCAAAATGTACTACATCACCATAACCTTAATGTCCATGTGAAATATGAACGTTGCAGCCCCACCCGTTGGTCAGAACTGGCCCAAATGGCACGAAAATATCGCACAAAAAATCGAAAAAATTCGTAAAAGAACGATATTCATGAGAATTATTTCTTTGATTGTACCCAAAAGCAATACACCTCTAAGTTCAGAGATTTCGAAGGTCCGCTTCAATTTTCATCAAGATCGGTTATGCCGTTTGCCCGGTAGAGAGCGAACAAACAGACAAAATACAAACAAATAAAAAACAAACAAACGAACAAAAAAGCACCCGTGCTAAATTTTTTGGGGGTCAGTGAAATTGAAGTCTTCGTTTTGCTCATCCAAAAAACTTACAAAAAAACCTCATCCATCAACGCGACGGGACTTAAGCGTTTTCCTAGTTACAAGGCCGCTTCGCGAACGCTTTTTTCCAGTCGCGTTGATGGATGAGCTTTTTTTTAAAATATTTCTGTCCAATGATTACGTTTTTATGTGGAATCTCCTTACTTTTTTCTATAGTTACTTAATTGATATTTCTTGTTCATTATACACCATAAAGGCTTATATTAAAACCTTTATTTCTATGAATTTTGACCAACTTTTTCAACTTTTTCTTTCAAGAGACACTACATCACCATAATCTTTATGTCAATGTAAAATATGAACGTTGTACCCCCACCCGTTTGGTCAAAATCGGCCCAAATATCACGAAAATATCGTATTAAAAACCGGAGAAAAAATCGTAAAAGTACGATTTCTAAAAGAAATATTTTTTCAAATGTCTCTAAAATCATAACATATATTATGATTTCAGTGATTTTAAACGTTCCTATAAAGTTTCATCAATATCGAAGTAGCCGTTTGCCAAATATCACGAAAATATTGCACTAAAAATCGAAAATAATCGTTAAAGTACGATATTTATGAGAAATATTTCTTCGATTGTACCCAAAAACAATACATCTCAAGTTCAGAGATTTCGAAGGTCCCCTCCAATTTTCATCAAGATCGCATATTATTATATTATGCCGTTTGCCCGGAAGAGAGCGAACAAACAGACAAAAAAACTAACAAAAACAAAACACCCGAGGTATTTTTCTTGGGGTAACGTAAGTAAAAAACAAACACAAAAACACAAAGTCAAATTGAAGTCTTCGCTTCGCTCATCCAACTACACTGGAGAAAAAAATCCGGACTGTTTTTTTAAATTTTTATCCGATGAAAATATTTTCTGGAGACGTTTGAATCCCTGAACTTAGAACTGCACGGTTCGAAAAATCGATCGAAAAATTATTTCTCATGAAAATCGCAATTTTACGATTTTTTTCGTTCTTCTTTTTTGTTTCTGTTTGTATTTTTGTGTTTGTTAACACGATTCCAGCTAAACCGATACTCTAATTGCGATGAAATTTTCTAGAGACCTTTGAAATCTCTGAACTTAGAACTGGCAGTGCCACGTTTTTGAGCACAATCAAAAAATCATTTCTCATGAAAATCGCAATTTTACGATTTTTTTCTATTTTCTTTTTTTCTGTTTGTATTTTTGTGTGATTGTTAACGCGATTGCGGCTAAACCAATACTCCAATTGAGATGAAATTTTCTGGAGATGTTTGAAATCTCTGAACTTAGAACTGCACGGTTCAAAAAATCGATCAAAAAATTATTTTTCATGAAAATCGCAATTTTAAGATTTTTTTCGTTTTTCATTTTTGTTTGTTTGTATTTTTGTGTGTTTGTTAACAAGATTCCGGCTAAACCGATACTATTGCTATGACATTTTCTGGAGACCTTTGAAATCTCTGAACTTAGAACTGCCACGTTTTTGAGCACAATCGAAAAATTATTTCTTATGAAAATCGCAATTTTACGATTTTTTTTTCTGTTTGTATTTTTGTGTGTTTGTTAACACGATTCCGGCTAAACTGATACTCCAATTGAGATGAAAATTTCTGGAGGCCTTCGAAATCTCTAACTAAAGCTGCCACGTTTTTGAGCGCAATTGAAATTTATTTTTCATGAAAATCGCAATTTTACGATTTTTTCGTTTAAAAAAAATCTTCGACGAAGTAATGATTTTTTCACAGAACAACAGAAAATCTGCATAACACTTGGCAGCTCAATGCACCATCCAACAACGCGCCTAACATAAATGCACACAAAAAACGAAATGCAGTTCCCGCTCAATGTCTTTGTTCCCGCTTCCAGATTTTGAATCTCGCTCAGCTCTTGTAATCGAGAACATGTTGAAACAGCGAAGAACTTTTAGTTGAAGGAAGTCAGCTGTGTGCGCGTGCACAGTGATCTGATGGTGCGGGAAACCGAAACTTAACTTAATTCAGATTGTCCCTTCTGAGGTCGTTAGTTTTCTCATTTGTAAACTTTACGCGAATAGATAGCTTTTTTTTTGCTATTCACAATATCAATGTCACAATTGTCTTAACTGTAGGCCACATTTTTTTTGGTTATGTAGATAGGCCCTACCCTAGCCCTATGTCTGCGAGGTTCAAGTCCTAGGCCTAGGCCCTTCATAACCCGTTGCCACTAAACCAAGAAATTTCACGATGAGTTTTTCTCCAGAAACTGCAACATTAGTTGACGAATTGGACAGTAAGTTAAACCCTACATTAAACTCTTAGGCCTAGGGTCTACCTGTCCGGAACCGGGAGATGTAAGGCCCTAACTATAAAGCCAGAGTAGACCATCCATGGAAATATGAGAGAGGTAGGCCTACATGTGCCACATATGTGGGTAAAAACTTTCCTGGCTAGAAAGAGGTGGTGGAGTGGAATAACCTTTCTGAGGGGTTAGTGGGGGAAAAGAAATTGATTGGCTTAGGCCCGATTCCACCAAGCGTTAAACTTGAGTTTAAATTTTTAAACCTCGGTTAGATTGAAAATGCGTTCCACCAGAACTAAACTCGAGTTTAAACTAAACCCTACCTGGGGTGCGGTTTAACACACTTAACTTTAACTCACCGCCAGTACGATATTCGATTCCAAATATAACGAGCTATGATTTCAATGTTCTGACGTTGATCATGCGTTGATTTTCGGTTTTCTTATTTTCTATTACGTCTTTATAGCTACTGTTCAACAACTTGTAACAGCAAGATTTTCTCACTCTCCGAGTAGTTAGTTCCACGCGAACTTATTTTCATTTTTTTATTGGTTATTTTGTCATTGTCTTGTTCAACAGCTGACCTTTGTAGACAAATTCACGTGATTTTTTAAGAACCAATCACAGACATCCTTACAAAATAAACTCCGCTTAGCTAACTGGAGGTGAATAAAATGTGGTGGAATGGGTGATGGTTTAAACTCGAGTTTAAAGATGAGTTTAGCTTAGTTCAACTTGAATTTAAATCCATTTGGTGGAATCGGGCCTTAAAAGGTTGTGTGTTCACCAAAAACCAAAATCTGCATAAAACAGTAGTTATAGAGTATGATCATTAATCACAGTCTTTTGAAAAGATCAAAATATATTTTTTTGGTCGATGCATTTTTCCTCTATTGCTACTTTTTTGAACGATTTTTGGTGCTAAGTTTTTCCAAAAGTATACCATTTGGATGGCTGATATTTTTATTGTAGCTTACACTCATCTTTGACTATAGAATGTGTTATTTTGAAATGTGTATCTTCAATAC
Organism: Sweltsa coloradensis; assembly: GCA_024449915.1. NCBI lineage: Eukaryota > Metazoa > Arthropoda > Insecta > Plecoptera > Chloroperlidae > Sweltsa > Sweltsa coloradensis. Next base: position 671,605 of record JAMZAV010000046.1, on the reverse strand, counting down.
CTTACATTTTACAGTGTATTATATTTTCCGGTAGCCTACTTTTGTGGTATTTGTACCGTCAAAAGAAAAAAAGGAAGCTCTTAAGATACGAAAGCTATAGATTTCAAAATACCACATTCTATAGTCAAAGATGAGTGTAAGCTACAATAAAAATATCAGCCATCCAAATGGTATACTTTTGGAAAAAACTTAGCACCAAACATCGTTAAAAAAAGTAGCAATAGAGGGAAAATGCATCGACCAAAAAAATCCAAAAATATATTTTGATCTTTTCAAAAGGCTGTGATTAATGATCATACACTATAACTACGGTTTTATGTATATTTTGGATTTTGGTTTTTGGTGAACACACAGCCTTAAGAAGGAATGGGACACATTTGGCAGTTAGCAAATAGCTATTCGCTCGGCCAAGATGCATCCGACGTATATGCAACTTTGCAAAGTTGTTGAAGCATAGGCCTACATGGACGGCCCTGTGGTCATAGATTTTAAAAATTTTGCCTTAATCAGCCAGAAAAAAATCACGAATAAAGTCAATTTTAAAGATTTTAACAAAATCAAAATTTGTGAAAACTAATTAATTTTTATAAATTATTTTAAATCAAAATTTGGAAATGTGTTACTGCAGTGCCCTATATTTCCACATACGTGACATATGTTCAAAATTTCAGACTGTCAGTCGGCCAAGCGAACAGCAATTTGCCTAAAACACATGTCCTATACTCACTTAATAAAATCACTGAATCTGCTGCCAAAGGTGTATCCTGACTGGGAGAGAGAGAATTGGAGACGTGAGCAAGAAGAGGCATTGCTCGGAAGGAAACGATAGAGATAATGAGGGGATTGTGTGCACAGTGTTGGGGAAGAAACTTTTTTTTTGTGAATTTTTCAGTGAACTTACTACTTTTTTTTTGAACTTTTGAAAGTTCTTTCCGAGAACGAACTTTTCAGTTTTAGAAAGTTCATTTGAAAGTTCTTTCCGTGCGTCGAGCAGCCGTCGACGCTTAAAACAATAACAAATCGTTGTTCCATCGTAGGCCTACGTTGATGCACGTTCAGCTGTTTTTGACAAGGTCACGCACGATTCACGGAGTTAAAACGATGCACGCCAACTCATTTGGAAAAAAAATCTTGGAAGCCTTAAATGCTAGGCCTAAGTATCTGCCATGATTTTACAAGCTGGTCGACGAGAATGTAGTACAAATCATCAACACGATCAAAGACAGCTCAACACTTTCGTAAGATAAGACTCAAACTTGCGAGTAGTTTGGTACTCGAACACCCTTTCATGTTTTTCCTCATGTTTTTCTTCATTTTACACCAGCCTTTAATAAAATACTGATTTTGTTTTCAAAAGAACTTTTAAAAGAACTTAGTTCATATTTTAGACAAACTTGAACTTTTCCAAAATTTTAGGTTTTAAAAGAACTTGAACTTTTTAAAAGTTCATTATTTGAACTGTGAACTGAACTTTTAAAAAGTTCATTTTAAAAAAGAACTGCCCCAACACTGTGTGTGCATTGGCCAATGGGCATAAGAGAGATAGATAGATAGATAAGGGTCTTTATTGTAAGGCGGGATTAAGGCTAGTGAAGCCTTATCTTCCATCCAACCTAATACTAATAATAATAATAATAATAATAATACATTTGATAATGAAGAGAACATTACATGATTATATAAAATATTGAAATAATAAATTAAATACATTATGGTAGCATTATTGCAAAGTTAAAATTTTCTAGGTGTATATTAATGTTATGCAAATTATGAATTTTGAATCGATTTATGCAAATCTGCAATAGTTTAAGAAACATTCATTCATCCATTCACACAAAAGTACAAAATTAATATAGCTTTAGACATTGTGTGCAGAAATACAGGTGAGCAGGAGCAGGTTGTGGTATGCATTACTCAATCATTAATTTAACAAAGGCTGGGAGCGACTGATGTTTATAGCTGTTAATTAATTATAATTACTCAAGTAATGTTGATGTACTTTATGCTTGAAAGTGTCGTAACTAATTCCGTAAACATCCTGATGCTCGTTGGGAGAGTATTCCAGACTCGAATAGCGTTTATTGTAAAAGAGTGATATAGCAAGGGGTTATGGGAGCTGATGGATATGGAAGAGTGGAGATGAAAAAAAAAAAACTGCCACCGACTATTAGTCAACAGCAGAAGAGAAGATACGATTGTTCTTCGGTTGGGGGGAGGGGGGGGGCTAAACAAAAACAACTTTTTTGCTGTTTTATTAACAAAAACAAACTACAATTCCCTCAACCTCATTTATTGTCAATATTGTCAAAACTCCTTTATATTTAAAATAGAAACGTTAAAGGTTTTGTATTTTGGAGTACCGGTAGGCTATTTTAGTGAAAAAGTATATGATTTTATTTTGGATCCCCCCAACCAAAGTTCCACTTGCCCTAGCTAGATCTAGTGCCAAGAAAGCCATACAACTTGTAGCTTTGTGTTAAATATTTCCCCTGGCTTCTAGGTAGGCTAGGTCCGATCAAAAAGTTAACCTCTTTTATTTTCCAGAGAAACTGATGGTTCTTCTTCGAGATGGCCGTACATTGATCGGAATTCTACGCAGCGTTGACCAATTTGCAAACTTGGTTTTGCACCGTACTATTGAACGGATTCATGTGGGCAAGGAATATGGTGATATTCCTCGTGGTGTTTTCATTGTACGAGGAGAAAATGTTGTTCTGCTTGGGGAAATTGTAAGATATGTTCATCTTTTGTGAGCCCCTAAAATACTTAGGCATATAAGATCAGGCTAGTAGCCCACTAGGTCTATAATAGTAATGACATTGGGTAGTAAATATTGGGAGTCGACTCCGGAGCCTTGGGAATCGGCAGTGTTGGGTCCGTTCTTTTTTAAAATGAACTTTTTAAAAGTTCAGTTCACAGCTCAAATAATGAACTTTTAAAAGTTCAAGTTCTTTTAAAGCCTAAAATTTTGAAAAGTTCAAGTTCGTCTAAAATATGAACTAAGTTCTTTTAAAAGTTCTTTTGTTAAAAAATTACTATTTTATTAAAGGCTAGCGTAAAATTGAAGAAAAACACGAGAAAAACATTAGGGGTGTTCCGAGTACCAATTTACTCGCGAGTTTGAGTCGGACGAAAGTGTTGAGCTGTCTTTGATCGTGTTGATGATTTGTAATACATTCTCGTCGACCAGCTTGTAAAATTAATGCAGATACTTAGCATTTTAGGCTTCCAAGATTTTTTTCCGAATTAGTTGGCGTACATCGTTTTAACTTCGTGAATCGTGCGTGATGTTGTCAAAATCAGCTGAACGTGCGTCAACGTAGGCCTACGATAAACGATAAATAGAGGCGAGCTCTGGCTATCGTCGTCGGGGACCTTGCCCCCTTCCCTTGACGACCTCCCCGACGACGATAACTAGACACAACGAACTATGACAAAGACGATGACGACCGCGACGTGAGAAACCCCCCTTCCTCCCCTTTCTCGTGGCTGGTTCTGACCAGCATGCCCCCCCCCCTAGGTTAGAGTGGTTCATTATGACCTAACGGTTGACGTGTCCTTAATCGAAATAAACAAAAAAAACTACGATAAACAACGATTTGTTATTGTTTTTAAGCGTCGACGGCAGCGAGTCGACGGCTGCTCGGCGCACGGAAAGAACTTACAAATGAACTTTCTAAAACTGAAAAGTTCGTTCTCGGAATGAACTTTTAAAAGTTCAAGTTCTTTCATTTAAAAAAGAGTAAGTTCACTGAAAAGTTCACAAAAAAAGAACGCGTTCGCGAGAACGCGTTCTTTTTAAAAGTTCCTTCCCCAACATTGGGAATCGGACTCCTCAATCGGCAATAAAAATAAGGAACAAGTGGTTAGCCTTGACCAATGCTTAACACCCTCCTCGACTGAATTTGTTCTAGGCGAGAGTTAACCACAAACAACATGTTTTGGCAGTAAGTAACAACACTGACCATTGTTTGTTTGTTTGTAAGGTTGGCTTGGTATTAAACAGCATGCCTTATCTAGGTAAGCTGACACAATATCTGACACCGCAACCCACTTTTGAAGGGATCGACTCCTTGAAGATGGAGTTGGGTAGGAATCGAGTACCCTATGTCATCACTAGTCTATAAACTAGGGATGACTTCGGGTCGAAAAATCCGGAACCGGATTCACCCTCGCCGGATCCGGTTTGGAACCGGTTCCTCTACATATTTTTATTTCTTAATTTTTGTAAATTTGAATCTGCGCGGGCTTATTTCGATTGAAAACATTGAAGGCGGGGCGATAATCGATTCGACTTTCGATAGGGGGCGGAGCCGTGTCCCAGACATTGTAGGAACTGCTTCTGTCGAGAAACAGACAGAAAAGCTTCTTTTTGGGAGGATGCAAGTTAAATTGAACAGCCAAGAACAAACAATGGCCTACAAAATTGTTTTCTTTCGTTTTTGTTTATAAAGTTTGGATTATGTGATCTTACACGTGAAAAATAGAATTAGTAGGCCTATATGATTAAAATGTTATTAACAAGTTCTGCAATGTTATTATAACACAACACATGGGCCTAGGCTAAGCCAAGGTCAAAATTGTGATGCAACATTTATAGAGCCTAGGCCTATGCCTAAGAATTTTGCAACCAAGGGTGTTTGTGGCCTATTTATTCTCGTCTGTGCCTAGGCCCTTGGCAACTTTTAGGTAAATAATAGAACCGGTTCCAAAAAAGGGGAACCAGGTCGTAATGGAACCGGTTCCGAACCAGTTTCCGGGTATCCGAAGTCATCCCTACTATAAACTTATAAATATTTACCAACATTGGTGTCGGGGATGCCTGATTCAAAATGGAACTCAGAATTTTGTTCAGTCATAACCCAGATAGACAACATAGATCTAGGCGGTAGGCCTACTTGTAAATAAGACTGTTTGCCAAGCTCGGGCCAACTTTTTTTACAATGTTAAATGTCCATTTAAAAAAACGCTCAATCGTCAAATCCAGCTAATTTCATATACAGAACGTACCGCTTTTTTACCTTTAATTTTCATCCAAAAATCTGCATTTTTGGAGGCTGTTCACAAAGGATGAGCGCGTGTCTCTATCAAAGCCGATTTTGAAATTTCAAATAATTGTCTCTTACACAAAATTGGGAAATTACTACAAATTAACTGTTTGGTGTCATATTTACGGTCAGTTAATAAGAAAAGGAAAAGTAGCATTTGAAAATTGCCTTTCAACTATTAACATTCTTACTTAACATTTTGGTGCAAACCACAACCCGATAGGACAAATGATAGAGCTTCCAAGTGATCCTGAATTTACCTCTGCGTTCTGCGTCAAAGCCTGGTTTTCTCGAGCTTAGCCGACGGTCTTAATTACTGTACCTATAGGTTGTTGTAAAAGTGTATTTTGTATTATTAATGTGAGTTAGTTTTAATATTTTCTATTTTAACATCAATCAAGTCTTAGCCTTTAAAAAGACGTGTTTAATACGGTACCTAAGTACCGTAGCTTGTATTCACTCAAACACAGCATTGCTGGGCCATTTTACATTGAGGTACCAGGATATAATAAATTTAAAATCATATAATAAAAACATATAACGTAGGCCCTAAACATTTCAGTAATGCAGTATGTATTGTTTAACTTGTTTAGTCATGAATGAACATAATAGTAACATTATGCGGGATATATAAGAAAAGCCATAAAAATGAAATGAAAATAAGCTAGGCGAGTCACAAAAGTTTGGCATTCTAAAAAATGGGTCATGGTTCCAAAAAGTTTGCTGCTATGGATCTATCAACACCACAAAAGCCCTGGCCAAAACGGACGAGTCCAAGCTGTCTTAAATGTAGGATGGGATTGACGTCAAATCAAATTTGGTCAATTGGACTGGTCAATTGACAGTCAAATGTAAAAATCATGAATTAATTTTTTAAATAATAGTATTATTTTTAAATGGTTGGGTGACACAGCTTTCATATTTAAAAGCTGTGACTAATCATATTAAGTGGATATCACACGCATCATCATCGTCGATGCTGTCATCAGTCCCTTCTCCGATTCAGCTCAGTTGACCCAGAAGCTATTATAGTCTATTGTCTATTATATCATAATAAAACTACAATAATAAACTAATAATTAATAAATATAACCTAATTAAACATTTTTAATTGAAAAGAAAGAAGAAATGTTATCGTTTACATAAAAATTCAAATTTCAAATATCAAAAATTCAAAGAACTTTAAGTGTTAAAAGCAATATACACATGTATCTAAAGAAGTTCAAATTGAAATGGTCAATTGACCAAATTTTGACCAGTCATTTGACGGTCAATTGACCAGTCATTTGACCGGTCAATTGACATTGTTCAAACACCTACTTTAATGTAGGTAGGCGAGACGCATACGTGTTATTTCCGAGAGGGATTAGATTGAGTATAAATGAAGGTTGCTGGTTGCGACGGTGATATCGCTCCAGCCGTAAGCTTATTAGGGAGACGAGTTCTTCACGGCTGCCGTTGAGAACAGAGCTGTACGGCACCCGTATCTACAGAGAATGAACCTGGCCCGGAGCCGCGCGCACATAATGGCGCTGGCTACAGTGCTCTTGGTAGATCTATATAGGAAGGCGTAATCATCTTCAATGATTACCGGTAGTCAAAAAACTTACAATAGGCCTAAGCTGGTTTGCTCGCATCCTTCAACAGCTTTCTATTGTATTTAGACCTAATGTTGTTTTGTTTCCAGGATAGAGATAAGGAGGCTGATCTTCCTCTGCAAGAAGTATCAGTCGACGACATTTTGGATGCTCAGAGAAGAGAACAAGAGTCTAAATCGGACCAAGACAAGTTGGTAGCCAAAGCATTGAAAGAAAGAGGATTGAACTTTGTACCCGATTTAGGTCACGATGATATGTTTTAAGTGGACGATCCTTTTTTTTTATAAATATGTATTTATTTTATTTTTTTACAAGAACATATTTCTTACAGTTTCTACTATGCATTAATATTAATTTAATATGCATTTGTCTAGTTAGCTAATACAATAAATATTAGCAGAAATTTACAAAAAAAATACTTTTGTTATTATTATGTACTTTGGTATACTTCTAAGTAGGTCTACCTACTAAAAAAACAATAGGGTTGCCATTTGACATAAACTTCCCATCAAGATGATGATAATGTACACATGGAATTTTGAAATACGGTATAACCAAGTGACAAATAGACAAAACCAACGAAAGACAAAGAATCAATACCAGTTATAGTTTTATAAATTATAAGTGTACTAGCTTGAAAAAGAATGCTTACTCATAATATTGCTGCAATTAATTTCTGTTACCCAAAGCACGACCACCTCAAAGTTACTTCATTGCAAAATTGCAATGCTTGTGTTTATCACACTGCAGTCTACATCATAATTATGATAATGATATGTACCGAATGTAAATGTGATTATTGAATAATATACCATATTGTCATACTCGTAGCACGAAAACCAAGTTGTCTTCAAAAATAAATAATACCTTGGCTTATTCTAGTTTCTTCTTGGTGTTTATTTAATGGCATTTTCCATTGGCATGCACTCGGCGAGTGCAGAGATGTCGTTGTTGTCAACCTCCATTTGAATAACATAACAAAACTGAACAAATGAAAAGACAAGTGGCAATCCAGTGCGCACTAGTGCGAACTGAGTGCGGCCAATGGAAAACGCCATTAGAGTTATGATGACTAGGGATGCACAACAATAAAATAAAAGTTATTGTCCCATCAATAATATTGAACGATAACGTTGCTAAAAGTTATGGCAATTTTCCTACAGACAGACGGGATTGTACAGTATTTGGATATATTATATATCTTACCCCATTTCCAACATTAAATCGGGTTGGGGGGAGCAGTAGCGCACTACTCAGTTTCTTGGCCTAACTACAACATCTTTGTTGCCGGCTAGCCAGGCCTGACACAACCACGTCCTCAGCTTCTCCCTCGCTCACCTCCTCCACTAGTGGAGGTCTGTTTAATAAGGAAAGGACGATAAGACCAATTTTAAAGCGTCTGGGATCGCAAAATGAATACAAATTTACTTTTTAGTCATTGAACAAGGCACAATTAATGGAATGGCGGTTCTCGTTGATCATATTGTGATGGCCTACATTTTGGCAAAATTTTTCGGGAAATTTACTATTTACCTAAGTTATTTTAATTAGTTTTAATGAAGGGAATCAGCATTCTTGCTATGGGGCTATGCCTCTCTGATTCTCTTCAACATGTTAAGTGTACATTGTACTTTGTAGCTTGATTTGTTGAAATAAATAATAATAATAATAATATGCTCATTATCAATTTTCGAAAATGTTATTGAATATTGAACAATATCAATTATCGTGTGCAGCCCTAGTAATTACACGACTATGGATTGATGGTACGCTACTGTAGATCATTACTATCAATCAAATCTTACATTTATTTATAGATTTGTTCATCCTCGAGTTTGTAGGCTTACTAGTGATGACATTGGGAACCCAGTTCCAAACCGGAGTTTGCATGTTTTCCAGTTCTACTGTACAACGGTGAACTTCACGGGCACGTTGATTATCAAACACTCGACTGGCCTAGTCGCACGAGGCTGCTACATGACACTCGATTGTCGGCAGTCGTACGTAACAAAGCGCGGGCGCCAAAGCCACCTCACTCCCAGCTGTATAGTCACTTCCAAAGAAACACGCACATAAGGCCGATACATTGAACAAAAATTGACATCCGGTTCCAAGAACTTTTTGGACCCGATGTCATCACTAGGGCCTACCTTAGATGTGTAAAAAATACTAAATACTTAATATGCCTATTGCCTACTAGGACTGGGCAAAGATATCGATATTTCGATACATCAATATGTGGGAAAATTTTCAATATCTATCTATGTCAATATTATTTTGGACTCTATAAAAAAAAATAGAGAATTTTTTATTTTTTTTTTTTAAGTAGAATGAGGATAAAATTTTTAACTAAATGTGTAAGCTACGCTCTTCTTAACCCAAGAAAAGTTGATGTATTTCTTCAAATGTTGGTTTGCGTGTTAAGTTATGGTGAAGGTGCCGGGTCATTCAATGTGATTGTAAGAACGTAGACGTTATTTTGGTCATACCTTATCAATTCCCCCTACTCTACTTTGATACATAAAATAAAAATGTACTTCAGAAATAATAACATTTCTATAGCCAATTAATTGGCAATCAATATTGCCATTTTCGTGCAATATCAATAATTGAATGCCATGTCGTAACTCGTAACCCAGCCCTAGTACATACGGCCACAGCAACGGAGACAAAATTAGGGTTACATTTTTGTTATGGTCATGGCCCCGAGTGTCAATGGCAACAACTTGCATTGCTATAGATTAATTATTATTAGGGATGCACACGATAATCGATAATCAATATTGGATAAAATCTCGAAAATCGATAAAAAATCAAAAGTCAATCATTATTGGCAATGGAAAAATCAATAATTGGTTGAAAATGACCCAAAACACGTAATTGGTATTTCCTGCTTGGGCAGACAGAGATAGATCTCGAGGTGTCTTAAACTCGAGATTTATGTTTGTGAGCGAAATTAGCCAATAGCGGGAGGCAAATACAACACAGACAGGACGAGGCAGGGAGTGGCATGAGATTGTATTGTTGAATTTCATTTACCACATTTGAGATTCCATCTATGTCGGAACGGGCATGAAATTTTTATTGGTAATATCAATATTATCGATTCGATAATCGATAAATATAATAAAAAAAGTATCAATGTGCATCCCTAATTATTATTATGGTTGAAAGATACAAAATATTTGTTTACCTAAGAGTTAGGTAGGCCTAAATAATATAGTAGTTGGTAAGTATAATATAAATATAATATTTAATAATCATTCCATAAATGTAACTTTTATAATTAATTATAACTTGAACACTTTCGATGTCATGTGATCTTACAAGAACACATACTGTAGTGAGTAATACTGTTCTGACTGAGAAATGATTCTTCTAGGTTTACACTTTACTGTAGTAATATTTTAATTTTACTAAAAATAATTTGTTGACTGCGATCTGGCTGCGCCCAGAGTAAAAAAAATGTGTATCTCTGAAAATTCTCAACATTTAATCTTGGTCCCGCATTTAAACATTCCATTCTTAGTGGAAACCTACCATGGTTGCTAAAGTAAAGTGTATGGCCGGAGACTTTTTAGTACGTAGTCCTCAAATTGGCTAATAATAACATATAAGCCACGGGATGTGCTGGGCATTGAAACTTGAACTGAAGCCATTTTACGGGACAGAATTTCAATGTCCAGCCAAAAATGTTCTGTCAAATAACCAACTAGTAATAAATTACATAATACTAACTACATACAGTCAAACTTTGTTTTTACGTTTATTACTAGAACGTTATCACTGTTTTCCCGTTGAAATTTGAGTAATGCTATACAATGCTATTTCTACCTCTAATTCTCTATTACGTCCACCAGTTGTTCGTTTTCACGCTTATGACACCATAACTTTGTGGTCCTGTGCTGTTTTCACTGTTTTTACCTCATTTTCGAGGCTCTTTGACGTCTCAGCCATCAACATTTCATCCATCCAGCCTTTTCTGAACGCAGAGTATTTATCTCGCGTCGTATGCCTGTCTTATATTTTGGTATTGATCTACTTTTCAAGATACATCGTGAGGAAACTTTTTGCCTTCGTTTAACATTGTGCTGGCTTTTTTATAGACCCGCAATAATTAAGTACGAGTCCAGAGATGTACATCATTCACATGATGCAAACGCCTCGCGATGCGAAATGAGACTGAAGTGAGTTAACACGGAAGTGTTGTGGATACTGCGCAATCTAGGTGGCGGTGAGTAAAGTAAAGTTGTGGCTACTAAGCAATCCTTGTCGGCGTGAGTCCCGCGTGACTATTTGTAACTTGTGTACTGTGGATTAAGCGATCAGTAAAGAGCCCGGCTACAGGGAGTCGGAATGGAGGTTACGAATTGAAAAGCGAGTTGCCTTCCGTGTGTGAGAGAGAGAGAGAGAGGAGAGAGAGAGAGAGAGCACGCTGCGCCATACGGTTTCGCAACACCTGCCAGCTGTCTTCTGGGTTGCCTACTCAAAGGGAAGAGCACACACGTGTTGTTTTTCAAATTCTGTGCGGGAAAAAGTGTTTTCTTGGAAAACATTGCGTATTCTTCGGAAGTACATCAATAGTATTTATTTACTGCGTGCTATATGCCTTCACATTATAGGCCTATGAAATATGAATAACCATGTTTTTTTAAAACTGTAATTTGTGTAACTAGAACTATGTTCTTTGAATAGTAGGCCTACTTGTTTTTGAAATTTTAAAATCATTTTCGATTTTCGATTTTTATGTGTACAATGTATAGTTTTCGCCAAGATCGAAGAGCACCTTCTAAAGCTCTATTCATGAAGGATCACACGCCCACTTAACTTCTTCAAAAGAGCTTCTCAGGAGGCGCATGGACACAGGTCCAACTACTGTCACCAAACGGGATAAAAACATCGTCCAGTCCATCAACGCATCACACAAACAATGTATTACCTGACCCGGTCTACCGAAGGGTTGAAAGTATGTTTTCAGAGTCTTTAGTAGAAAAACACCAATTCTTGACGGCAGCCGAAGCAATCATTTGCCTTATTGTACCTTTGACAAGTACATTATAGGGAACCCTATTCATGAAGATTTGAAAGAAACCACTAGCGTTCTTCGATCTTGACCCAAACTTTAATCCCATGGAAGTTTGACTGTACAAAGCTTTCAAATGGTGGTCGTCATGTCATAGTAGGTAATAATAGTGTCAAGTTACCTGGCTGTTAAATTTAGTCGTTCTGGTTTGGTTACTTTAACTGGATACAGTATGGAAATACTGGGCCTTACAATATACCTACTGACTCTAGAAAATGACAAGCAACCAAAAGTACAACCATTCCATATCTTATTATTTCCTAAATCATTATTCATTACAGGTAGAAACTTACTAGGTGATACCAAAACTTAAAAAGAATAATGTTAATGGCACTTAAAAGGGCTAGATTTAAATATAAATATGAATGTTTAAAAGACTGTGTGTTAGGTTAAATAATGTAGCAAAATCAAGACACTCTGATGTCAATTGGTTTTAAAGTTCAGATATTGTCAAGTGAAGGCTGATTAGTAATTTTTAAAACTAGACTATGCTAAAACGAAACGTTTTAAATTTTTGTGTGGACTGGTACACCTTAAAAAGACACAGCTTGACATCGTGTGACGCGGACAGTTGGTAGGTATTGTTGATTTCAGTGCAGTAATACCGGTACATAAGAGATCAATAAATGTTCACCAAAATAATATTTAGGTAGAGGTATTTACCTACATTGATGGGTATCCTAGTCAACATTGTATAATATTAATAAAGTATGGCAACCCTACTTTAAAACTACCTACATAGAGTAGATGCAAAATAGCATCACAGAGAAGTCTCATGTACAATACTATGGCATAACGGTTTTGGCCCAAGTAAAACCATGGCTGGTAAATACTCGTCACTACTACTATAGTCTTTCTTTCCATGTTTGACACTTTTGTTTGTGGTGTCATGCCCTGAATCACAACCAGGCACTGCCTTATTGTCAATACTTCTCTTCCTTGACACACAAAGATCAGACTCTATGGAAACTGTTGAGCAATCGCTACGTTCGACTGGAACTTTTGAGATATCAGTCTGCGGTTGATTTCCATCCAGACAGTACAGAAGCGAATCAGACAGTTCTTCCTTAGTGACGTTTACGTCGATGTCTGAAGAAGTACCCGTATCAAAGTCTCCGGTTCTACTAGAGAAACTCAAATCCACAGGACTTGCAGTTAGCACACTGCGACTAAACAAGTACGACCTGAACGTACTCGTAAGAGAATCGCCACTGTTGCACTCGTTGCTTATCCTCTCAAACTCATTACTACTTACTGTCGATTCTAATTCCCGAGGTGAGTTTTCGCCAATTGTGGACAATTTCGGTTCCTGTATGCATCCTCCACTTATTTCAACCTTTGTACTAATTTTATTTTCGTGCAAGCTCCTAGTTTTTCCTGCGTCCAACATCTCTTCTGGGCTTATTGAAGAGCTGAAGTTAGCCAGTTGGCATATATTTGTACCCGAGAGAGCTAATACTGGCTTCCTACTCCTGGGAGTCATCATGGTTTCCTGAAAAACACAATCCAAATGTAAACTATGAACACAAATCGACCACGACAGGAGGAGGAATTGGGATTACAAAAAGTGGACAAGACCAATCAATAGGGATGGAAAAACGTGCATCTTGGTAATTGTTTGAACTTGTGTTGTGAATGACTATGGAAAAAATATTCCGTTATCTTTTCGTAAGATACAATAAACACGTGTCCTGAAATATATTATCTGAATTCAAATAGTGTTGAAGGGTTGACTGTTGAGGAAGACGTATTTTTTGGTGGTACGTGGATAGCTACTGAAATATAAGCTGCCTTGGTGGCCACTATTGATGTAGATATGAAATGAAATGTTGAAATGTAACAGCACTGGCGGCCTCGCTGCGTCACAACATGGCTGGCGTAATTGTGATTCCAGACTGGAGAGTATAAAGCACTCACAGTCATACGCGCGCCGGTTATGAAAATTTGGGGAACACTTCTAAAGCTGTTCACCGTCATTGACCTTCCTCGCATAGTTTTTTACTGTGTATTTATTGAACATGTTCTTAACAAACAAAATAAAAGCTCAACGTTTTAATTTTTAAAGGATCTTAAAACTTTTTAGAGGTAAAGATGTAAAAAGAGACTGAACTTTATAAAATTTTCTTTTTAAATTGATGAACTGCCTTTAAAAGTTAATTTCCCCAAGTATGAATGGCGCTTGTGTGCTGTCGGGAGCCAAAGCAATGTAAACAAGTCAATGTTGTGTACAATGTTACAATGTACAACTTGTTTAAATTTGTGTAAGACTGGTAAACATTTGAATATGTTCCTTCCTTACAGTACAGCTGCAGCTACTCCTAGTTACTTGTTACTACCAATGGTGTGTGCAATGTTCAAAGTTGAGAATTCTAGGCTTAAAGTTTTTGGTAACCTCGTAAATCGTAATGAATTGAGTAGCTCAATTTTAAAGACCAAATTACATCAGACAAAACATGAGCACATTTTACTCATCAATTATTAATTTACTATCCGTTGTTTTTTATTATTTTTCACCGTTTTCTTTACGTGCCAATTGCACATTGTTTAAATGGGTTCATGTGTTCCCTCAATCTAACGAAATAAATTACAAATTACAAGTTACACGATGAAATTCATAACTTATTCTGGATTGCACGAACCTCACGCTCTTACAACATTACGAAGAGTCTCGCTCATATATACTATAGTACTGTACCCGGTAGTAAAAACAAAATCTAAAGTTCTACCACAATACCCTAGTTCTATGGCTTCGATGCCAGGTTTCTGAAAAATTGTAATTAATATTAACAATTTATATGAACTAGTTACCGCACCTAATGTGTTTCATAAAGAAATTGCTTGTAAAATTTGGCACTTGAATACCCTACTTGTATTATTGGTTGATATTTCATTAGCAATTAAAGCGGCATTATTTACTACTAGTAATAGTTCAATTTAAAAAGAAACAGTAATTCTATGTTAACAATGGAAATAGACAAAACAAAGATGAAAAAGCATGAAAATTGAAAACCTTTAGGTATGACCCAAAAGGCAAAAACACTGTGAAGTGGTCTAGTAAGAAGTAAGTGTACGTAATAAATTTGTCTACACTACAATACAAAGGTATGTAAATATTACACACCCTTCCATGGATATATTTTACATACAATAACAGATAACTAATGTAGCGGGGATTGGAAAAACGGTTATATAGTTTTCTAAACCTTTAACCTTTTAACTACCGTACAATATCTTTCGGCACAAATTGTTAATTCTTTGCGCCATTATTTTGTGTGGTCAATTACCCGTTGTGCCATAGGTAGCAGTCGACCCCTCCGCGCGGGCTCCTTACCCACAAGTCAGTCGGTCTGCTCACAGTGCCGTGTTACTCACCAGTCACACATCGCACGGAACTATGTTTTTATTTTAAGCATCGGAAAAAGTAAAATTGCACTAATATCTTAATGAATGACTTGTGTACCAGTAAAAAAGCAAATTTTTGATAAAATTCCTAGGCTTCTTAGTACTTATATATTTTTACTTTACTAAACAGTAAACATGAGACAGATTTTATAACTTTTTGCTGGCGAATGGCGACTAAACGTATAAACGTACTGGTATGTTAAGAATAAGATGATGTAGGTCTAAACAAATTGCCAATAAAATACAATACACTACAGTACAACTACTGTTACGAACACAGTACAATTTTTGCAATAGTACAAGGTAATGTGCTACTAATAATGTGCTATTGCAGACTGTAGCTAGTCTGCTGAAAAAGGCAACATACTTTAGAGCTACTTCTTACTCCCAAAAAAGTTGTGCATCCATATTGTGTAATACTACTACGTACTATATGTGATAGCCTGATAGGCTACTAGAAGAAGCAATAAGCATAATATATATTCAATTAATATTCATAGTAGGGCCTATGGACTACATGTAAACAAAATACTGAATAGGATGAAGTGCTAATGCCTATAGATAAGTGTTTCCCAAACTTTTTAGAACGCCAAACGTTCGCGACCCACCGAGCAATATTATATGTAGGTAGGGGAGGGGGGTATATTATAAATAAAGTAATTAGTACTTTTTTAATAATTTAAATTTAAATGTAGCGGTATTATACACATTTCATATAATTAATTATACACAACATATCAATTCATGATAGTGAGGTGCAAGTTTTTGGGTTAGCTGTTGATGACGGCACTTACTTCCAAGTCGATGTGGTCGATTTTCAGGTGCAAGGAGTTTGACAATTTGGAGCTTTTGTTTTGTAATTTAGTTCTTAATCCTTCTGTAGCAAAAAATTCAACTTCACAATAGGGTATTTGTACAAAGATGTGAAAAGTAGTAGCACCGGCCTTCCCACTTCCCAGCTTCCACAGAAATATTGACACATTTGTTGAACAGAAATCCAGAACAATGTATTTTTTTGCTATTGAAATTTGTTTTTAACTAGGTTTTTAACATCGTCGTGTTCAGACAGGTCCAAACAGTTGTCCATGGACAATGAGCCAAATTGATGAAGTTCACGAATCACGATTAGTATTTCAGAAATGTTCAAACATTTTTTAAGTCATCTAAGATCCATACTAACACTGCCTCCCTTTGAAGGTTGCATAGGGTGACCAGACGTCCCGGAAATTCCAGGGCAGTCCCGTTTTTTCGTAATGTGTCCCGGTGTCCCCAAAACGTTTTTGGGGACACTGTTTTGTCCCGGAATTTAAAAATGCCCGTGTTTCAGCAATCTTACCAATACGCCAGTGGAGTTTGTATTGTTCTAGTTGGCAATGCCTCGTCTCTACGTCTACTAGTCGAGTCGGGCGCGTGTTGGGCCTTGTCAGTCATTGCCTGACCAGCTGACCTTGAGTGGGGTGTGTTTCGTGTTACAGTTGTGCTCCTGTATTTTAGTTGCGCATGTCACAGTGCAGTGCGTCGGAGAAGAACGTGTGGTTTTTGTTTCCGTTTCAATTGCAGTGCAGTGTTATTGTGATGGGTAAACGAAAATGTGTTTTAATGACGATTTGCGAAAAGAATAAACATTTCTAGCTCGCTGTGATGAAAGTAATAGCAAGGTAGTTACTGTACTCTCTGTCGCGCGGCCTTTCCAATCGAACACGGTGGGCGCACGGACATAAAAAACCATGTGCAATCAAAAAAACACAAATCCGCAATCAACAGTAAAGCTGACGGTCATGTAATGACAAGTTTCTTTTCATCTAAAAAGTTCAATGAAACTGAAACAAAACTCACAGTCAAAACGGACTTTCCGTATCTTAAGCAATCTCTGATTGAACGAGTGAGCGTAGCGAACGTAGTGATTTCCATTCGACTTAAACGGCCCTTATTGTTTTTCTGCGTGCGTGTGTGTGTGTGTACGTTGAAAATCAGCCGAATCGCTGAACAGATTGCGCTGAAATTTTAAACGGACATCCGGTACGAGTTTATTGAGAACTGCTAACAAAATCAGCAAGATTCATTGCGATTTAACCTACAAGAAATAATAAACTGAAATAGACTTATCACATGTTTAGAAATTTTTTACGACAATTTTGTGTTTGAAAGATATTTTTTGATTTGTATCAGCCTGGCCGTGAAATGCCGTGCCCATGCAAGGTCTGTCGAATGTTGCACGTCAAGGTAGCCCCAAATTCCGCTCGTATAGATTGAGTAAACCTTGCAATATTTTCACGTATTTCGTACTGCTATGCGTACCATAGTAGGCCCTATTGCACAAATGATGGACTATACACTGCGTTATATGCATTTCAAAACATGTTATTATATTTTTGAAATACAATCTAGAAATTACAAAATTTCCCGACAGGGGATGAACCCACTTCTTTCACATTTCGGCTACAGTCGCCTTAGCAACTAGACTAGGGAAACGCCCAAAGTCGTAGTTAGACAGTGAGCAGTCATGTGGTGAGTACCCGGGAACATTCATTTAAGTTTGATAATTATATTCATATAATAATAGTTTTTTAAAGTTTAGTTGGTTATACGGGACGGCGCGTCAACTGTAAGGTCATAATGCGCCTCTCTAGCCTATGATAGGCTAGGTAGGCCTAAGGTAGGGGGAAGAAAAGTAATGTAATCGGGTACTCAACACATGGCTCACTCACTCGTTTAACAACGACTTTGGCGTTTCCCTAGTTGTAGATAAAGTTGAATGCACAGTATCGCTCAAGGTGTTTGTTTCGTTCCGACACATTGTTGACCACTTGGAAAAGAAAAACACAAGAAGGCCTAGTCTGCTAAATGCACCAGTAATAAAGCGCCGCACTCTCAAGGCATTGGCCAGCCCCCAACCCAACCCAATCTGTCTCAGATCTCACTACAGGCTATCTTGAGGGAAAAATTGCCCCAACAAATTTCTGCCTCCGGCGGCTGGGGCTTCGCCCCAGACCCCTGGTAGCCCACGCAAATTCACACTAAACGAAAGTACATGTGTTTTGGATTTTGCTTTTAGAATTATGGTCACCCTAAGGTTGCAGCATTGAGTATATTGTTGCAGTGAAACCATGATGACGCATTCGGATTAATTTAACGCATTTAAATCACAACACTCCTATTTTTGCCATACATAGCCAGAATAATTATTTTTTATTTTTCCATGGTTTTATAATAATTACTATTAATTATTATTAAACAATTATTGTTTCAAATACTAGTAACTAATGACTTTTTCGGATTTTCAAAACTTTTTGGTCGTGACCCACAGTTTGGTTAATGCTGCTATAGATGGAACAAATTACAATCCTTGTTCCAATTTCTAACTGTTGTACCGGAAGAATATTTGCACAAATATCATAAAAGTGTTGGTCAAGACCGATCATTGTTTCGAAGTTTCCAATATTTTATGAACTTTTTACAGTCAGTCTTGGAGAGAAACACCTTCCTTTACAAACACAAGAAACATTTTAAAGTAGAAAAGTTACTTTAGCGATTGTGGTAGATTGGAACAAATTAAATGTCACTGTGTAATCCCATCCAATTCAAGAATAGGGCCTACCTAATTATGATGGCATTGTTTTCGGTGCCTGCATAATTTACATTATTATGACAACAGTGGCGTAGGAAATATTTTTTTAGTGGGGGGGTCACACTTTAGTTGATGAGTGGTTGGTGTCAAACCGGATCTAGGGCGAAGCCCTCGCCAGGCGAGATATTTTTGTACTTTTACCGGAGCCTTATAATTGTTTCAACTAGTTTATGGCAATTTTATTTTCAGTTCATTTTTTGACAACAGTTATTGCTGTAAAGATTGGATTACCGACTGAAATCTGTTCCATTTCTGTTTGGTGAAACCTGCACAAAAATAAAGAATATTAGTCTAAAATCATATTAGTTCGTATCACGACCATATGAATTCTTTTAAAATTTAATGAATTTAACATTCTGTTGGATAGCACCCCTGTAAAAAAAACACTAAAGTAGAAATTAGCTTACGCCATCTGGTGACTTGGAACAAAAATTGACTCCCCTGTGATCCACCAACAAGTGGGGGCGTACCTTTGTCCCCCATGTTTCCCGGTCCTAGCCCAATTTATGACAACATGCATCTATCTGCCCAGTAGTCATGTCCTCATTTTGTTACTATCCATGCCATCTGGCATTTTGCCAATGACTTATTTTAATCTAGCACATAAAAGCAGGTGTTGTCGTTTCTGTACTCCTCTAGTAATGTAAGAATAATTAATGTATAATATAGGTATATATATATCGGTAGT
Organism: Sweltsa coloradensis; assembly: GCA_024449915.1. NCBI lineage: Eukaryota > Metazoa > Arthropoda > Insecta > Plecoptera > Chloroperlidae > Sweltsa > Sweltsa coloradensis. The sequence continues at coordinate 652,158 of JAMZAV010000046.1, read as the reverse complement.
TCGGTTCTCTTTATTCCAGCATGCTACGAGTACAGACATTTCACTATTTTACATGAACGGGCGGAGTATGGCGGATTACAAACTAACTTTCGCAGTTCAACTATTATTTTTCTGACAATGGAGAGTTTGAATTTTTGTCTGTCGCCATTGAAACTGTGGGCACTTTTGTGACATGTATAATGGTGTGCGAAGTTAGCGTATGATCAACTGACACGTACGTACAACGTTTATCAGTGCGATCGAGGTCAAACTGGGGGGGGGGGGGGAATAAAGAAAGGGGGAGGTGTTTTAATTGCCGTAAGTTCTAAATTGAATTCGAGACGTCGGGAGGATTTGGAGACAGCAGCATGCGAAGTTGTGTGGACTGAAATACAACTTGACCAGAAGTTAAGGTTATTCGCCGGGTGTGCTTACATCGCCAAGCCATCAGAGGATCTGACTGATGCCTTACATGACTCATTGCATTAAGTTAACTCTAGAACAAAACCAGGTGATACAATACTGCTGAATGGAGACTTCAACATGTCTAACATACATTGGATACATGCTGATGAATGCGAGGGAGATATAACCTACTGAAGTCCACCACTGTAACAACTCCAAGTCTGTTAGACACTGCCTTCCTAAGCCTTGTCAACGAGTATGACTTCACTCAGTATGTGTCATTTCCTACGCGCGTCAATAACTTCCTAGACCTGCTGTTCACCAATAACCCTGATATTTCAACCTCTGTTACTCGTGCTCCACCTGCTGTCAAATCTGACCACGAACCTTTCCACGGTAATCTATCCATTCCATCTCGTATCGCATTTAAGTCACCTAAAATGCGTACGCGTTTTAATTGGAGAAAGGCCGATTACCAGAAGATCTGTTTGGCACTCAGCAAGAGTTCGTGGGCACGCCTTGACGCATGTGATTGTGTAAACGAAAAATGCGACAAATTTTACGAAATAGTAAATAAAGCAGTTCCAAAAGTAAATCCAACAAAGTACAACACAAGAAAGTACAAGTACACGACAAGAAAACAGTCAACGCTCTAACTGACAAAAACCGCGCGTACTGGCTTTAGAAACGGAGTGGTACAGCTTCATCTCATATTTTAATTTCAAGTGAAACGAACATATTTCAAAACACTTAAGAAGCAAAAGTTCAAAAACTACATGTCCAAAGTCGACACTTCTTTGGGGAAGGAGCCTAGCTTGCTGTGGAACCATGTTCAAAAGAAAACTAGGTCTGTGCGTATACCTACAGAGGTGCAATATAACGGTGTCAGGGCAAAAGATGGGGAAACCTGCTGTCAGCTGTTTTCCAACTATTTCAAAACCAAGTTTATGCCATCTTCTAACAATAACAATAATCCACTTCCTGCAGTTCCAACGTTCACAGACGAGTGCATTTCTAGCATCACTGTGTGGAAATAGAGAACTTCTTACAATCACTGAAGAACGGGAAATCTTCTGGCCCAGACGAAATTCCGGTGAATGTTCTCAAATATTGTAGACGTGTTATCTCGAAACCATTGACCGATATCTTCAACCATGCCCTGAAAACTGGTGTCTTCCCAACACGCTGGAAGCGCGCTAATATTACACCAGTCCTAAAAAAGGGTAGTAGGTTTAACGTTGCCAACTACCCCCCTATATTATTACTATATATTGTTTCTAAAGTTTTTGAGGGTCTGATACACAAGAGATTGTACTGTCATGTGTCTAAATGTATCTCCTCTGAACAACATGGTTTTGTAAAGCGGCGCTCTACTGTTACTAATTTAAGTGAATACACCCAGTACATTGCAAGTAAAATGGACAGTAAACACAAGTAGACTCTGTACACACGGATTTCCCCAGTGCATTTGACAATGTAGACCACAAATTATTACTTCACAAACTTACAGGATATGGCATAATATGTGGAAGCTTGCATTCATTTTTAACGAGTTATTTATCTACCTAACCAATCTCAATCTGTGCCAATAAGTTCTGTACAATCTACAATCATCCGTACATGTGACTTCTGGCGTACCTCAAGGGTCAATTCTTGGCCCGTTGCTATTTGTGCTGTATGTCAATGATATTCCATCTTGTTTGAGGTATTCGAAGTCCATCATGTACGCCGACGATTTAAAATTGTTCAGGCCAATATTAAAAAACTCTTGATTGTGACCTTCTTCAACAAGACATTTCATCGTTATCTGATTGGTGTAAGATCTGGAGACTTGACTTAAATGTATCTAAGTGCAATGTGATTACTTTCACAAACAAAAAGAACTTTATATGCCATATGTATATAAACTTAACGATTCAAACCTTGAACGTGTAAATGAACTTAAGGATCTTGGTGTGATCATTTCCAGTAATTTGTCTTTTAACAGTCACGTCAATCATATTGTGCCTAAAGCATTCAAACTTCTTGGTTTCATCAAATGCAACTGCATGAGAGAATTTAAACCATCAACCCTAAGACGAATGTTTGTCTCGCTTGTCAGGCCCCAAGTAGACTACGTGACTGTTATTTGGAATCCTAACTTCTCTCACGTGACCAATTCCAATCGTGTGGAATCTGTCAGCGCAGATTGATGAAATTAATGTGTTTGAAATCTAATATTGTCTACCATAGATCTGATTACTACAAGTTTTGCATGGACATAAATTTGCCTAGTCTTAAGGCTATTCCAGAGCACATTTACCGATATTTTGAAAGTCAAAGGAAAATGGCTGAAAGTTGGTTGGATGAAAGATGAACTTGAATAAAAAAGAAGAAAAAGTAACTTTTTTTTTGGGATGGGACAAAAGCTCTATTTTGGCCATTATATGCAAATTATGGGTCAATACAAAAATGAATGATCTAGATGCAATATTTAATTTTGAGCTATGATTTTGTTTTTATTGTTTCAACACACCTTTGTCTCTGGACTGAGTATAAGGGAAAATAATTTTATGAAATAATGTTCGATGTGCAATTTTTTTTTGTCACATGGTACAAAAAAGGGTTATGAACCGGAACACAAAAAAAATCGTTCGTCAATAGTTATTTCATAAAATTATTTTCCCTTGTACTCAGTCCAGAGACACAGGTGCATTTAAAGCAATAAAAAAAATCAAAGTAAAAAATTAAGTACCTATTGCATCTAGAACATTCATTTTCGTATTGACCCAAAATTTGCATATAATGGCCAAAATGGAGCTTTTGTCCCATCCAAAAAAAGTTATTTTTCCCCCTTTTTTATTCAAGTTCATCTTTCATCCAACCAACTTTTGACCATTTTCAATTGACTTTCAAAATATCGGTGAGAGTGCTCTGGAATAGCCTTAAAACCAGGCGACAATATACCGATCTCATTTTTCTGTACAAATTATTCTTCATAACTATTATGACTCTAATCATTACTTTTTACTTGATATCAACTTCCGAGTACCAGGCAAGTTCACTCGTAGTCATGATGTGTTTATGGTTCCTCGAAGCCGAATAAAAGTTCACAAATTTTCTTGTCTTAACCGATTACAGTATACATATAACACTGTTGTAGACCAGGGAGTTGATATCAACAAGCTCAATTTTTCTTTGTACGTTTATGTAGGCCCTATAACTCTGTTCTCTATCTGCTGATGCATAGAATACTATCTTTTGAGTTATGTTACTATTTTTGTTTCTTTCGTCTATTTTTTAGAATTTTATGTGTGTATCTTCAATGTATTATATTGCACTTGTGGGTGGGTAAAGGGGTGTTTCCACCATTGATCTTGGGCATCCCGGGATTCAGATCGGTCTGCCAAGCTCGACACATAACTTTCTTGAAATACATTATCTTCATGTATTTCTTTCTCTTGTCGAAACATGACAATAATTAGATGAGCGAAGCGAAGACTACATTTTTTCTTTATCCTGAGAAAAATAGCTCCAGTGTTTTTTTGTCTGTTCGCTCTCTACCAGGCAAACGGCATGTGCGATCTTGATAAGAATTGGAGCGGACCTTCGAAATCTCTTAACTTAGATCTGCCAAGTTTTTGGGTAGGCCCTACAATTGAGGAAATATTTTTTTATGAATATATTGTACTTTTCCGTTTTTTCATGATATTTGGCCTGCTACCGAGCAAACGGCTGCTCCGATCTTGATGAAACTTTATGGGAACATTCGAAATCACGGAACTTGGATACGTATTTTATGAGTTTAGGGACAATCGAAGAAATATTTCTCATAAAAACTGTACCTTGAGGGCAACGATTAATCAAACATAAAAGCTCATCCATCAATGTGACTGGAAAAAGCGTTTGCGAAGTGGCCTAGTTATGAAAATTACAAACACAATGACCATCAACATTTTACTAAATGACAGGCTACGTACTTCCGAGATTTAGATATTTTAAAGATTTCCTATGATTTTGCCAGAGATAGGCCTAACTTAAAATACCCTAAATTTTAAACTAGGAAAACGCTCAGTTGGACGCGTTGATAAGCGAGCACGTGCTATACAATTTGTTGATGGTCCAAATTTCAACCTGATCTGAATCTTCGTGCAACCGCTATCATGAGCCAAAAAAGCTCCAGCTTCGTGCGACTTTTCATTGCCATGGTAACGTTACTTTTGTTAAAATGTAATTTCCATCTACACTACTTATCGGATCAAAATAAAATTAACATATTCGTGACCGGACGGACATTCTAAATGATTTGGCCACCTCAGATTTTGTCGCCGTTAAGTTTGAAAAAAAACTTTCGATTAACTTTAATGTAACTTTTTAACTTTTTGAACGATTTTGCCACAAAACTAATGGCATTCAATCGAGAACGAAGCTTGCGGATGGTCCAAATTTCAACTCGATCCGAGCCTCCGTTCGAACGTTGTGGCGAGACATACAAACAAACAAAAAAAACAAAAAAAAAACAAAACCAGTGACAATTTTTTCCAGCAGAGTCAAATGGAAACGCTCGCTTAATAACAAAAAACCTAATTTTCAATGCTGCACTAGGTTACAAAGATTGTTTAAAGTTGTTTCCTAAATTCTAATGGATTCAAAATTAAGCATATTATTGTTTACCCATTTTGAAATAGGCTGTTGCCTACTCCTAAGCTAAATGAGTATATTTCTGGATATATTATTTCTAGTAGGTTAGTCTAGTAATCAATAGAATCCATAACAGATGTGATTCTTACAATTTCAATTTCCTAAGTTCCAGACATTTTTTACACTTTCATTGTCAAGTTAGGTCCAGTGTTGCCAATGCAGCGGTTTTGCCGTTAGATCTAGCATTTGAAAAGTGGTGAAAATATAAAATTGAGACTAGCGGCTACACTTAGCCGTTTTCAGCTTTCAAGACAGCGGCAAACTTGACACAAATCTGCTAAATTTCTCAAAATGTGTGTTGAAATTCCTCATTTTAAGCGTGTTTGCAGTCATTCCCAAACTTATTTCAATTATTTGATGTAAAATATAACACTTAGTTAGTTCATAAACTGAGGACGATATTTCAATTTTTTATTTGATGTGAGTCTTTGATTTACCTTGTTTTTCAATAAATTTTTATTAATCATCTTGACGTATCGGTATAGGGCCTATGAAGCACTTTTTTTTTGCGATTTCATCAAAGTTAGCGGTCCAGCCCTTGAATTTGGCGGTATTTTAAGTTGGTACTAGCGGCCTTGGTGCTGGGGGTATTGGCAACACTGGTTAGGCCTATTTTTTTATTTTTATAAATTTAACTGCAAGCTATGTTTGTGGTTGTACCTGAATAGGGTAACTGTTAAATGGAATTAAGTTACTCCAGCTATATACATTTAGAAAAGTATGTCTGTAGGCTGTCAATTGTAGTTGCTCATCTACGTCAGTTAACCACTACTGGGACAAAAAAAGCAAAATACTGGTATCTACCTATTATGTCGTATCTAAGTGAAGAAAGGTAGGATTGCATGAAGCATGCACATAAGTCATAAACATTAAAAATATAAACAAGTCATGCCACTAACCGTAACACCCAAAAGCAGCTACAGTAATCGACATGCAATTGTCTTCGACACTTACCTGCATAGCTCTCGGCATTCTCTGTGTGGATCTGGTTATGGGTGACATTGAGTTATTGTCATCAGCTATAGGAGTAAACAGGCAGCTAGTATCAGGCTCTCTCAGCAGGGGAGCTGGTGTGCTAGTCGTGAGGAATGTGGACCAAGCATTGCGAGGAGTGAGTCCATGCCTGTAAATGTTAGTATTTCCCGGAGGTGGCGCTAGCGGGGTGAAGAAGCCAGGCAAAGCAGAACGGGAGAGGAGCAAAGCGGGAGAGCTACTGAGATCTGTACCTGCGTTCTCGTGCCTAGAGGCGGTGATTGGTCCGATAGGCGTGTGCTGTGCAAGGTCGGGAGAGAAGGAGGTGGCAGTGGTATAGCGGGGAGATTTGGTGGGTGAACGGCTGCTTTCAGATTCTTCTTCGTCTGAAGACAATGAAGTGTGATGTTTGTAGCCCGGCGACATTTCTTCTGTATTGTCGCCAATGCGATCGGTGAATCTTGTGTTGTTGCCATCTTTGTCTAAAGTTACTGATAGGTTATCGGCTGTTGAGGTTTGGAGGCAATTTACAGCGGGACTCTTAACATCAAGACCTTTTTCCATGCAATTGGAAACTTCGAAACCCTCACTTTTCAGACTTTTATTGAACTCTGTTTTCTTTGTGAGGATAGTCTCAGGATTCTGCAAGTTAAAGAAATAGCCAGCATGCAAGGACGTTACAAAATAAAAATGTAGGCCTATGTTAGTGTCATATTTTCACTTTTCCCAAAATGCATTACAGTGAAACCTCTATCCATAGTTTCTCAAACTACTATTTTCCTGCATCTATAGTGTTTTTTATACACTCCCATAATAAGCTTTATTGTTATTTTTTAATTGATCCATAGTTTTTCCGGATCCATAGTTTTTTTCAAGTACTCCCCTGAAAAACGATGCATAGAGGTTTCACTGTAATTAATTATAATTCCCTATGGATGGATATGAATGCAAAGCAAGCATTAATAATTCAAATAAAACTTACCCGATTCATCTTCTCCTGACTTGTTGAACGTGTAAGATTAAATTGTCCATCACTGATCTGACTTCTGTTTTGTTTAGTATTCTTGTTAAAGATATGTTTCTGGAAAAAGGAGTTAAGCAGACAGTTGACTTTACAAGTACGTACATAACTGCAAATGTTTGCCATTATGAAAATGGAAATAGGTAGCACTATGAGTTTAAAATGCAAAAGGAATTCCAATAAGCCTAGGCCTATGCACTTAAAGGAGAAAAAAATTACGTTTCAGACTTTTCTCAATTCAACAGGTTACGGACACGGTGTAAAGTGGTGAAGTGTGGAAAGTAACAGCAAACTCTGTTGTGTATTCATTGCGAGCTCGTTGAGGATGCACCACAGCCCCGTGCGCTTTGGACTACATCATTCAATCACTGAGCTGTTGCGGGCACTTAGTAGCAGCTGGCCAGCCTTCACTATTACGTATTATTGTGTAACCTAAATGGGTATACGACCCACTAATTATTTCCCTTATTATTTTTTTTTTTAAATTCCATTTGACTTTGCAGGTTTTTGAACTAGCGTGTGCTTATAAGAAATTATGGCACCATGGTCGTGTTTGTTGGATGAGCGTAGCGAGCGTAGCGAGCGAAGCGAAGATTCCATTTCACTACACTGGAGAAAAAATCCGGAATGTTTTTTTTTTTCTTTCTTTTTTTTTTTTGTATTTTTGTCTGTTTGTCCACACGATTCCGGCTAAACCGATACTCCGATTGCGATGAAATTTTATGGAGGCCTTCGAAATCTCTGAACTTAGAACTGCCACGTTTTTGAGCGCAATCGGAAAATTTTTTCTCATGAAAATCGCAATTTTACGATTTTTTTCAATTTTTAAAAAATTTCTTCGACTTATAACACCTACATGCTTTATCCGATTGTAATGATTTTTTCGCAGAACCTTTATTTTATGAATTAATATATTAGTGTAAAATTTGAGCGCAATCGAGAAATTATTTCTTATAAAAATCGCAATTTTACGATTTTTTTTAACAATTACGATTTATTAAAAAAAATTAAAAAAATTAAGTTAATTTTTAATTTAATTTAATTTAATTTAAAAAAAATTTCAACTTAGTAATGATTTTGCCACAGAACAACAGAAAATTCGCATAACACATGGCAGCTCAATGCACTAATTACGCTCATCCAACAACGCGGCGGGACTTAAGCGTTTTCCTAGTTTATTTATTAGCTGCTAAGTAGGAGGAGTGAAATCTTTGCTCGTCATGATCAGTCTTGCTTCGCTTCACATCTAAACCTCAAAGTCAACAACAATAAAATGTCTATATCTAACGAGATCTTATGAAAACTTCATGTTAAATATTAATATTATTATTTATTATATCTAAAAGGTGGATGGTAGGTAGGCATATCCAAAGTAGACAAGCATCAATAAGCCCTATACGTAAAGCTCGAGGTTCTGGGTTCGATCCGCATTTGTGGAAAATATTAGAGGTTGTAGAACGTGCATGATCACGTAGAACATTGATTGAGGGAGCAAAATATATATCATCAGGATAGGAATATGTAGACCTAGCAGGGAATTCTTTTTGATACTGTATGCCATCTGAATGGCAAGTAATACAGAAGTATTGGCAAGTGGAAAGATTTAAAAAAGAAGATTAACGTCAGAACAGAATACGAAAGGCCAGTAGTTCATTGTTGTGTCTGCATCTATGTAATTAGATTTATTTTGTTGTCCTCCTTTTTAAATCAGTTTTTATAACTGAATAGGATAGACGTTAAATAAATAAATAAAAATAAATAACTACTACCAGTGTGTGAAAGGCTTGGTGTGGGATAGGGAAATACCTATTCAGTGTAAGATGACACTATCTATATAAAACCTATTTCATACCGATCCTTATGTATGCAGCAGAAACCTGGACGATGGGAGATCGAGAGATGAATCGGATGTAGGCGGCAGGCCGCAGAGATGAGATTCCTGAGGAGCACAGTGGAAAAGCCGAGAAGGGACCAAATAAGAAACATGGACATTAGAGAAATGCTGGATGTAGATAAGTTAAGTGACGGCATAGGATGGTATGAGCAGCACGGTTGAGATGGTATGGACATATGAAATGAATGGAGAAAGATATAATGCCCAAGAAAATGTATAAAAGACGGATTGAAGAAGGATGAAGAAGACAGGGTAGGCCAAGGAAGAGATGGAAGGATACTATAGCAGGAGACTGGAGGCAAGAGGAGAGAGCTGGGAAGATGTGGAAGAGATTCAATTGTGGGAAGATAGAAAGAAGTGGAAAAATTGGGTTGCTAAACCCAAGCTGACCCTGCCAGAAGCAGGAAACGGCGATGGATAATGATGATGATATCCGGGATGCAGTAGATCATGTGTTTTAGTAAATAAATGAATACTGAATTGTGAATTGAATACTTTAGAGAAAGGAAGGTGGTGATGCTAACAGACTCAAGAGCATCTATCCAGGCTATAGTGAGTAGAGAAGAAACAGAAGCTGAAATAAGAAACTGCAAGATAAGAATCCTGAGGTTGATGAATGCGGGTAACACAGTAATGCTACAGTGGATACCGGCACACTGTGGCATAAACGGAAACGAGAAGGCTGATTTCCTCGCTAAAATGGGAAGTAAAACCAAGCAATTCATAAACAACATTTCATACAGATCAGCTACATCACATCTGAAATCAGCCAGCAACTCGGAGGTAAAGAAGGCGTGGAAGGAGAAAGGCAAGAATAAAATGTGGAGTGAGCAAGTTAACACAAGGAAAGGAAGAAATGATAGGACAAACCATTATAGGAGAAGAACTACAACAGCACAGTTTAGACTAGATACCGGCCATGACTTGCTAGCAAAGCACTTACATAGAATAGGTGTGATGGAGAGCAGCATGTGTAAACTCTGTGGTGATGGAACACAGGACAGACAACATCTATTTAGATGCGCTACATTGAAAGGACACTATGGGGAAATGCCAGGGGGTATGGACAAGAGGGAACAGGAGTCCTATCTTTACTGGTTGTCAAGACACATGATGACATAGATATGTCAATGTGGGCATAAGAGAAGAAGAAGAAGAAGAGTAAATAAATTAATAAATGGCGGTCCCCGTATGTTACATACCGTAGCATGTACCTATAATACAGTTGAATTCCACCTAGTGATTGCCCCTATAGCACTTCGTTGACAAAAATGGATACTACACCATAGCAAAATTTGATCAGAAGAAACTAGAAAGTAGTTGCAATAATGTTATGTAGGCTATTGTTTCTTTTTAGCTTGTTTTTATCAGTTAGTTAAAAGTGGAAAGTGCAGAAATAATTATGTTGGTGGGCCTATTGCAAAGCAAATAGAAAAATAAGGTTTTATATATAGCAAGCCTAGGCATAGGGGTTCATTTGGTGTTGTTCAGTGATATAGTATAAAGTACAGTAAGATCCCTCTTATCCGATCTCCTCTTATCCGATATTCCGTGTTAACCGAGCCGCCCCAAAAAAAAAAAAAAAAAAAAAAAAAAAAAAAAATTAAAGTTTTAAATACGTAAATAAAACATAAAAATAATTACAGACGCCGCGCCGCACTTTTTTAAATGTACTCGCATACATTTGTAGGCATGCCTTACGAGTTAGTGATGACATCGGGTACCCGGTTCCAGAAATTACCCGGAGCCGATTTTTAAGATCCGGGTATATTTCGCGGCCGTTTATAGGCTAATTCACCAGTTTAAATTACGCGCTACGTGGTTGCGGTCTTTCCCGCGGAGCGTGCCCGCTGCCTAAAGAGTAATTGGAGTTGACGACAGAGCGCGTTGTAAGCTATCACGTGCTTCCGTCCGTCTCGGCGAGTCGCGCCCATGCCACGAGTGAGTGCAAGAGAGAAAGATGCGGCAATAAATCTTGGACACCGCCGTCTGCGCAGTACGAGATGCGCGTACGATCCAACCAACTCACACTCACAGCTGACTGACAAAGATGGTTGGGTGTAGAAGTAGAATTCGCAATGCAATCATCTTTCAACCGATTCACGAAATTCGTTATCACGACGCATAGGATTGTTATTCCTGGGCTTATGTTCTTTCTTTCCCAGGCTTATCTTGCGACGAGAGCTTCAGCGCGGGATATAGTAGTGAGAGGTTTTCCCACATGAGAAAGAGAGCTAGGCCTAGGCCTAGCCTAGGCCTATGTTTGCATTGTAGGCCTAGCCTAGGCCTACTGCGTCGAGTTTAGGCCTAGACATACGTTTTTATTACGACATGTAGGCCTAATTGTGTACGTGTGTTTGTGAGCTTGATTTACAAGCATTAATTCATTTAGTATACCCTGTATGAAGTGTATCGTGTGTATTTTATGTTCCTTTATCATTACATGTGTGGCTAGGCCTATGCTAGGCCTACGAGAGCAAAATAAACAAATGAAACGCGCCATCCGAGTTTTTCGCAAATCCGAGGTGCCCCCGGTCTCATCCAACTCGGATAAGAGGGATCTTACTGTATTACCATTTTGGCAGTGTCAGCCTACATGGTTTTATTAACATTGAGCAGTGTTATTTTGATTTTATTAAATAGTACAGTTACTCTTGGGCAGCTAGACACATGACAAAATAATATGCAGGTAGGCCAATCTACCTATGGAAAAACAACAGTTGGTGGCCCACGTGGACTCAAAACATGGGTAGGGGAGACCGGGGCACAGTGGGTCGAATTTCACATTTGGTGTCATAAATCCATAAATATTAAAGGTAGACTTGTGAAAATTTGCACATAGGCTATATCAATCAACTCATTGGGAATATAGTGTAATTTTTGTAAATACCTGCAAATACAACATTCAAGTTTTTAAAAAAATCCAAAGGGCCGGGGGGGGGGAACTGGGGCACAGTGGGCCATGTGAGTTATAGTACACAATTAAGATCAAATAATAAGCAAAGTGTGATTGTTATTTTTCAAGTGGTTATTAAAGTACAATCTTGAACAAATGTGAAAGGTGAAAGCAATAGTCAAACTCAGCAGATTTCATAACCAAACTTGGACAAATCTATTGTGAATGTCACAGTTCTCAGGGTTCATGTGTCACGTGCAACAAATGATCATGATTGAAATGTAGGCCTAGTTAAAAGACACTATAATCATCTAGATCTAGGCCTAGCAACATAAATATGTCTGCCTAAAGCTAGCCTACACTAATCACCTAGATCTAGGCCTACTATACTAGGCCCACTGTGCCCCCAAAAAAGTGGCCCGCTGTGCCCCAGCTGCATTAATTTCTTTCAACAATGCTGACAATTTTCCTTTGACAGTTGAGGAGCAAACATTCAAAACGCAACAGGTCCATTCTAGTTAGTTTTGAGATAATAAGCAAAAACTGTTACACAGGAGTGTGCACACATATCATAACAACAATGTATATGACAATTTAAGAAAAAATATAAACATTTAAACTGTAATAATGATATCTTTCAAATTTTGCTATTTTGGTTTTGGCTTAGGTTTTTGATATTGTAACAGTCCATGAATCACTTTTCATCACAATCAACAGCAATTACCAGCCCACGCGCGCAAGCCACAGATGCACACCTACCCAGACCAGTCTACCTTATCTCTCTCTCTCTCTCTCTTCTCATCCTCGCCCATGAACCATCTCATATCAACTTCTCTGACCTTTGAACATGTAACTTGACTGTATTCTGTGTGTATTCTGTACTGTTTATTTTCATAGTCATACCATAATAATACTGTTATCTATATTCTAAAGTACCTAGTGAAGTCATCAATGCGGTTTTGCTGGTAAAGGGAGGACACTGTGAATGTATGCGAGTCACTGTTGGTCAGGCTGTTGTCTAGGGTGGATCTCCGTGTCGACTGCTGTATGCAGGATAGGCCATGTTATTTGATTTTTAAAAAAATTGTTAGTGGTTGAGCCTCTATCTGTGAGACCTGAAACTTTTTGGGAAGTGTGGAACTGTGTCGCGCGGTGCGAATCCATACCCCCGACTAGAACGTTTGGACGTTGGAGTCTTTAATTAGTTTCGCAACCAAGTGGGACCTTGTGGAGACCCTGGACGATATGACAGTGCACCGTGTACCCATCGCTCCCGCGACCTCTTCCAGACGGATCGAGATTGGTACCTTGGGCAACCGACTCTGTGAGGACTTCTGGTAACGTGTTTAATATTTACCGGACGAACTGTAAGTAACTCACTGTACAAACTTTCGTGAAGAACTTGTTCATACCCTCGCGTAGGCCGGCAAGTGAGCCCGATCTGTTGTGTACAAGAACTACTGAAGCTGTACGTGGTTATCCACGGCCCCGGCTTGAGAGTGCCGAATAACTTTGTGGAGTAATTACCTGAACTGTGTTTGAGGGGCGTCTAATAAGTTTAAACTTAACCTAACTGTATATTATTGTTATGTAATTAGGCTAACTTGGTACGTTGGTTTTCATATAGCCAAGCGTGATTATGCTACTTGTTTGGGCAGGCAGATGAGACCTTGTGAATTTTTTGATGTTTGAACTTGGAGATCTGTTTGTTCACGAGTTCTAACCTATTGTTATATTTCTGGTATTAATTGGTGGTATGCTTTATTATATTAAATTTCTATGTATTTCACAAGCACATCTTGCTGGGTTGCCCCTCTGTTATCTTACTTCCGACCCCAGGCTTATATTTCTTTGTTTGATAACGCCTGCAGACGGGACGAGTGACAAAACAAAGTGGCGCCCTATCTAATTATTAAGAGTAGTATTGACGAGTGTAACCCCAACTCCCCACGCCCCACTCTACACCCCATATACCTGAGCACCGGCACAAATGCGTCGCAATATGGACATGTTGCATTTTGAATCAAAATAGTGGACATGTTGCTTTTTGTTTCAAATTGTTTTGCGTTTTGAATCAAATAGTGGACATGTTGCGTTTTGTTTCAAATTGTTTTATTTTATTTTATTTTATTTTGATTTGTATTAATTTTATTATATTAATATATATATTAATTTATTATTATAAATTTTAATGAAAATTTTATTTTATTTAATATTGGAACCTTCAAAATCCTCCAAAGGCATTCAAAGGCTCCAAAAGAATTCCAAAATTGTTTTATGTAAACTCAATCATAACCTTACTAACCTTGATACCTTGAGACATGGGCAGGAAATCTACTCACGATTATCTGATTGGTTCTTATGGACATGTTGCGTTTTGAATAAAATTGCTGTTTTGTACTCGCTATTTGTACTGCAAATGTTGCGTTTTGAAGCAAACCTGTATAACACATTGAAAGAGCTTGCTTTGAAGCATGCAACGCCATCTCTAGTAAAAAAATTGTACTCAGTGGACATGATGCGTTTTGAAACTTTGCTCCTCAGTTGTCCATGAACAGAATTGATTTTTATCTTAACACATTATATTGATATTATTGAACCAAAGAAACCTAATTAATAAACATATTTCATTGCAAAATAACACTAATAAAATCTTATCTCGTTTTTACTTTTAGTAGGTTGAAAAAAAACATGTGCTCCTATCAAAGTCAGTTGGCCATCTGGAAGCCTCAAACCCAGATGCATTGTGGGTATCAGTTAGGGATGACTTCGGGTCGAAAAATCCGGAACCGGATCCACCTGCGCCGGATCCGGGTCGAAACCGGTTCCTACACATATTTTTCTTTCTCAATTTTCGTAAATTTGAATCTGCGCGGGCTAATTTCGATTGAAAACATGGGCGGGGCGATAATCGATTCGAATTTCGATAGGGGGCGGAGCCGTGTCCCAGACATTGTAGGAACTGCTTAGTGAGAAACAGTTGAACAAACAATGGCCTACAAGATTGTTTGCTTTCGTTTTCGTTCATAAAGTTTGGATTATGTGTAGAATTAGTATATGATTAAAATGTTATTAACAAGTTCTGCAATGTTATTATAACACAACACTTGGGCCTAGGCTAAGCAGAGGTCAAAATTGTGACGCAACATTCATAGGGCCTAGGCCTAGGCCTAAGAATTTTGCAACCACGGGTGTTTCCGGCTCATTTATTCTCGTCTGTGCCTAGGCTCTTGGCAACTTTTAGGTTAAAAATAGAACCGGTTCCAAAAAAGGGGAACCGGATCGTAATGGAACCGGTTCCGAACCGGTTTCCGGTACCCGAAGTCATCCCTAGTATCAGTAGGTAATACCAACCATACAAAAAAAATCAACAGAATTTTAAAATGAATCTATCAGTTGTTATATAGGCCTTGGCCCACTCCACTGTGCCCCGTGGCCCACTGTGCCCCGGTCTCCCCTACCTAGCTAATACTACTAACCTTGATGGAGTCGCCAAGTTTTTTGCTTCGAAGTTGTTTATTTTGGTTTTGTAAGCCTACTGGTGTTCCATTGCCATTTGCTTTATTGTACTGTTTAATGAGTTTTCGCTTGTGGGAAGACTCTGGAAGAGATTGTACATGGGCATATAACTCTGCCAATGCAGCCACAGTTGTATTTGAATTATAGACTTTTGAAGTGTTCTCTTGATCTAAAAACGTAAATATTGTGGCAGCAGTTGCAGTACCATCAATACTCTCATCCAGCTCTTTTTCGGGTGTCAGCTGTCTACGACTTTCTTTCTTTGCCCAATAGGCTCGGATATCGACCGCTAGCTTGGACGGTATACTCAGTAATTCCGTTCCGGTACGAATCATAAACGAAACTACTCGTGACATGGTTTGCGAGTTGGCATGGAAAGCTTCGGGAGTTAGCCTTCGTGGACAAAGCAGATGAGGAGTGAAGAGTGTGGCCAGATTGTGTGCTGACATTTTGTTGCTAACTTCGTGGCTTGCGGTCAAATGCAGGAGCTGAAGCAAATCCCTGAGTAGAACACAATTCTCTGAGGGTAAAAGTAGGAGTAAGAGTTGCAGAGCCCTCAAGAGCTTGTCTTCGTTGCTAGGGCTGGTGCACAGCTCGGCTAGTTGGCAGTACGCTGGAAGGTGGGCTTCTGTTAGCAGGGGTTCAGGCAGCTCGGCAAGAAAGCTCTTTAGGACGGAAGCACAGTCGTGCACAGAAAACTGACTCTTATGTAGGTTTAATGTAGTTCCTTGATTCAGCAAAGACTTGAGCTCCTGTTGGCGAGTGAGTTTGCCGGTCCGTCTGAAAATACCCTCCTGGACGATGTTCTCCTCTAGGCTAAGGTACTCAATTAGTTGGTACACTTGGCAGATACCTTCTTGGGTCAAAGGTGCACCCTCCATTACTCCCTTACTCAAACTTTTAACCTTTTTTGTGAAAGTCCATTTTAAAGCTCGTAATTTGGATTTCTCTTCCACAGAGTCGGACCTTAAACAAAAATACATAAACTTAACAGATGAGCCCAATGCTAGGTATTCTTGTGGGCATATTCTCTTCCAATGCACTGAACTTCCCGCGTTAGACTTGTGGTTCCCTATTGTAGGCCTAGTACAGGCCTAGGCCTAGAGCGGCCCTAACCTTAAACCAAGAGCAGTTTGAGACTTGAGATTAAAGGACGCTCTAGGGCCTACAACTCGGGAACGAGGCCCTGCAACTGTAACTGGAATATCGGCAAGGCCTATTAGCTAGGCTAGGCCCATGATCCAATGATATTCTTCCTTACCCAGGTCTGGCATTCTGGTGAACGCGTTTGCGTCCAGTCCGCGCATGACGTAATCTAGATCGCCCCTCGAGCCGGCTGCCGCTCGGCGCGTGATAAAACCCTACTATCATAGTCAACAACTAAATTCGTAATAACTATTCATTGTCCGAACTTAAATCTATCATACATTTTGTAACCAGTACATTGTGTTCAGTAATTATGTGGGTAGATAGTTTTATGACCTTCCTTAATAGTTAATTACTAATATTAGCCGTAATACGATGCATACTCACAACTCACAAGTGTTACCCATTTGGGATAATGATAGTTTATTTATAAATTATAACAAATAAACAAATCCGTGTGTGATTTTATCGTAATGGGTGTGTCAAATCTTCCAACCCGAGATCGCGCCCGAGATATAACATTAGATTTTAAATAACTGTTATTAATTTAATCTATAATATGATTAATAAAAATGTGTTGGGTGGAGAGGAATTATCGAAATATAGGCTTACAAACCTAAAATATGTAACCACTCAATTATAAATCGATTACAAGAATACACACCATAGGCCTATTAGAATAATACAAACAATCGGATTAATATTCGAAATAGCTAGATAAAATGGACAAATAATGCACAACTGTTTTCATAAAAATTAAAATATTGTTTTGAAGTAAGTAGTGGCCTCGGTCATAAGTTTTAAATCTACTTTTATTTAATATAATATTGTGTATCGTGTTATTGAAAATTTATTTATGTAGGCCTATATCTACGCTCTTCTCTTGAAAAAGTACATGCCTTTGTACATTAGGGATCGTGTGGGGCGGGGGAGAGGACCCCCAGTCAATGCGGGTCCAGGGCACACAGCCTGGATTTTTTCACGATTCTTTTGAGTGTTTTGCGAGTATTTTTAAGGTTTGATATTTTGAATAACTTTTGTTAGTGGTTGTTGGTGGTTAATGATTATTGTGATTGCAAAATTATATTATGTTCTGTGACTTGACACATGGCCTACCAAGAGATATACAGCGTTTCAGCGTATACCCTGATTATTCTTTTTCGGTATACGGAGGGGTCAATATTTATTTTTGAGCATATGCCGTATTACTTTACCCCCCATTACTCCACGGAATGTAATTAAGACACGGAAATAAAACCTTATAAAATCTCGAGCAATCTCCTTGATTGTAATCATCGCCATCCGTTAAAGCATTACTAATAAATACGCCTACTACTTCAATATAATAATTAAATAAAACATTTCCGCACTCACGAATGTTTGTTTCCGTCGGCATGTTCTTTAGGTGGAGTCTGTTGTTTTATCTGATTCAGATGCACATTTGCGTGAGTAAAAATATTATGATATTTTCTCTGTCAATGTAGTTCTAAGGACTTTTGATTGAATCTAAAAAATCTTATTTAACGACGTAAAGTAAAGGAATCGTCGAGGGTTTATATATTTTCTTTTACTTTTTATAACTTTTTTTAAAGTCTATTAAACATTAAAATTATCATTAATTTTGGACACGCAAAACGAAAAGTAGGCCCTAGGCCAAATATCAATTACGTCTAAAGTACACTGCGTTGTTACACTCGAGGAAAGTCAACATTTTATCGTTCATAAAGTCCATAAACCCACTAACAACAAAATTTTCTTCGGATGGATATGTTTGACACAAAATCGAGCGAACTGTTTACTCTTCAAGAACGAGATAATATCTGGACCACAGAACTGTTCCCTAAAGACTTCTGTCTGAGTCTTTGCAGCCAGAAGGAAGAATACACACTGCTCTGAGAGATCCCATATAGATGGGGCACATGAATCTGTTTTGATTAATTTTGAAGTTGAACGAATGCAAGTAAAGATATCGGGGAACTCTTGTCGCTAAGCGGGTCCAACTTTCAACCACACTTTTTTCCCAATAAAATCAATGGAAAACAACTACAAATTAGAAATAAATGTGTAAAAATTCAATATCAACAATTTATTATCAATTACCACTTTGCAAAATTAACAATTACATAGGTGAACACAATATTACTCACAGACTAATTTCACTGTTATTAGTTGATCACGGCGGCCATTTTAGCAAAGTCTCTCCATTCTCCGACGTACCAACCAAAACACACCAAACTTACGTTTAATTCTGTCCGTTTTTGTTTGTCCTGCGGTCCCTGTCGTGTTGTTTGTTTGTACCTCATTCTGTTCTGGGGGACCAGCCCCCCGACCCCGCCGGGGCTCCGCCCCTGGACCCCGTCGGGGGCTCCGCCCCCAAACCCCCGTGCTATTCGACTATTTAATTGTTTACTTAACATAACAATAACATATTTATAAATTACTTATTACAATAACCACAATATCGCAAAAAGGTTGGTACACCTACATAGCCAACATCCACAATGGCGCGTTGATCAGAGTGAGACGACGTTCATGTTCAATAATGTAAATTATTTGACATTATTCGTGTAATTTGAGAGTGTTACTGTTAATTACTCACTATACGTACTTAATATTAACTTATTTCTAATTTGTAGTTGTTTTTTCCCTTGATTTTATTGGGAAAAAAGTGTGGTTGAAAGTTGGTTGAAAGTTGGACCCGCTTAGCGACAAGAGTGCGTATCGGTTTAATGAAAACCATGCCAGCTTATTACTAATGGAAAAATGTAGTAAGCTGTCACTAGCACAGTATTAATAAACAATGTGTGTGTATACAGAAAAACCCAGATGCGGTCCACCAAATAGATTGGAAATGCATAGCGAAGCAATGAACAAGTGCGTCTTATGCACGGCCGCTGCGATCCAGCTGACGTCACACTCGCGGCGGAGATGCGCAGTGTCATACCTAGCCACACAGAGATATCGTTGTACCATGGGCTAGGCCTACCTATATTGTAGGGCTAGAGCAGCCCTTAGACTGTGATGCCAGTTCAAGCAACGGCTTTTACTGGTATCTAGCTAGGGCCTAGGTACCCTACTTACTCATCAGTATTCAAATCCAAAACGAATGACAAATGCATCCGCACCAAGGTATGGAACTGCTCAGGGTCTTCCCGTTTCAACTTCTCGGCAAGTGTCACGTCGCTAGCATCCAGAGCCATTTCCGACCAGAATGGCCCTTGGCCTAATGATGTTAAAATCTAGGCCTAGGCCTATATTCTTCACTTGACATTTCTGAAACATACAATTATGCAAATATAATAGCTAGTGACGAACATTGAACCAATTGGATTGAACTGAACTCTCCTTTGTAGGCCTAGGCCCAGCACGCTTTTCTTATGATAGGCCCTAGGGCAATCGAATTTTCCTCCAAGCACAGTAAACACACAATGAACACATGAAATATGATCAAATATCATAATTTAGGCGACCTAAGGCTTGGCTGTTTCCAAATTGAAGAGTTCATTGTATAATTTAACATACAAAAGCACTAATAAACTCGAAATAATATCAACACACTTCCAAACCGCCAAAACAAACCCGCCCTAGCCGTTGTTTTCACGTTTGAAATGAAGATTATTTTGTTCAACTGCGCATGCGTACATCTGTAATAACGCAGTAAAGACAGCATTTAGGTTGCAAAACAGCTTTGTGTACGTTTCGGTACGCAGCCATCTGTTTAATATATTCCTTTTCCTTTGGAATATTATGTAGTTGTTAGTTCGCATGGTGGCAGGTGGCAAGAACCCAAGAAGCATTGATTCACACTCATCTTTCATAATTTTTCATCCAAATCCAAATCCGTAGGTAAGAAAATCATTACTTCGTCATACGTACGCAGCCAAAGGCTTTATTTTGGTTCAGCCGATTTCCGCTAGGTGTCTCGTCGACACCGCAAGCCTGCTCAAGCCCGCACTATTCAAATATGATTGAAATAGAGGTGTAGCTCCTACAGAACGGAAATAATATTATCTGGTGTTTCTTCGTTTTTGTAACCACTATTTTCTTTTTCTATTATTCTTTTATAAACTTTTTGTGGACACATTACAACATTGTTGTCCCACAAGGGCAATTCACCATAATATTGTTAGCATTTAGCAATACAATACAATACAATATAAAATTAGTCAAATATGACTATAAAAGATAAAAGTAATAAAGATAATATGTAATAATAATAATAATAATAAAATGAATATAAGGTTTTTAAGCATAAGCCCGCTTTAAGGACATAGTTATTGATTCATAGCCGTTGTCGAAAAAGTTTGCCCCGACCGGGGTTCGAACCCACAACCTCCGGCTTAACGTGCCATAGCTCTACCAATTGAGCTACCGGGACCACAGAACAAACCTTTTATTACTGCTATTTGTTGTGACTGTTGACTTCCATGACATAAATCCAACAGAAGACTGCAATGTAGCTGTCAAATCTGAAACACAGTCATAACAAATAGCAGTTTAGAAAAGGTTTGTTCTGTGGTCCCGGTAGCTCAATTGGTAGAGCTATGGCACGTTAGGCCGGAGGTTCTGGGTTCGAACCCCAGTCGGGGCAAACTTTTTCGACAACTGCTATGAATCAATAATAATAATAATAATAATAATAAAAATAATAATAATAATAATAATAATAATAATAATAATAATAATAATAATAATAATGATAATAATTTTTTATTTTTTATTTTTTATTATATAATAATATTACATGCATTTTTTACAAAAAAACAATTTGACATCGTTGTCCACAAAGCCACATAGCGGCTTGTCTGGGATTATGAAACATATTATATTGTACATGGATCAGACAGACTTAATTTAAAATTTTTAAATTTTTTAAAAGCGAGCGAAGCGAGCGTTTCCATTTGACTCTGCCGGAAAAATTTGTCACTGGTTTTGTTTTTTGTTTTTTTTTTTTGTTTGTATGTCTCGCCATAACGTTCGAACGGAGGCTCGGATCGAGTTGAAATTTTGACCATCCGCAAGCTTTGTTCTCGATTGAATGCCATTAGTTTTGTGGCAAAATCGTTCAAAAAGTTAAAAAGTTACATTAAAGTTAATCGAAAGTTTTTTTTCAAACTAACCGGCGACAAAATCTGAGATAGCCAAATCATTTAGAATGTCCGTCCGGTCACGAATATGTTAATTTTATTTTGATCCGATAAGTAGTGTAGATGGAAATTACATTATAACAAAAGTAACGTTGCCATGGCAACGAAAAGACGCGCGAAGTTTCTAATGCACTGCCACCTAGAAGTAATCAAAATACTTTCGCGGAAGCAGTCTATTATTTGGTACCAAAGAGTTTAAATATTTTTCCCAATGAGTCAAGGTCCTCTAGATGGCGGTGGATTTTATCCACAAAGTAAAGATTTACATACGGGTTTACCCAAATACCTTGGCAATAATAAATAATATCGGAAACATGGCCCGTGGACAGCGAACGTCGCAAATTTTAAAATTTAATAAAAAATGTGCATTGTGGGTCTAGCTAAAGCACGTGCTCGCTTATCAACGCGTCCAACTGAGCGTTTCCTAGTATTACACAAATAATGTTCATAGGCTAAATTAAAACTGAAATAAATAATTATACAACAACGAGAATACGACTTTACAATACTGAAATATACTAATTGAATTTGATATGACAGGCGAGAACATTCTTACATGATAAAAATCGCGACTGTATAACAAAGAAATAGTTTTTAAATTATTAATTAATTAATTATTATTAAGAATAATAATAATGATAAAATAATAATAATAATAATAATAATAATAATAATAATAATAATAATAATAATAATAATAATAATAATAATAATATAACTATAATAATAATATTTATTTAATTAAGCGAGCGAAGCGAGCGTTTCCATTTGACTCTGCCGGAAAAATTAGTCACTGTTTTTTTTTTTTTTTTTTTTTGTTTGTATGTCTCGCGATAACGTTCGAACGGAGGCTCGGATCGAGTTGAAATTTTCACCATCCGCAAGCTTTGTTTTCGATTGAATGCCATTAGTTTGTGGCAAAATCGTTCAAAAAGTTAAAAAGTTACATTAAAGTTAATCGAAAGTTTTTTTTTCAAACTCAACGGCTACATAATCTGAGTTATTCATATCATTTAGAATGTCCTTTCCGGTCACGAATATGTTAATTTTATTTTGATCCGATATGTAGTGTAGATGGAAATTACATTATAACAAAAGTAACGTTGCCATGGCAACGAAAAGACGCGCGAAGTTTCTAATGCACTGCCACCTAGAAGTAATCAAAATACTTTCGAGGAAGCAGTCTATTATTTGTCAACAAAGAGTTTAAATAGTTTTCCCAAGGAGTCAATGTCCTCTAGATGGCGGTGGATTTTAAAGTAAAGATTTACACACGGGTTTACCCAAATACCTTGGCAATAACTAGGAAACGCTCAGTTGGACGCGTTGATAAGCGAGCACGTGCTATAGCTAGACCCACAATGCACATTTTTTTAAATTTTAAAATTTGCGACGTTCGCTGTCCACAGGGCCATGTTTCCGATATTATTTATTATTGCCAAGGTATTTGGGTAAACCCGTATGTAAATCTTTACTTTGTGGATAAAATCCACCGCCATCTAGAGGACCTTGACTCATTGGGAAAAATATTTAAACTCTTTGGTGACAAATAATCAATGGGCATAATATAAGCTAAGCGCTAGACACACAGTATAGCCGTCGGGAGCATAACAATTTGAACCTGTCTCTAGTAGGGAAAAACCCACCGCCGTCTAAATGTATCGTACCCTTAAATTTAACAGCCTTTGTGTTAGCAAGCGGTGTAAAATCAAAACCGCAAGATGGCGATTTCACGTTATTATTGAAGAAAAACAGTCTTTCTTCCTCAAATCTCTCAGTTACTCCGATTTCCGAACAAAGCAATTCAAGTTGGTGGACTATCATACTATTGTCTATCTGCATTAGGCTTTTAGTAATCAAAACTAGTTATTTGTGCGGAATATGTGTCTGAACAAGGTCGTGCAGGTCTAGGGTTGCCTAGGAGAGGCCTAGGGCTTGTCAAACGTGTAATGTTAGCATTAATTGAATGTAGTTCTATAGCCTAATGGAACTAAAGGCTTACACTGTTGTATTATAAATAATTTTTTTTTATCTGGCCTAGGCCCGGGACGGTTTCTGGTTTGTTTTATGAAAGTAATGACAATTTTTCTCGTTTCACACATAGAAGCAAAATTTAAAATGTCCGCCATTTGTTTACGTATTTGTTTATCCCCGCGACGTTCAAATAATCCACTGCATCTTAGTTCATTCAGCTAGATGAAGTATCTATGTTGCAGTGAAGTGATTTTTCCCTACTAGAGAGGCTTCAAATTGTTACGCTAGCGCTCGGTTGGAAGGATAGGAGACTGAGCGTCTAGCGCTTTGCTACGCAAAGCTTATGTACGTCATTGCAAATAATAGACTGCTTCCTCGAAAGTATTTTGATTACTTCTAGGTGGCAGTGCATTAGAAACTTCGCGCGTCTTTTCGTTGCCATGGCAACGTTACTTTTGTTATAATGTAATTTCCATCTACACTACTTATCGGATCAAACTAAAATTAACATATTCGTGACCGGACGGACATTCTAAATGATTTGGCTATCTCAGATTTTGTCGCCGGTTAGTTTGAAAAAAAAACTTTCGATTAACTTTAATGTAACTTTTTAACTTTTTGAACGATTTTGCCACAAAACTAATGGCATTCAATCGAGAACAAAGCTTGCGGATGGTCAAAATTTCAACTCGATCCGAGCCTCCGTTCGAACGTTATGGCGAGACATACAAACAAAAAAAAACAAAACAAACAAACAAACAAACAAACAAAAAAAAAACAAAACGAGTGACAAATTTTTCCGGCAGAGTCAAATGGAAACGCTCGCTTCGCTCGCTTAATAAATAATACTGGAAACGCGAACGTCGTAAATTTTTAAATTTAAAAAAATGTGCAATGTGGGTCTAGCTATAGCACGTGCTCGCTTATCAACGCGTCCAACTGAGCGTTTCCTAGTTAGAGTTAAGACAAAGTAATAATGTAGGTATGTAATATAGATACACATGGAAGTACTTGACGTAAGTCCGTACAACATGTTAGCTCCGGTTTTGACCGAGTTTGTATGAAAAACATCCAATAAAATAATAATAATAATAATAATAATAATAATAATAATAATAATAAAAATAATAATAATAATAATAATAATAATAATAATAATAATAATAATAATAATAATAATAATAAATAATAATAATAATAATAATAATAATAATAATGAATGTACGGTTTTTAAGCATAAGCCCGCTTTGAGGCAGTGTTGGGTCAGTTCTTTTTTAAAATGAACTTTCTAAAAGTTCAGTTCACAGCTCAAATAATGAACTTTTAAAAAGTTCAAGTTCTTTTAAAACCTAAAATTTTGAAAAGTTCAAGTTCGTCTAAAACATGAACTAAGTTCTTTTAAAAGTTCTTTTGTAAAAAAATCACTATTTTGGCAAGAAATGAAGTCGAGTCCGAGTAGTTCTCAAATCTTCAAATCTATAAGTTGTTTTTGTATTTATGTAGGCCCTATCTAGGCAATCTAATTACCAAATTAATTTTTTGCTTCAATGCATTAGCATAGCCTTTGCAAGTGGCCAAAATAATTCACCATTACTATACCCATTTTACTAGGTACAAGCTAGTTAAATTCAAATCTGTCTACACCTACACAAGTGCAATATTAAATCATTTAAATATCGGTACTTGAAGACACAACTTGTATTAAATTATCCGAATGTGCTTAATAACTAACACATACTAAAGCAACTTGGAGCCCCCCCCCCCCCCCCCCCCCCCCAACAAAGTAAGGAGCGCGCTACACAACTAATTGATGATGTTAAGAGTTCCATCTAAAATATATTCTTGCATATGCTACTGCAGTCTAACGCGTAATCTACTGTCAAGTGTCAACATAAACATTGGAAGCTTCGAGTTCGAGCTAAGACCTTGCTTGATAGCCTACCAGTGCTAAACTTTATTTCTCAATGGCTAAACTGATGAGCTGACATGTAGAGCGCTTGCACAACCGACCAGCTACTGTGACAGTCGCAAATAAAAAAAACTGCTAGCCACCCGGGAAAACTATTCACAGATGTTATTTTCGGTAACAAAATTTTTGGAATTGATTTATGATGATAATAATAAGAAGAACAATACGACTTCCAGATAAAATTTCGAAACTATATTATTATTACGCACACGAAGCACCGAGATGGGCTTCATATTTGTCAAAGAAGTTGCATTAATTATGAAATTCGAGCTCTGCTGGTGGTCTAGTAGCTGGGTTTGAGGGGGGGGGGGGGGGGGTCATAGATCGCGATCTTCCCACGGCTGACGGCGGTCGAACGATAGTTGAGCTGTATTTGATCGTGTTGATGATTTGTATTACGTTCTCGTCGATTAGCTTGTAAAATTACAGCAGATACTTAGCATTTTAGGCTTCTAAAATTTATTTGTTTCCGAATTAGTTGGCGTGCATCTTTTTAACTAAGTTAGACTTCGTGAATCGTGCGTGACCTTGTCAAAATCAGCTGAACGTACGTCAACGTAGGCCAACGATGGAACAACGATTTGTTATTGTTTTTAGCGGCGACAGCGGCGAGTCGACGGCTGCACAACGCACGGAAAGAACTTTCAAATGAACTTTCTAAAACTGGAAAGTTCGTTCTCGGAAAGAACTTTTAAAAAGTTCAAGTTCATTCATTTAAAAAAGAGTAAGTTCACTGTTCTTTTTAAAAGTTCCTTCCCCAACACTGCTTTGAGGACATTATTAGTAGATGATAGCAGATGTAATAAAAGTATGCCCCGACTGGGGATCGAACCAGAACCTCTGGCTTAACGCGCCATAGCTCATAGTAGTTTAATAAAGGTGTGTCTTATGTCTCGGTAGCTCAATTGGCTGTGCTATGGCGCGTTAAGCCAGAGGTTCTGGGTTCGATCCCCAGTCGGGGCATACTTTTATTACAACTGCTATCATTTACTACTAATAATAATAATAATAATAATAATAATAATAATAATAATAATAATAATAATAATAATAATAATAATAATAATAATAATAATAATAATAAATTTATTGGTCCTTAATTGATCATTACAATGATATTGGACAAGTCAACAATAGCACACAATGACAAAGCAATACAATACAATAAAAACAAGTCAACAAAGATTTAAGATGTCAGGTATTCATTGACGGAATAAAACGGATTGCTAGTTAAAAACCTCTTCAGTTCAGTCTTAAAGCTTATCACATTGTTCTTCTAAGTATATTTGGGCAGCTTGTTATATAATTTAGCGCCTGAGATATCAGGTCGCATACAAGATCGGTTTAGGTGATGCTCTCCAATTTTAAAATTGTCTCTGTTCCTAGTAAAATGGTCATGGCAATCACCGTTTGTCGTTGTTAGCTTGTTATTATTCAAAACATATAAAATTGCATTTAAAATATTTAAAACACTTTTAGTGGAAAAACTCTATTTTATTATTTAAAACTAATATAAAATTGCATTGTAAATGTACATGCAGGGCAAAGTTAAAATTTCTAAGTCTTTAAATAACTCCCTGCAGTGGGTATGGGCATATGTATGTGTGTGTGGTTTTGTTCAGTGTATGATTGTCTGAGTGAGTGTGTTTAAACTTCAAAGTGTAAAATGTTGTAATATTTATTTTATTTCCACTTTTCTTTATTACGTTTCTATCATTTTGCATTACCTTTGTGATGTGTTTGTTTTCAATTGCCTATAATTAGATAGTCATCAAAGCCCATGACGCGTAACCATCGTGAGATAAGACGTGTGCGTACGGAAATAATCTACCCGAACCTAGAAACGAGCAATGGTAGATTCCATTCCTTCCCTTCTTAACACATTCGCCCGTGGCTGGATCCGTCCAGCATCAGCCTGTCTTCACCCCTTCACATCTAGGTAGATTGACGCTAAATTGCTAAAACATTTACTCATCCACAATTAAAAAAACTAACTAACTAATCTCATGTACTACGTTTACATGCAGGTTTAAAATCGATTTTAAAACGTTTTGAGTTTTGAAAACAGCATGCAGGCCTTATACGCTTCGAAACTGGGTTTGATTCGGAAGTAGGCCTAACAACAAAAAAAGTTTTGAAAACGTCTTGAGATCCTTTTGAAACCAGTTCATGTATACGGACGTCGAATTAGTTTTGATTCAAGTCAAATCTTTTTCAAAACTGCATGTGAACGAAGTAAGAGTAAACTTATTATTTCAAACTAGTACGTATTAATTTATAAACAAAAATAGTTAGTTATTGTTTAAATGTATAAAAAAAGTGTAAACAAAATGAGTAAAAATGTGTATAAAACAAATTGCAATAGTTCATTGAAATGAATTTCAATTGCTTTTCTGATAATAAAGTATCAAGAGGAGAGCTATTAGATGCTACGGTACTGATGGAAGAAACTACTGGGATTTAAATGACTTTTACTTGATGGCAGAAGTGTACATGTGAAACCCTCTTGGTGGTCAATTTTTGATATTTTTAATTTATATCTTTGGATTTAACATTGTTTTATGTTTTTATATGCTCGTAAATTTAATTTAGTCTATACCTCATTGTAAAATGGCAGTAATGCTGTATTTGAGTGAACCAATAAATAAATGAAATAAAAAATAAATAAAAAGGTTTCCTCCATTTTTGTCTCTCTGTCGACAAACGACAACTCTAATTATTACGTTGACATTATGAAGGTACATATTATGGAGCTGCCTACTCCATGATCAACATGAAGCTACCTTTGACTCCAAATGTTAGATCTGCAAAGTTCTTGCATTGCAACCGAAAGTGGATCAGTTCGGTTCGGTTCGGTTCAGTTCAGTTCAGTTCAGTTCAGTTCAGTTCAGTTCAGTTCAGTTCAGTTCAGTTCAGTTCAGTTCAGTCCAGTCCAGTCCAGTCCAGTCCAGTCCAGTCCAGTCCAGTCCAGTCCAGTTCAGTTGTTGTAAATTACAAAGTAATACAGTTAAAATTACAATGCAATACACTTTAATCTGGTTACACCAAACTATAACAGATGCAATAAGAGATATTTCCACTACACACTAATGTACAGAAAGACCTGACAGGCAGTGTTGTGTGTGGCTCATGCGCTTGTGAGACTCTGATTCGAAGGGCATGGGTTCGAATCCCGCCACCAGAAATCCTGACTGAAAGTTTTTTCCGAGTGTTTTTTCATTCGATAATGCGGATGCAAGGGATTGAGTCCTTCGGGCATTACCTCCACAATTTTCCAAACTCCAAAATATACATAGTAGACATGCACGTGACGTAGGGGATGTTGAACGCTGGGCAGGTTTCCCACATTTTGTTCGTGTATCGCAATCGTGGATTTTATTTGTAATTGTAACTTATACAATAGTTTTTAACGACTTATCAATTGAGATCATAGCAAGTATTTCCACATAGGGTGTTTAAAAAAGAAAGATTAATTTCAAATAAAATAAAACACATTTTATAATTATTATAAATACAAATCGTTGGACTTTCCACTGTTATTAATGTCATTTAAAATGTGATATTTCGACTCCTTTACAAGAGTCTTTATCAAACTAACAATTAAAAAACCACAACAGACAAGACAAAAAACATTTCACAAAAAGTTATAAATATTTTATTCTAGACCTTGCGAATGTGATGCAAGATACATTGGTGAAAACCAAGAGACCTTTGATGGTAAGAATAAAAGAACACAAGAACAATGTGAAACAACATAAGATTGATACATCAAAAATCTCAGAACATGACGTGTACGAAAAGCACCATCATATTAATTGGGAAAACACTTCAATCGAACATAAATCTAATGCCACGACACGGAAAATTAAGGAAGCTGGTTTGATTTCCTGTGTGGCCAATATAATCAGTGTGCCTAGTGTTAATTATCCAGCCATTTGGAAGAGTTTTTGTCCATCAATAATTTTATCACTAGATCAATAGTTTATTTCATACACCAACATGCACGAACTGGCAACATGTATTTTTTTTATATTCATAAAAAACTTTTTTTGTTAATAATTTAATAGTTGATACTAATACACAGTCAATTATAATTTTTTGTGAAATGTTTTTTGTCTTGTCTGTTGTGGTTTTTTAATTGTTAGTTTGATAAAGACTCCTGTAAAGGAGTCGAGAAATCACATTTGTATTTAAAACGTTACTACCTGTTATATAGTTTCATTTTTATTAATAACATTTTATAGTAATAATAACTTGACTTTTGTACTTATTACACAAAAACAATAAGTGTGTCTGCTTTCCATGATCAACATTGATATCATAGGCGTCCATAGGGGGTGGGGGAGGGGCCAGGGGGGCAAGGGGCAATACAATTGCAAAGCCTCCATTGCCATTTTTAACTACACATTTCACTAAGATTATGCCACCGATAATTTTTTTAAATTCATCATATTCGAATGAATATCTTCTCGTATTAAAAAATATTAATTTTAAAACTGACTGTTGGTCGAGCTCGAAAAACTAGCGTTTTACGCAGAACGCAGAGATTTGGTCTTGATCTTTTGAAATTGCGGTAACAGAAGCACATTTTCCAATATTGCACACTAGCTAGTAGCTGACCGTAAGTGTGCCACAAAATAGGTAATTTGTGGTAATTTCACAAGCTTGTAGGGGAAAAATATTTGAAATGTTAAAATGTGCTCTAATGGCGACATGCTTTCATCCTTTGTAAACATCGTCCCAAAAATTCATCTTTTGGGTGAAAATTTGGTTTGCCAATCAAGCGAATTTTTAAATTGACGCTTTTAACATTGTAAAAGAAGTTGGCCCAAGCTCAAAATTAAAAATTTGTTGTCGTTCCTTCCTGTGCATTTTTCAACCTTTAGCAGGGGCGTAGGAATAGGGCTTTGGGTTAAGAATATATGAATAGGGAGTGCTGCACCCAGGCCCTGGGAGATTCAGCCGCAAGGAAGTCCATCGAGCAGCCTTGCACCCAAGCCTTTGAAATCCAGCTACGCCAATGCTTTCCAGTCAAATGAAAACAGTTTTGCTTTCACGGATACGGTACCTATACTACGATTTTAATGACTGCACTCTCGTATAGAATGCGCTGCCTGTAATATATATTATTTCAACCGGCTTCACTGTACGATCATAGGGGCCGCTAGCTGCACTACGATTAGTTACTAGTGACGGCGTATAGAACGCGCTGCGAGCGGCGAAGATTACAAAATCAAATCTTCCCGGCGCGGACCTTGGAAACAACGTTAGGAGATGATCCTGATCCTCCGCGTGATAATCGGCGCTTCACGAGTCAACCTGTGATTGTTCCATCGACCAGACAGAAGCGCGAAAGTGAAAGTGATTCTAAGTGTTCAAATTTTATCACCAGGTAAGTGACAATCACATATTGGATCATAACTGTGCATGGCTAGTACCGTACTGTACGGATTGAGTGTTTTTGTAAGTAACATCATGAAGATGACATTTAAAAGTCGATGTAAATACTAAATTATTCAGCTCGTGAAGGTAAACAATTTATCTTGGTAAATTTATTTATTTCTGACTATGTTTAAACATTCATGATTTCAGTATTTTTTTAGAAGATAATGTGGGTAAGGGTTAACCTTTCTAATGTAGCTCAAAGATGGAAAAGCCATGCAGCTAAGGAGGACGAGTAATAGGCTTTCTGAATTAAAGCGGCTCTCGTCTGGATTTGACGAAATATCGCCTAGGGCAAGGACGTCTGCATTGCTGCTAGCGAGCAGATGAGCTGTCTGCACGTTGCTACATTCGAATTAATTAGTCGCAGGTTAATGAAGGTGTCCATGTGGAAATAGCGTTCACAATATTATGGAATTCGCTTTCATTTCACATTCACTAAATTGTCTCTATAGAGCAGATAATACATTGTATCAAAAGTTGTGCTCATGGTGTTTTCAGTTTGGAAATTGCATATAAAGAAATGGTCCATGAGTATTGTCGTGAATATTATCTGGTTTGAGGAAATGAATATAGTGCAAAATACAAAAATAAAAAGTCCAATAATTCGGTTAAAGGGGCTTATTGCCCCATTTATTTATTTTTAGCGACATCCATTACATAAAACGACACTAAAATGACCATTAAAAATGTATCTCAAAACTGTCATTTTACACACATTTAAAAGTTTTTTAAAAATACTGAAATTTATGAAAATAGGCGTTTTGTCAAATTTCTTAAATCGGGTTTATCATACTTTTTGTTTCTAATACCCAAAACACTTGTCCCAAAACTACCCCCCTTGATACTCAATGTATGTTTTCTTGAAAACATGCAAAGTTTTATATGCGTCGGATGCTTACTGGCCTAAGTTAATTGCCAACTGCCAAATGTGCCTTGTTCTAAAACGGAGTATGATCCGGGTATCCGGGTTCAATCCCCGCTTGGGTTATACCCATTCAGTCAAAAACTGATTTTCAGTGGGATTGTTTTATTTGACCTTTCCCAGGTTGACAACTTGCATGTATTTTTGTAGGTTGTTAGCTGTTTTAAATCATCAGAAGGTCGTGATTCTGATAACAAGAAATGATTTCCACGTAAACATGGCTGAATTTCATTGAAAGTTGATGAATGTAAGAGATGGTGACGGCAAATTATATTTTTTGTTCAATTTAAGCTACTTTTCAGAATATTTCTATGTCATATTCATATTCATAATAAAATGTTATGCGTTTCGTGTGTCACGCTGTAAACTTATATAAGAATACACCTTTTTAATTAAAATAATGCGCTTACTGTGTCTAGCTAATTAGTGTTTACTATACGCATAGAAGTGATTGTGGCAGGTGATGGGTGATGACACATACACACAAGTCATGACGATGTCTGGTCCCGGGGTAGAAGGAACCTAAGTCCATGTTAGCTCTGCTAGTCGCACGACGCTATGACGATTGTGATCTTAGTTGATACGTTCGTCGAAGAAAACCATTTTAAAATGTTGAAATGTACAGAAACTTTATTGGCTTTACATTCAAATTTATGCCCTACGCCCAACTTTGGTAAGCAACTAAACTAAACAAAGTAACATCCTAAATTAACCATCAATCAGCTTGAACAGTGAACATGGCATCGAGTCAGACTTAAAACATACGACACAAAAAAAATTTCGTGGTTATTTATGTAGTTACGTCGCTACCAAGTTGAATGATTGTCAATGCACGTAATATCCAAATTGTGTGTGTGTGTGTGTGTGTGTGTGTGTGTGTGTGTGTGTTGTAAGAAATGTGACAAATTAACACAAGACATTGATCAACTCTGTGTCTTTGTCAAAACATGCAACTTGTTTCCATTCGATATACTAGGCCGCTTCGCGAACGCTTTTTTCAGTCGCGTTGACGGATGAGATTTTTTAAATATTTCTGTCCAATGATTACTACGTTTTTAGTTTAAGTGGTATCTCATCTCATCACTTTTTCAAGTTCCATTACAAAATTATTTTTGCTAAATTAGGATAATTTTTATAAAGTAGTATTAATTACTATGGTTATACCAATTAACAATGGAATGTAAAACTAAAATATCTCGAGTCCCAAAGACATGCTTTTTGTACGCATTGCGGCATTGTAGGGTTGTCAAGTTTCTATAGTTACTTGTTAATTACACCTGTAAAAGGCTTATATTAATACCTTTATTTCTATGAATTCTGTCTAACTTTTTCACTTTTTTGTTTCGAAAGGCACATCACCATTACCTTAATGTCCATGTAAAATATGAACGTTATAGCCCCACCCGTTTGGTCAGAATTGGCCCAAAATCACGAAAATAATGTATTAAATATCTGGAAAAATCGTAAAAGCATGATTTCTATGAGAAATATTTCTTTGGTTGTCACCAAAATCAAGAAACATCTAAATACACTGATTTTAAACGTTTCCATATAGTTTCATCAAGATTGGAGTAGTCGTTTGCTCGACCGCGAGCTAAATACCATGAAAATATCGTATTAAAAATCGAAAAAAATCGTAACAAAGTAATGGTGGCAAGGCACATTGTGTTATGGTGCCTTGCTCTACTCTTGCCACTAGCAATATGTACGTATTTGTAATCCAGACATATTGAAAATAAATAATAATAATAATAATAATATTCATGAGAAATATTTCTTCGATTGTACCCAAAAACGTGTCAGGTCTATGTTTAGAGATTTCGAAGGTCCCCTCCAATTTTCATTATCGCATATGCCATTTGCCCGGTAGAGCGCAAACAAACAGAAAAATGGGGGAAAATTTAAACACCCGAGCTAATGTTTTTTTGGGGGGGTCAGTGAAATTGAAGTCTTCGCTTCGCTCATCCAAAAATAATCATTTCTTGACAAAAAGTTATATAGTTGTAGGTGTTAGCCATTTTACTTTATTCCCAAAGCTGAACAACGGTAATACATTAAATGTTGTACTTAATTATTATTTAAACTAATTTTTCCATTCCTCGTGGGAAACCTGCTCATGGCTGCAATGCATGCCCCTCTTTAGGTGTATAATTAGGTATATTGGAGCTAGGACAATTTGTAAAGGGGTTTTTACGAGCTGTTTAATTAAGATGACTTAATCAATTATTGCATTCGCATTAACGACCGAGAAAACCCCAGGAAAATCCTCAAGGCAGAGATTGCCGGTCTCGGTTGGATTCGAAATCGAGACCTCCCGAATCAGCGTCTCGCGCTTTACGCTTGCGCCAACCGTATGCTATAACGTTTAACCTTTTTGAGTACTGCCTGTGAGAGTGTTGTCATCGACTAATATACAAACTTGAGTATTTGCGTCAAGGTGTTTCTTTACACAAACACGCACGCGTTTCATATAATTTTATCAATTTCAAGTTCACGTAATTTATCAATTTCCGAATCAAGAGAGTGAGAACTATTTTGTGCAACACGACGCGCAAAAAAATTCCGTAAAAAATTTGTCGTCGATAAACAACTTTGGATTCAAGAAGTGATACATGTTAAAGTTAAATTTTTAAACTGAAAATTTAATTCAGATCTAATTCTACCATACAAATGTGTCACTGGTTTGCAATAGCCCATATAGAATAAAACAAATGAAGTTGCACTTATAATGCATAATAATAGTTTGTGGTAAATGCCATAAGATTGTAACCTCGGTCCCCCGTGGTTTGGTGACACCAGTGACACTCATTACCATACAGAACCGCAATGCCGTTAGTCGGGCCTGGAAACATTTGCATCTAGCCGTCCGTGTCCTAGCTAGTCTAGCGAATCCGAGAATATTTTACACGCCATCTTCTATTCTTCTCGTGAGGCTTTTAACACTATAGTACGGGTTTTCCACCGTTTATTGATTTATGCATATTGATTTGTGTTTATATTAGCCAATCCCATGTAATAGGAAATACCTAGAAAGATGTACGGATATGACACGAGTGAAAATTATCTTTCAATGGTTATTACATTACGTTTTATACTTGAATAGGAATGTCACAGAGGTAGATCTTGGACAACAAATTGCGTCAGACATGCTTGCATACATTACATAGCAAAATGCATGAACTATGTTTTAAGACCACTCTGTCTAATAAGTACGGGGTTCAGCCATAGTATTCTAATTTGGTTCAACTATAGGCGAACTGCCGTAAGTCTAGAGTCTAGAATCTATACTTTAAAATACACGAGTAACATTTATTCAAAGTGATAATAGTTTATATTGTATCAACTATATAAATAATTAAACTTCACTTGAACTAAATACTTTAAATTGATATATATTTTACTTCTTAAAATCACAATATGTTTACTTCATTATAGCAGGGAATCGCCAAACTAGTTTATATAAACATGGCAAACAGCGCTATATTAGCCTTTGCAAGTATACATACACATTTACAAGTATCGCTACATCTAATAGTAGTTTAACCGCTGCAAATAAATGATCACAATATGTTTTATTCAGTTACAAAACCACCTTGTATAGGAACTTAAAAATATGAGCATCCGATGAAAAGCGAATTCTCAATAGGCAAGGGGGATCATTGGTATTAGTAAAAAAATCACACAGTTACAAAAATACAGATTCCACAGAATCACATTCCAGATACATTTTAACCACCCTACCCAAGTTGTTGGGTTGTTGGTCTACGCTTGGCCCTCTATTTTTTATAATATATATTAACAGTCTTCCCAAACTTCTTAATATGGAAAATTTCCAGGACATTGTAAAATCTTTCTCACCTTATATGCTGATGACATCAACTCCCTCCTCATAGCCCCCCATAATGTAAATTCAATGTTGCTAACATCAGCTGAAAATTCTCAAGTATCACAAATATCATCATTACTGTAAGTCTAGTAGACTGGCTATCCAAAAAGATAAAAACATTATCTTAAATTTTCATATAATGCATCGCAATACCCCTTAAGCCCCTATTTTGTCGGATGGTAAGAGTATAGCAAGGCAACCTACTGCAAAAATTCTAGGGCTTACTGGAGTGAGTCCCTTGACTGGCTTCCACATATCCAGACATTGGCACCGCGTCTGCTAAGTGGTTGTTTCATGCTTCGAAGGCTAAAACTTCTTGTGAGCCCTTCTACGTTACTCATGGTATATCATATCATTCATACATTCAGTCAATTATCTCATATGCAGTTCTATTTTGGGGCATCTCAAGTCATGCTAAACGAATATTCATAATACAAAAAAGGGCGGTGAGAATAATCGCCGGTATATCAAGGCGACATTCATGTAAGACACATTTCACTAATCTTCATATATTGACTCTTACATCCGAATTAATTTTGTCAGCTTCCACATTTGCACACTCTCATCCTGAACTGTTTTTAACAAATGCAATAAACCACTCTCATAAAACGCGTACTAACTCTAACATATTCATTCCTACTTTCAACCATTCACTATTTAAAAACAGTCCAAGCTACCTCTGTAGTAAAATTTACAATAAATTTCCACAATCCATCAAAAACGATACTCCAACATCATTTAGAATTAAAATTAAATCTTTTCTCATTCATAACCCTTTTTATTCTTTAGAGGAATTCCTTATTGCAAAAATTGAATTTAACTAACACATTTTATGTCCCATCTTCCTTCTTGTCCATCACATAACGTATGTATGTTTATCTTATCTATTCTTATTAATTGTTCTCTTAAATATTTATTGTATTACTATTTATATTCTAATTCTAATGACTATGCTAGTTATTCACTCCCTCTCTCTCAGGAGAGGGTATATTTTTACTATGTAAGATCTGTGAATAAAGAATGAAATGAAATGAAAATGCAATGTATAGACCTACAAAAAATGAAATGACACAAAAATATATAAAACTAGCCCGTCACCCACATTGTTGTAAAAATGTGTTCAATATTTGTGAAAAGAAAACTAATATCACGTTGTTCGCCTGTCCATGAGTGAGAAAGCTCAAGAGCAAGATCAAACCATACTATCATTGAGGTTAGAATATATATGCTAAACTCAATATTCTATTGACTTGTCAACACCCTCTCAGTTCTTAGGCAAGGACATTGTGTTCTACATGGTTCGCGTTCGTTCTATTTTGTAGGTGTTTATATGACATCTTACAACATTGAATACAAATTATTAAAAATGTGGGAAAATTTTAAAGGTTGTTGGATGAGCGTAGCGAGCGTAGCGAGCGAAGCGAAGATTCCATTTCACTACACTGGAGAAAAAAAAACGGAATGTTTTTTTTTTTTTTTTTTTTTTTTTTTTTCTGTTTGTATTATTGTGTGTTTGTTAACACGATTCCGGCTAAACCAATACTCCGAATGCGATGAAATTTTATGGAGGCCTTCGAAATCTCTGAACTTAGAACTGCCACGTTTTTGAGCGCAATCGGGAAATTTTTTTCTCATAAAAAACGCAATTTTACGATTTTTTTTTATTTTTAAAACATTTCTTCGACTTATAACACCTACATGCTTTATCCGATTCTAATGATTTTTTCACAGAACCTTAATTTTATGAAATAAGATATTCGTGTGAAATTTGAGCGTAATCAAAAAATATTATTTCTCATTAAAATCGTAATTTTACGTTTTTTTTTCTTTTTTAAAACAATTCTTTGACTTATAACACCTACATGCTTTGTCCTATTGTAATGATTTTTTTACAGAACCTTAATTTCATGAATTAACATAATCGTGTTAAATTTTAGCGCAATCGAATAATTATTTCTTATGAAAATGCAATTTTACGTACTTTTTCTTTAAAAAAAAATTACGATTAAAAAAATTAAGTTTATTTTTTATTTTTTTAAAATTTAATTAAAAAAATTAAGTTAATTTTTTATTTAATTTAATTTAATTTAAAAAAATCTTCGACTAAGTTATGATTTTTTCACAGAACAACCGAAAATTCGCGTAACACATGGGCAGCTCAATGCACCATATTCGCTCATCCAACAACGCGGCGGGACTTAAGCGTTTTCCTAGTTAGTAAAACGTTAAAGTCGTACATTAGATCACGTTGAACCGTTCGGTTTTCGGAAGTGAAAATCGTAAAGGATGTTGTTTGGCAAAATTCTCCCTTTTGTATCCCTGTATCATGTGGGCCCTGTGATTGACAGTACCACCTCAAAATTGATCAAAACAACTAAACATTCTTTCTTATCATAATATTGTCTCAAAAATTCTTCTTCTTCTTCTTCTTCTTCTTCTTCTTCTTCTTCTTCTTCTTCTTCTTCTTCTTCTTCTTCTTCTTCTTCTTCTTCTTCTTCTTCTTCTTCTTCTTCTTCTTCTTCTTCTTCTTCTTCTTCTTCTACATATCATAAACTAAACGTGTTGGAAGTTTACACAGTGGCTACACCAAGTCTATTCTACTGCATACATTTTGATGCTAGATGATTTAGCAATAATTAATTGATCAATAGGTAATTAATAAATCACAATTGATTTAATTAATTTTACGTTGGCTGCCGAAGAAAATGTGAAGGCCAACAATGTGTTTGATGAGGTATTCCATTTATAGCCCCAGTTGTTGGCCTTACACATTTTCGAAGGCCCCAGATCAAAATCCACCCACATCTCCATAAAAGTGTAACCCACATCACATGGATGGGCTCGTCTCTTTGTGAGGCTGGCTCCTTGGCGCATCTGTCAGGAATGCGAAGGTTGCGCTCGTAAAGGTTGTGTGTCTGCGACGCGACGCTACGCGATCAGAAGCCAATGATGTTCGGTTCGGGTCATCACAGTCAGTCTCGGTATGGAGATTATCGAAGGTCGTCTTCTTAAACTCAACTCATTGAATATACCTAACATTATCTATTATTTCAACGAATTCGTGACTACAGCATCTTATTTTACACTGTTATTGGTAATGACCGTGAAATTTTATTTCTAATTATTTTTAATCATGTGTTTCCAGCAAAGAGTGATCATGCCTACTGCGTATTTCTGTGGTGCGATCGTGTTGATATATGTCATTATGTAACATGTTATTGACGAAGAAGAAGAAAAGGATACACCACGCACGTT
This sequence comes from Sweltsa coloradensis, assembly GCA_024449915.1. Taxonomy (NCBI): domain Eukaryota; kingdom Metazoa; phylum Arthropoda; class Insecta; order Plecoptera; family Chloroperlidae; genus Sweltsa; species Sweltsa coloradensis. Next base: position 613,048 of record JAMZAV010000046.1, on the reverse strand, counting down.
CCAATGAGTTGGTGTTGTTTTATTAGCATCCACCAGACCGCTTTAGAAAGTATAGGAAATGTCAAATTTAAATGTATGAAACCAAATCATAATTCTAGGTTATCTTATGGAATGGCTTCAAGTTCAAACCAAATCATAATTATAGGTTATCTTATTCTTATGTCTACCTACACATTCAAGTTTTGTGTACAAATCAACGACAAGCGAATTTTTGTTTGAATTAATTCACAATTAAGAGGGTTGAATGAGTTCGAGCCGACTTTTGTCCATTTAACTCGCTTGATTACCAAATTTCCGAATAAATTCTAGACCACTTTTTGACCTCCAATTTTCACCCAACGAATTTAAAACTTTGGGAGGTTGTTAGCAAAGGTTATGCGCTTGGCGCGATCAAAGAAGAAGAATATGTCAACATATCAAATTGTCTCTTACACAACTTTCGTAAATTACCACAACAAAACCTCTTCGTTTGCATATTAACGGTCACATATTAAAATGGTAATGACAGTTTTTAAAATGTGGTCTGATCGCGTTTAAATTGACATTTTGATGTTAACCACGACCCCTATATACAAACGGCAGAGCTTCAAAGTGATCCAGAACAAAGTCATACATTCATTATAACCTGGTTTGTCCGAGCTCGTTCATCCAACTAAAGGGCAATTGAAAGTACTGATGCACTAGTTTACACCATAGGTCACTGCAGTTTCGCAAATAATAATCGAGAGTACGCCTACACCTACATTACACTTGCAGATTTTGCATGGTTCCGTATTATGTATGGATTATTTTTATTTTGGTAAACTGAGGAATGCTTATATACGGATCCTGCTCCAATAACGATTGTTGAGTGAATCTGATGTTTTTGCAAACACAAAATGCAACATTAAAAGCGTTTATGTATACACTTGAAGTTCGCTCGTGTTTACTTGTTATTTAAATTTAAGTTTTACAGTTTATAATTACCTAATACATTGTTGGCAAATTGCGATGAAAGCGCTCTCTGTAGCTCGATTCCATTATCTACGTAAACTAAAAACTTCTTTATCTATCATATTAATACAATGCGTAGTCCATGCATAATAATTATGTGTGGTTCACTCTTCTGTACAGTGAGTTGTATACTGACAAAAATAAGGGAAACACAAGAAAGGCAGAACACGTCAACATTTTGTTTTCAGCGGTGGCGAACGTTCCCTCTCAGAGGTCAAGGGGATTCACAGAATTTCAAGTCACGTTGCTATAAATAAAATGCTTCGTGGGAATGCCAGCTGTAGGATAATATCAGTTTTACCCGTTATGACCCTCTTTATAGGTGACTTCCCAGGTCAGAAAATACCCAAGGGCTTATGGTAGAACTCGATCAGGATTTGTTTATGACTAAGGAAAACCTTAAAACTAGGAAAACGCTTAAGTCCCGCCGCGTTGTTGGATGAGCGTAATTGGTGCATTGAGCTGCCATGTGTTATGCGGATTTTCTGTTGTTCTGTGAAAAAACTATAACTAAGTTGAAGATTTTTTTTAAAAATTAAATTAAAATTAAATAAAAAATAAACTTAAATTTTTGATTTTTTAATTAATCGTACTAATTTTTAAAAAAGAAAAAAATCGAAAAATTGCGGTTTTTATAAGAAATAATTATTCGGTTGCGCTCAAATTTCACACGAATATATAAATTAATAAAATTAAGGTTCTGTGAAAAAATTATTACATTAGAATAAAGCATAGGTGTTATAAGTAAAAAAATTGTTTTAAAAAAGAAAAAACCACAAAATTTATATTTTCATGAAAAATAATTTTTCGATTGCGCTCAAATTTCACACGGATATCTTAATTCATAAAATTAAGGTTCTGTGAAGAAATCATTAAAATCGGTTTAAGCATGTAGGTGTTAAAGTAGTAAAATAAATTTTCAAAAAATCGAAAAAAATCGTAAAATTGCGATTTTCATGAGAAATAATTTTTTGATTGCGCTCAAAAACGTGGCAATTTTAAGTTCAGAGATTTCGAAGGCCTCCATAAAATTTCATCGCAAACGGAGTATCGGTTTAGCCGGAATCATGCTGACAAACACACAAAAATACAGAAAAAAAGAAAGAAAGAAAAAAAAACATTCCGGATTTTTTTCTCCAGTGTAGTGAAATGGAATCTTCGTTTCGCTCATCCAAAAAAACCTTGCAGCTAGAACTGCCGGTGACTGGAATCGAACCATCAACTTTCCAACCCCGAGTCTCGCGTTTCTGTCAGTTACCACTAGGAAAACGCTTAAGTCCCGCCGCGTTTTTGGATGAGCGTAATTGTTGCATTTAGCTTTTATGTGTTATGCGGTTCTTCTGTTGTTCTGTGAAAAAATTAGTACTAAGTTGAAGATTTTTTTTAAATTAAATTAAATTATATAAAAAATAAACTTTAATTTTTAATTTTTTTAATTAATCGTATGAATTTTAAAAAATTGAAAAAACAAAAAATTGCGATTTTTATAAGAAATAATTATTTGATTGCGCTCAAATTTCACACGAATATATAAATTTATAAAATGAAGGTTCTGTGAAAAAAGTATTACAATAAAATAAAGCATGTAGGTGTTATAAGTAAAAGAATTGTTTAAAAAAAGAAAAAAAAACACAAAATTTATATTTTCATGAAAAATAATTTTTTGATTGCGCTCAAATTTCACACGGATATCTTAATTCATAAAATTAAGGTTCTGTGAAAAAATCATGAAAATCGGATTAAGCATGTAGGTGTTACAAGGAAAATAAATTTTCAAAAAATCGAAAAAAATCGTAAAATTGCGATTTTCATGAGAAATAATTTTTTGATTGCGCTCAAAAACGTGGCAGTTCTAAGTTCAGAGATTTCGAAGGCCTCCATAAAATTTCATCGCAAACGGAGTATCGGTTTAGCCGGAATCGTGCTGACAAACACACAAAAATACAGAAAAAAAAAAGAAAGAAGGAAGGAAAGAAAAAAAAAAAAACATTCCGGATTTTTTTCTCCAGTGTAGTGAAATGGAATCTTCGCTTCGCTCGCTACGCTCGCTACGCTCATCCAAAAAGAGAGACAAACCAAAGCTGCCTTCAGGATACAACATAATGCGTATACGGCGTCACGTGCCCAATTTTGTAAGTGCCCACGTTCCGGGTTTGTACAAAATCAATACTTGATACTAGGAAAACGCTTACGTCCCGCCGCGTTGTTGGATGAGCGTAATTGGTGTATTGAGCTGCCATGTGTTATGCGGATTTTCTGTTGTTCTGTGAAAAAATTATTACTAAGTCGAAGATTTTTTTTAAAAATTAAATAAAATTAAATAAAATATAACCTTAAATTTTTAATTTTTTTAATTAATCGTACTAATTTAAAAAAAAAGAAAAAATCGAAAAAATGCGATTATTATAAGGAATAATTATTCGATTGCGCTCAAATTTCACACGAATATACAAATTTATAAAATTAAGGTTCTGTGAAAAAATTATTACAATAGGATAAAGCATGTAGGTGTTATAAGTAAAAAAATTGTTTTAAAAAAGAAAAAACCCACAAAATTTCTATTTTCAAGAAAAATAATTTTTCGATTGCGCTCAAATTTTACACGGATATCTTAATTCATAAAATTAAAGTTCTGTGAAAAAATCATTAAAATCAGATAAAGTATGTAGGTGTTATAAGTAAAATAAAATTTCAAAAAATCGAAAAAAAATCGTAAAATTGCGATTTTCATGAGAAATAATTTTTTGATTGCGCTCAAAAACGTGGCAGTTCTAAGTTCAGAGATTTCGAAGGCCTCCATAAAATTTCATCGCAAATAGAGGATCGGTTTAGCCGGAATCGTACTGACAAACACACAAAAATACAGAAAAAAAATAAAAAAACATTCCGGATTTTTTTCGCTCGCTACGCTCGCTTCGCTCATCCAAATATTTTCAAATAGGATAAGGGGAAATAAGGTTTGTCAACAGCAAAGATTATATACTAGGAAAACGCTTACGTCCCGCCGCGTTGTTGGATGAGCGTAATTGGTGTATTGAGCTGCCATGTGTTATGTGGATTTTCTGTTGTTCTGTGAAAAAATCATTAGTAAGTTGAAGATTTTTTTAATAAAATAAAAAATAAACTTAAATTTTTAATTTTTTTAGTTAATCGTAATTTAAAAAAAGAAAAAATCGTAAAGTTGCGATTTTCATAAGAAATAATTATTTGATTGCGCTTAAATTTCACACGAATATATTAATTCATAAAATTAAGGTTCTGTGAAAAAATGATTACAATCGGATAAAGCATGTAGGTGTTAGAAGTCAAAGGATTGTTTTAAAAAAGAAAAAAAACGTAAAATTTCGATTTTCATGAGAAATAATTTTTCGATTGCGCTCCAATTTCACACGAATATCTTAATTCATAAAATTATGGTTCTGTGAAAAAATCATAACAATCGGATAAAGTATGTAGGTGTTATAAGTAGAAGAAATTTTTCAATAATCGAAAAAAATCGTAAAATTGCGATTTTTATGAGAAATTTTTTTTCGATTGCGCTCAAAAACGTGGCAGTTCTAAGTTCGGAGATTTCGAAGGCCTCCTTAAAATTTCATCGCAATTGGAGCATCATTTTAGCCGGAATCGTGCGGACAAACACACAAAAATACAAAAAAAAAACATTCCGGATTTTTTTCTCCAGTGTAGTGAAATGGAATCTTCGCTTCGCTCGCTACGCTCATCCAAAAATTGTCTTGCGAATACTGTGCAGTAGTTTTATTCAATTAAACGCAAGAAAGGTAAGACTTCCTGCGTACTATGATATGAAATGAATATATTTTACAGATCCACGATTAACGTCAATCATATGGTTAAGGATTTAAATAGTTTTTTGCATACGATCAAATTATTATAACTTCAAATTATTTGTAGTTGTTGATTCAATTTTAGCTAAAACTTGTTCATTTGAATTAAAATTCACACTTCATTGTAAACTTTAGTCAAGTATCGTTATCCAAGGGATTTACCAAAGCAATCTTCCTTGTATAAATTTATCACTCTTTGTATGGTTAAAAGTCAGTAAAACACTCCTGTTCAGCGTTTAAAATGGTATAAACGTGACAGACCAATGGGGATATTCTTCGAATTGAATAATTAAAACTTCACTAATTGCTGTTCGCTGTACACCACTCGTTGGCCTTCAACTTGGTTCTTGTCTGCCTCTTCTGGATGCCGATGGTAAAGGTGAAATAACTCCATAATGTTTAGTGTATGCTCCTACGCGCAACCTATTCAAATATCATATGCATAATATGATCATTACGTTTGTGAAAAGAGTGTTTGTTTCGTCAGACTCAGAACTCGCCATGAGATTGAAAATTTAAATCTTCATCTACAATAATTCTTATACATATTTAAATTTATTAACTAGGAAGCTTCGCAAAAGCTTTTTCAGGCGCGTTGTTGGATGAGCGTAATAAAAAAAAATCGAAAAAGGGTAAAATTGCGATTTTCATGGCAAATAAATTTTTCGATTACGCTCAAATTTCACACGAATATATTAATTAATAAAATAAAGATTCTTTGAAAAAATTATTACAATCGGATAAAGCATGTAGTTGATATAAGTCGAAGTTTTTTTTTAAATCGAAAAAAATCGTAAAATTGTGATTTTCATGAGAAATAATTTTTCGATTCCGCTCAAGAACGTGGCAGTTCTTAGTTCAGATATTTTGAAGGTCTCCAGAAAATCTTATCAAAATTGGAGTATTGGTTTAGCCTGAATCGTGTTAACAAACACACAAAAATACAAACAGAAAAAAAAGAAAAACATTCCGGATTTTTTTCTCCAGTGTAGTGAAATGGAATCTTTGCTTCGCTCGCTACGCTCGCTACGCTCATCCAACAATTTCAACACTTTCCATATAAATGACGTTCTGATTCTTATTAGTTCATATTTTATTTTGAATCTGACTTTTCACAAACACAAAGTCAAGTCTCAAATTTCACACAATTTAGTTTATTTCCTTTTGCATTCAAACTGTTCATGATTATTGCAACCAACAAAATACGAAAGCACAACTCCCGTAGACCACATACCTTGCGTGGAAGTTCAGTTATGAGTGTGACATTTGCCTGTAGGTAAATCGTGTGTGCTCCCATGGATGTCTTGAAATGAAAGTGTTAACGGAAATACTTGTGTGATTGAATGTTTTGGCGCTACCCTTGAGGGACACTTAAAATAATACGAGGCTAGCTTCCTAGGTATGTCTTCACTCGACGCACTTAGTGCGTATTGATATAGGATGTTGTAACAGACAGGACTGATCACCTTAAAAAAAAAAACACTTTCTTTAAAACTGTCCCATAATTAACACCAATTTGTTTAGATTTGATAATTATATTATGCGTCGTAAAACATATATAAAACTAGGAAAACGCTTAAGTCCCGCCGCGTTGTTGGATGAGCGTAATTGGTGCAATTGAGCTGCTATGTGTTATGCGGATTTTCTGTTGTTCTGAGAAAAAATTATTACTTAATTGAACATTTTTTTAAATCAAATGAAATTTTTTTTTTTTTTTTTTTTTAAATTAATCGCAATTTTAAAAAGGAAAAAAATCGAAATATAGAAATGTTCATAAAAAAAAATTATTATTCGATGTGAAAAAATCATTACAATCGGATAAAGCATGTAGGTGTTATAAGCCGAAGAAATTTAAAAAATCGAAAAAAAGTCGTAAAATTGCGATTTTCGTAAAAAATAGTTTTTTGATAACGCTCAAATTTCACATGAATATATAAATTTATGAAATTAAGGTTCTGTGAAAAAATCATTACAATCGGACAAAGCATGTAGGTGTTATATGTCGAAGAAATTTTTAAAAATCGAAAAAAATCGTAAAATTGCGATTTTCATGAGAAATAATTTTCCGATTGTGCTCAAAAACGTGGCAGTTCTAAGTTCAGAGATTTCGAAGGCCTCCATAAAATTTCATCGCAATCGGAGTATCGGTTTAGCCGGAATCGTGCTAACAAACAGACAAAAATACAAAAAGAAAAAAAAAAAAAAAAAAAAAGAAAAAAAAAAAACATTCCGGATTTTTTTCTCCAGTGTAGTGAAATGGAATTTCGCTTCGCTCGCTACGCTCATCCAAAAATAAAAATAAATAAAAATAAACATATTAGGAGACGTATAAGACTAAACTAAACTATAACTACGTAAATGCTATACATTGGTAATGGTATGACATAATATTATTATTATTATTTATTATTCCACTAATAGGCTTAGTAGGAAGGTTGGCAGAAAAGGGCAGTATGCCCCAAGCACAAGGTGTCTGCCAGCCTCTACGCAACAAACTGTGATAATAAACAATAACTTATAAAACATAGAACATAGAGATAAAAGAGACAAGCATAGAAGAGACAAATTAACAAAACAATAACAATTCAATGAATTCATAATATCAAAAAAGCAATCATAATGTTGAAGACTTAACAACTCTCTTAAAAGCAGACATGGCAAGACCTTGTGTTTCTTCGGACAGGGAGTAGTTCCAAATTTGGCAGATCGGCAGTAGAACCCACTTATGTACGCGCTGGTTCGGGCAAATGGTTATATGTTGATGTTAGCTGGGAAATACACAATATGTATTGCAAATTATTACCGCCGTCAAGAGCATTTATGCAACATATTAATGTTTATTTACTCGTTGACATAAAAAATAATTTTCTAGCTATGAAAATGAAAAATATGGCTTGTCTGGAAATATTCCAATAAAATATCAAATTAGTTGTATTGGGTTTGTGTGAACTATTAAATGTGTCAACAGTTATTTGACTACTTGTGTTGCTACTTCAGAGCTGAAATCTCAACAAACACAGCCTGTAACAGCTCCTCCCAGAGGCAGTAATGATTATCAGGCAGGTCGTGCGCGAGCGAAGCCAGAACCTCGTCTTCTCCTCACGTGCAGTTCAGACTGTATCTTGCAGTTATATATTATTGGCTAGTTGTGCCTTACAATACACACCATCAATCATCGGGAGACGGCCAGCTTGCTTCAACTCTGGACCTTTACGAACTACAATAACTGATGAATTTCTTCATACTTACTATTTTGCGATTGTGTTAATTCCTTAATTACTAGGTAATTAATCATGTACGCTAAAGCTATGTGCGTGTTCGATGAAGCAGAAGATTATAACCGGATAGTTCATTTGCTTGAGCTATGGTAGAAATAGTAGGAAACAACACTTGATAACTTATTTCAGTTGCAGATTTATCCTAGAGGAAACTCTATGCAACTCTCAGATAGTGTTATTTATTTTAGAACGAATATTTATTTTATTTTAATAATTTTTTGGATACAGCTTTCATCAACTGTGAAGAAGAAATTGATTAATGAAATTAATACACACATACACAACAGTACACAAAATATATATTTGGCTTCCACATATAATGACTGTGTATTTATTATGAAAATGCGCCACGTTTTTCAATTGACTTTGGTATTTTGTTTAATAAAAGAATACTCCCATCACTGGCATCACTCATCACAAAATATGGAGAACAAATAATACTATACGAGTTACGAATATGTCACCTTGTGTTTGAACAGTAATAAACTAATTACCTCATTGGTTTCATAAAATAATCATAATGGCAATTAAGTTCTTTTCTCTCTGTACTCTTTCTTCTCACGTGGGCTAATAACGTGTCTTCGAGGCAAGGTGTAAACTTCACTAAAAGTTGGTGGGCGTGCTCCTGAAAGACGAGATTCAAAAGTGAGTCATATTCAATGATTGTATAAATTTATTTAAGAAACTGGTGTAACAAATATTTGACATTTCAGATAGTATTTTTCGACGTAACTTTTTTAAATTTACTGAAGCCTACCAGAGTTACCTCCCACCCCCCTGTTAGAAGAGGGGATGTCCAAAACACTATTGTTACTATACGCAATTGTGTACATGAAGTTTTTATTATCCATTTTACTGTGTATATTGAGGTAGAGGGACTCACGACTCACGAGTATCTGCGCTATGCATTATATTCTTGTATAAACTAACTCTATTTTCCCCTCTGTAGACAAGTGTTGAGGGGTCGGAATCGGGGGGAAGTCCAAACGTAAAATATTCAATATTTTTGGCGGTTTGGCCTAAAAGGTGGGAGAGCCGAGTGGGCTCCCCCCTCTCTCTCTTGGGCACGCTAATGGCCGTGACGTATCAGTGACGACCATGTTGTGTGGGCTATTCACCTGTCATATTATGTAAATAATATCAACAAAATATCAAAACTTATGACATTTACTAACTTGACAGCTTCGCAATATCATAGCTTAGGAACTGTCAGCTCTACCCCGAAAGTGAGTCAACTTTCTGGGAGGAGTCTACTGAGCTACTGATCTGTCAGGCCGGCATTTAGCTGTCAGTTTTACCCTGTCGAAAGTAAGAGTAAAGCAGCTAGGAGGAGTCTGCATAAGAAGGTGAAAGGAATAGCTATCTGATCTACTTGGCATCCGTTAGACTAGACTGCATAACCCAGTATGCACGCTAACGCCTATGGTGGCCGAGTGGGAAGGATTATTCACACTGAAGACCCGTGGTTGTAAAAAAAATAACAAACCTCTCTTGGCAGTGTTTTATTAAAAGAGTTTCATTACAGCAATCAAACTGATCACGCACCAGAACCGCAACTACAATCGGTCTAAATGTCAAACTAATTCATAATAATGTTAAGCATTGTTGTTCTATTAAAACATTATCAATAGTTCATTGCTAGAGTTCACACGCACCTAAGTATAAGTTGCTATTTTTTGCTCCTAGTTTGCAAGGTGTATAATTAAGTTATTATTAACACCGCCATATATCAACAAATTGGACACGAGAATAATCTCTATCGGCAACTGAACAAGGTAAACTATTACTTAATAGAGAGATATATTGACTAACAAATTAACATTTGTGGGCGATATTCGTGAATTTGTAAGTTTGTTTAGTTAGATTAATGTCTGCACCATTCATGGTTGTGCAGTAGATAATTTGCACTCTCACGATGGTCTCGACAATTATTTTATTTGCACAAGAGATTTGTTATTTCATGTGACAGTTTTCAGAGGGGAAAGCTTAGTAAGGAAAGATAGGTGAAGGCTAAACCGACTGATTCTCACCTACCCACCCACCCGCCCTCACTTTCTACGATTTAATTCGAATGCCAATACTAATGGATACATCACGTATCTTTCGTATAAAGTTGCAAAAATTATGTTTTTCGGGATCAGTGTCGTGAAAGACAGAACTAAACTAATACTACGTCGTGTTTTGTTTTTAGATTGGTGCAACAGAAAGGCGATGGGGTACTCCGTCAGCGTCTCTGGGTAACACCGGCCACACCACCAACCATGTCAGCACAAGCGACTATGAGGAACACAGCTGTTAGAACCCTCCTTCTGATATGGGCGTTCTCTGTATCGCTAGCCACGGAAGATAAGGTAAGTCAAAGTCACACCCTGTGGTCAAAAATGACCCTAAACTGTTCGGTTACTACGTGGATCAAAACTATTGTAGCCAAAATTAGATATCATATTTTAAAACTGTTTTTCAATAATTTGAAATTGTTGTTTGTTTTGTAATCCGCAAGGCGCCAAAAGTGTCCAACGTTTGCATAAACATGCTTTTGCGTCGTTTTAACTTCAAGCCTAACTTAAGAAGTTGGAACAAACGTAAAAACACAAGAAAATAATTATTAGCCCAGGTATTCAAGTAAATAATAAACGAATATAGAAACAGTATTATAATATGTAATTTTAACATAAATATGATTAATAAGTAGAATTTTTTATTTATTTATTTTACGTCTATTCTATTCAGTTAAAAACTGATTTACAAAGGAGACAACTAAATAAATCTAATTACATAGATGCAGACACAACAATGAACTACAGTTAAGTAAATATTTTAATTATACTAATATTACAACAACAATGCATTAAACATTAAAATATGTCAACGATTTACGAAGATTTAAAAATGTTAAAAAAAAATATCGAATGTCAATTTGTGCTGAATCAAAAAGCAATAGTTAATTTAGTAACGATCAATAATAGCTCGGTTTTACCCTTAAAATTAGAAGTTGTTCACTCGTTCAAATTAAAATGGCGTAATTTCAACTGATTAAAAAGGTGATGTTGTGGTGTTTACAGTAGCGTATTACTGCCCAGCTCGAATACGAGGCTAAATTCTAAACGGCAAACTTCGTCTCGAGTGTTCTCACAAAAGAAGTTTGACGGAAAGATTAAGTGGATGCGTATAATGGCATTACAAGCTTCAAACTAGTTTGTGTTACGCAAGTTGTGCGAATTTAATAGAACGTTCGTATCGGTCCCACGATTGAAATTTATGCGATGCTAGAACAGGCACGATACCTGTGGTTCGAGCTTTGTGGTGTGGTGTGTTTTAATAATGATTCACTTAGAACTAACTAGTTGACTGTTACAAAACCACAATGAACCTTCGAATATTACAAGTGAAATGTTGTTTCTTTACTGGAGTTTTACGAACGTGATTCATAGTCGTACTCGCGTTGAAGGATATATTGGATGACCCTTCTATCTGTACTTGACATAAGCTGGCCAATCATAAAACAATGAGTATGTGCGTTTGAGAAGTGTTTCTTTGATTGCTTGAAAAAATAAATTAAGTATAAGTTTATAGAATGTAAACGCTATTTGAAAAAAATGATATTAAATTAGGAGAAGCCCTTTATATTTTCTGGTAGAAAGCGAATTCTAGGATGGAAATCAAGGTCTTCATTATACTCATCCAATTATAAGGGAGTAATAATTGATTACGGTGGTGACTAACAATTCAGTTCGGCACTTCCAAACTACGGTGTTGGTAAAGCTAGTGTGACGAAACCAAGCGTCGCAAATTATTTTTGTCGGTTGCCAAAAGCATGAAAGCATTTTCAACTGCGGTCCATATATTTTAAATTGAATTTGGACATATTTTCTTAATTTGATACCTCATAATAAGAGCTAATTTTAAAAAAATGGCTCAGTATGTTAAGAATAAATGCGGGTGATGCCTGTCACTGCAAGCCTTCTGGATGAGTTTAGCATTTAACTTTTCTAATCAATTTAATATTCCGGTTGGGGGAAGCTTCATTGATTTGGAAGTCCCTCATTTTCTCCATATATCTTATAAAAGGTATCAAAGTTTAGGTGAGAATTTTAATTTACGAAAATAAAGTCTTGCATAACGGTATGTTAGCCAGGTTTATTCGTGAGCATTTAAAGTACGCTTTGAGCCTGGCCACATACATTTTGAGTGGGCTACTAATTTTGAGTAAGGACATTATCTGATCTTAAATGATTATCTATAAACTACGAATTACTATTTAGTACATTGTTGTAGCCTTGCAGCTTTGCTTGAGTTTCGTTTTAGTCCGTGCAAACACAAGAAACGCGTGCAGTGGAGTAAATACAATGTCATATTCTTCAATGTTAATACATTTAAATATACATTTCAATATATTTGAATTTTCCAAGGAAGATACATGTTTTACTGTTGAGTAACATCGCACGCGACTGTGTTTAAAACATAATCCTTAGCGAGAAAGTAGCCAACCGGAATGCCCCATGTTATACGACGTGTTTACATGGCATGATGACGTAAAGAAACAAGTTCAGCCCTCGATCTAGACAAAGCTTATTGTTTGAGATCTGAATAGGCTACTGTGTTAGTATCGACTTTCATGATAGAATTTCCAAGATTTATTTATGGGATTTTATTGGTTTGTCAGTGATGTAACACTATTGATTGATTGATTCTCGATTGATTAATATCGAATCAAAATTAATTAATTACAATTTATTAATCGATATCGGTCATCAATAGATTGATCGAAAAAAGGTAAAACATCGAACTGAATAATCACTTAATCAATATTTCCCCTATTAACGAATAATCAATATCAAATAGTATGAAAGTATATCAATAATTGATAATCGTTTTACATCGGTTTGGATTCCCCAAATCATGTAAAAGTCTTCCGGTAACCCCTGGTTAAAT